>CM065421.1:51099308-51699308 GCA_033060865.1 Dorcus hopei | reverse complement strand
AAATGTACGATACTAATGCTTGTACGTTGGAAAGACAACAGCGTGGTAACTATGGTGACAAATTGCGATTCTTTAGAGCCATTACAAAAAATAAAAAGGTGGTCAACACTTCCGAAACAAAAAATCGATGTTCCACAACCTATGCTTTACCGAAACTATAATCGATGGGTGGCGTGGACATGCATGATTAAAACGTAAATAACTATAGAATAAATATTCGTGGAAAAATTATAAACATGTCAGTAGTAAATGCTTGGCGGTTACATCAAATAATCAGCCTTATGATGTATCGCTCCATGTTAAAATAACATGAGAGAACAATATGTAATTATAACATGCGTTATAACATAAAGTGCGGAATGTCGTACGATGTATCAAACATAAGCTTGGTCTGTTAAAGGCTCTGTTATGTTAACATGCGTTCCATCTATTAAAATAGAAAAAAGGTTTGGTATAGAACGAAACAGACTTACGGATAAAACTGAAAGTACAACAAGGAAGGCGAACAACCTGCACAAGTGCGCGCCGCGCTACGCTTCAGGTGACGGCAAACGTCACCGAACCCTTGCAAACGTCAAAATCTGCCTTAAAATTGCAAATTTTGTCAATGTTATAAGGGTAATAAATTGAACTGTTAATTATTGCACCCTCGCATTAATAACGATTTAAAATGGAAAAAAAGCATAACAGGTTGCCAAAAACGACAAAAATGCAGTATCATAGTTTATTAGATTTTCTAAGGGAAAATAAAATAGTTTTATCAGGAAAAACTGGGCCTGCAGAAACTAATAAAATCCAAAAATTGTGGAGTGAATTCGCTTCAGTAACAAATAGCAAATGTATGGGTCCTCCCAAAACACCTGAACAATGGAAAAAGGTGTTTAATCAGAAGACATATTTTTATTGATCAATACTGAGGGAGATAGTACGCACTTATCTGACTTGTTTCAATAAATCATCGATTCAAGTGTTAGATATTCATTTTTAAGCAAAAATATAATGCATTTAGTATTAAAGAATTATAAGCGTTTGCCTGCAATGCATTGAGTTTTGTTTACGGTCGCGGTGGAATGCTTGGTCCTCTTGAGATTATATAAACAATAAACCTTTCGGGCAGGAAAGGTTTGCTTTGGGAATCGGGACAATCGAGTTTATGATACGTAATCGAAAGGCGCATTAATAAGAGTTTGCGGTATTAATTGTTAACTTGTAACTTGCGCTTGCATCGCGTTAATTGTATAGTACGCGTGCATTATATTCCTGGCGTGCGTATACAGGGTGTGTTCGGAAAGTATTGTGCGCTACGCTGGTAGAAGCAGGAAAGCAGTATCTAGAGATAAGTTATTAATTGTAGCTAATGCATGATATTGTAATGATTCGTCGGCCGGCGCCGAATTGTCTCTTGCGTCACAGCTATCTAGTCGACGCGTGTCAGGCGATAGCCCAGAGGATTCTGACGGCGGAATAAACTAGAATAGACAGTCCGTCGCCTGCTTCTAATATGTTCCCGAAAAACAACCCCGATATATAAAAATGCACGCGGCCGAGAGTGACACAGTTCGAATAGAATGCAGCGTGAGAGTTCGACACAAAAGTCCACGTAATAAACTTTCGCTCGGCTGTTATAAATAAATTAGATTTAAGGTTGTAAATAAATTATTGTTAAATGTTAGTGTTAAATTAGTTTGCTTGTAAATAAATTAGTTATTAACTATTTCGTGTTTTGTTTTAAAATAAAAATTAATGAACCCTTTAAAAATCGTTACAATATGTAGAGAATTAGCTTGAAGTATTTCCTGCATGGTGTATGAATGAAGCGATATCCCCGGGTGAGGCTCGGTTGTCGTGGCAGGTGCTGCATCACCTGACCGTTGGCTAGTAGGTCGACTGGGGTAACCACGGTGGCGTAGGGATTGTGACGTCACTTGCATGATTAGTGGTTACTTCGTAAGGAAAATCGTACTAACAAGGTGGAAAGCGCTACCGAGAGTGAACGACGTACTGTTCACGGTCCCATGGTGACCCCTTGGGGACCCGATGCAGCGGATTGGGAGCCCTAAGGTCCACCTCTACGTGCCAGGTGGGGGGACGTAATCTGGTGGGATGCCACGTTGACGTTGATTTGTGCCACTTGGCGGAAGAGTGGATTGGTGGTAGAGAATCCACGGGTCGGAGATGACAAAGACGTAGGGTAGAGTATGTTTGCATGTCATTGAGGCTATCTGTGCTGCATGTGGCGTGTGTTTCTGGAAATAACATTTCAGAGCAATAGTTTATGAAAGAGCAACAGATATGATAATAAAGGCCCAAGGTTGGACATCATCAGGAGAGATGGTGGAGGTACTAGATTGAGTTGTGAATTGACCAAGGGGTTGAGACCGTTGGGGCCAGGGGACCGGGGTCCCCGGTGAGTAAATAACTCTTGTCTCTTACAAATGATTGTAAACACATGTTATTGTTGCATGAACGCACCATGTCAATGGGAGGTGATGGTAGCGAACGGTGCCCGGTAGCCAAAGGAAATGGTGAGCGTTTTGATTATTTACATTTATGTATACGCGTTACCACATTTTAATAATACTAGAAAAAAAATATGTTGGTAATTTCGGCCGGCCTTACACAAGGAAACAGAAATCTGTAAATGTACCTGAAGGAATCCGACAATATGAAGGTGAACATTTTCCAAAGAAGTTAGAGAAACAATTACGATGTGTACAGTGTCATTACAGAGGTAGGTGGTCTTGCAGCAAGTGTAAAGTAACCTTATGCTTAGAAAGAGAATGTTTTAGAATATTTCATACTTACTAACAAATAAAGTATACAGGCTGAGTCCAAAAAAACGCCTACGCGAATAGCGTCGTTGTTTACTGTCGTATTTGAGCGGTCAAAAATCAAATGAAATGGCAGGAAAAACTTTACAAAACACTATACCTTGCGCCTTTAATACGTTTAAGACAGTTGCATGACAGCTGTCAACTTTTGTTTTTTAAATGCAATGGTATGATTATTGTAATAAATTTCGAAAGAACTTTTCTTTCTACGTTCAATGATGTGCTGCAACAAACACTTATTTTTCAAAACAATAGAAAAAATTAAAAAGAAATAAATTAATTATTAACATGAAATAACATAATAAACAGTTAGTGAACAACTGGTAATACCTGTTTTACAGTAAATAGTGTATATCTATAAATACTTCCTCATAGGCAAACAATTGACGATAACTACTGTCAACATTTTTTTGCTTCTGCTGACAACAAAAAAAAATTGCAGTTATCGTCTTTTTTAATTTACAGCGCTTTGAATTCTAGCTAATTCGGCTAAAACAGCTTATGTCCACATGGCACCCATGAAAATGGACAGCCAGAAGTAGAAAACGAAGGTAATAGCTGTGGGTGTGACGAATAGGCCGAGGATTAGGGCACATTTTATTTCAGTTCATAATTTAGGTTGTTCTTTTGAGCGAAAAAATTATTTTTTTTAAGAATTTATTTTATTTTATCTTTCCAGTTATTAAACTTTATTTAGTTGTAGTGCATATTAAAAAATAAACGAGTTTATTGCAAAAAAAAAACATTTTTTTCATATGTCCAACTGTTTTAATTTTTTTTTGCTTGACACAAGTAAATTGACAAAGTGGTTTTCCACATATTACCATTACAGTCTTCTTAAATGTTAGAAAAAAAAGTTTGTAAAGTATAAGTTTAACGGTTACTAAGATAATAGTGTATTGATTTACAAGTTTAGAAAAGTGACTTTCCAGTGAGTGTAAATATTCAGATTTACACGAACATGGAAATTAACGCTAAAATTATGAGAGTGTCGACAAATAATAATAATAATACATCAAGGTATGTCAATCATTTGTTGACATAGTAACAAAACATCAATCTGTCACATCAATCAATCAATCTTCGACCTCTGATACGTCAAAATGAATGAAAAAAAAGTATTGCTAACGGAAATGTGAAGAAAAGTGTTGCTAATAAGACAAGTCCCACTTTTCTTCACGATTTATGATTAAACATTGTGTCACTTTTCTGTCAACTACACGAAAAATAGTTTTTTCCTCAAAACTTCATTTTTTCATGTTGTTTTTGAAATCAACGCCTCAATTATTCAGACAAAAAAAACAACATAAAATGCGATGTCCGCTGGGAGAAATGTAATGTAGTTCATAAACATTTTCTGACAATCAGAATTTAAAACAATTTAATTATCATAACTTCGTTTTGTGTGTGACGAATTATCTATTAAAAGTTTAACAAATCAACACGCGTTTGCTAGTCCGTATCTTGTGTTTTTGGCGCCCTGGTTGTAAATCGTTTCTCGTTCCAACGTACGCACTCTTTTCACTTCGGATTAAATTCTTAATTAATTATAAACTGTTCCCCGTAATCTCTCACACTCATTCTCGTACGCGATTTGATTAAAAATTACGCATATCACCAACGAATTAAAACAGCTGTACATAATAAAGTTTTTATAGCCTAATAAACAAAAACACTTGTCGGCGATGAATTTCAGATCCAATAAATTTTTCTTTTCAATCCGTGGTGGTTGCCCAACGGGGTCCTAAGTCATAGACTTGTCAAGACCTCAGGAGCGGGAGTGTATTTGAGTGTGTGTAAATCGTTTCACATTTTCCAAACAATCTCAGCAATTTACATTTTCTCGTAATCTGTGACATGCATTCACGTACGCGATTGCAATAACCAGATTTTAATCCCTGCGCTTTTTTTTGTGTACGAAGTAGCTGGCGCTTTCCGCTCTAGCAAATAATCCGCACGAATTAACAAACCATTGATTACCTACACAATTATTTAGGAATTTGTTACCCTTATTTCATACACAATTCCAGTTATTTTAGAAATTACCTAATGATTACGTCGCGTGAAAGAAACAACTCAAACTTCCGTTCCCAGCTGTTAAATGTAAGTGTAATGGCGAAACTGTGAGCAGACGTGTGTGCTGAGCTCCGTTTAATTATCCTATTATTTATCGTAATACATAGAATAATTGCTTGAATTTTTGTGTGTGCGTGGTTTTCTTCATGATGAGCAACACAGGTGTAAACAGCGAGCGCTCTTCGCGCGCAAAAAGTAAAGAACAAGTACAAAAAGATGAAGCATTGCACGAGCAAGTACGCTCCATTGTGGAAAAATTTATTTCAACACCGTTATTCATAAGCAATCTCATCGAGAATATCACTGAAGGTCTATTAAAAACATTTAATGAAAGAATTAGTAGTTACGAAACCGAAATTCAGTTGCTGCGGGAGGATGTTACTTCTTTGAATAAAAAAGTTGAAGATATTACTATCGCCGCGGAAAGTCAAGAACAATACAGTCGTCGTAACAATATTCGGATTTTCGGCATCAAGGAAAATCAAGCAGAGTGTATCGATGATATTGTTACCGATTTATTAAATAACAAATTGGGCCTTAACATTAATCTGGATTCCATCGATAGATGTCATCGTGTGGGTCGCTCTCAAAATAATGAAAACAAACCCAGGGCCATCATTGTGAAATTTGCAACGCATCGTGTTAAAGATATAGTTTACAAAAGTGAGAAGAAACTTACAAGGAGTGGTATCACTATTAGGGAGGATCTGACTTCGTACAGAATTTCTCTATATAAAAAGGCTTGTGAAAAATTTAATTATAAAAATGTGTGGTCAAATGATGGAGTAATTTGTATAAAATATAACTCCCGAATTCATCGCATTAGAAATGATAAAGATCTAAGTAAGATTTAAGTATATGCTTTCGCATTATGTTTTTGTACATTTTCGTTAAAAATGTGTTCACGCTCATTATGACATTTGCTTGTTGTTTTCCCTTTAGGCAATTGTTTTTTTTTCATTTTTTATTGTTCTTGTTTATTTAGGTTCGGAACTCAGTACCTACAAGCATAAAAAAATAAATAAACAATAAAATAAAAAAAAATAAGTAAATAAATACATAAATACATAATACAGAAGATGCCCGATTTTAATCTCAAATGCGCTCATATAAATATCAGATCGTTAACTAGACATATAAGTGAATTTAGAGAATTTTTAAGTAACTCAGATTTTGATATCGTTGCTGTGACCGAAACATGGCTCACGCCAAATATTTCTGATCTTTTGGTTGCCATTCCTGGTTATTTTTTTATAAGATGTGACAGATCGGATGGTCGCAGAGGTGGCGGTGTAGGTTTCTTTTACAGGTGTACCTTTGACTGTGTTCAAGTGGCCACAGAATTTGATTTGTACTCCGAACAACTTTGGATCCGCATCATGATCAATCAGATTAAAATTCTAATTGGTGTTATATACAAACCCCCTCACATTAATTGTTCCCAATTCTTGAACTCCTTTGAAGATATAGTAACAAATTTTCTTTTAGATTGGGACCACATTATATGTATGGGAGATTTAAATATAGACTATCTAAACGCTCATAGCTCTGCAAACATACTACTTAATGACGTCCTTCATTCAGTCGGTCTTGTACAAATCATAAACGAGCCCACCCGTGTAACTTATACAAGCTCTACGTTACTCGATCTAATTTTTATTTTCGAGTCGTCTCTAGATGAAACGGAAAGCGGTGTCATACACGTACCGGACATATCTGATCACTCACTGATATACTGTAATTATAAATCTATCAGTTCCTCTAATACACCAGCTTCATTTTCATTTCGTAATTACAATAATACTTCTCTTACTTCTTTTGAACGCGACTTACATTCTGTCCCCTGGTACCTTATTTACGATATGCAAAATATAAACGACAAACTTACCTTTTTTAATAATTCGCTCCTATATCTACTAGAATCATATTTTCCCTTTAAAACTTCGTCTCGTCGTACTCGTCATCGTCCCCCGTGGCTGACTGATACTATCTTATTAATGATAAATTTACGCGATAAAGCATTCAGAAAATTTAAGGTAACAAGGCGCGCAGCTCAATGGGACTACTATAAGTCTTTACGAAACTATACTACTTCAGCCATAGCCAGAGAAAAAAAAGCTTACTTAGAACATAGTATGAAAACAAAGGATAAGGCAGAAATTTGGAACAATCTAAGAAAACTTGGTGTCTACAGTGCAAAAAAAAAGCCCTCTCTTCCCCCTGAATTTCACGACACTAACGCTATTAATAAGCATTGGTTAGATAGTGTTTCGAATAACAATTCTCCTGATCGCAATTTTTTGGAATTCTATAATAATAATACCAAATCTTCCGTGTTTCATAGACTTTCGTTTAATACAACAACTGACGTAGAAATCACGAAAATCCTATACTCTATTAAAACTAAATCGACCGGTGCTGATCAGTTTGATATAACTTTCTTGAAACTATGTTGTCCATTCTTGATTCCTTACATTGTCCACATTATTAATTTCTGTATATCAGAAGGGGTCTTTCCGGCATGTTGGAAACAAGCGGTGGTAATTCCTCTCCCAAAAAATAATAAACCGCGTAATTTAAATGATCTAAGACCTATCAGTTTATTGCCCATTCTCTCGAAAATATTAGAAAAGATTATAGATAGGCAATTGAGAGATCATTTAGAGAAAAATAACATTCTACCCAAGTTTCAGTCTGGCTTTCGGAAAGGTTTTAGCTGTGCTACCGCCTTGGCGCATATTACAGATGACATTTTACGCGGGGTGGATGAAAGAAAAGTTACTATCTTAATACTATTAGACTTTTCAAAAGCGTTCGATTCGATTAATCACGCGTTGATGCTAGCTTTATTGCACTTTATAGGACTTCAACCTAAAGCTTTAAAATTTTTCTCTGACTATTTATCAAACAGGTCTCAATATGTTTGTTTAGATAAGTCGATATCTACTTCATTGGCACTTACCCGTGGCGTACCTCAAGGCTCAATCTTAGGGCCACTGCTATATTCAATTTATACCAGTCACCTAATCGAAGTTTTAAAAACTTGCAAATACCACATGTACGCAGACGATACACAACTATACCACACCTTTGAAGTAAAAAATGCGGAGCTCAATTGTAATTTAATTAATAACGACTTAAATGCCTTAATTAATATCTCCGCGCAACACTGTTTAACGATAAATCCTGAGAAATGCAAAATCCTAGTCTTTGGACCACGTAAACAACGCGATTCTATTCGAAGCACTTTGAATATACGTACTGATAAATTTGCTTTACCTGTCGTATCCTCAGCTAGAAACCTTGGTTTGACTCTAGACTGTAATTTAAGATTCACTACGCATATATCTTCTCTGATAAATCGAGCTTACGGCATCCTGAAAATCTTATATAGCAGCAAAAACTTACTTTCGTGTAATATTCGCAAATCCCTTTGTGATACGATGGTTCTCTCGTTGTTCAACTTTTGCGACAACGTCTACGGTCCTTGTTTAGATGGTAGAGACAGAAAAAGAATTCAAGTTATCCAAAACTCTTGTCTCAGATTTGTCTTTGGAATTAAAAAGGGTCGACATATATCCCATACTCTGAACTGGCTTGGATGGCTCAATATGTACAACCGCAGAAAGTTTCATTCTATCTGTCTGTATTTTAAAATTTTGCAAAAAAAAAGCGCCGGAGTATCTTTACAATAAGATTTCATTTCGGACTGATGTGCACAACATTAACGTGCGCAGCAAGGGTTTACTAACTCCTCCATTTCACAGAACCACCATTTTCGAGCGTTCCTTTACTTTTACAATAGCAAAGTATCTAAATTCACTCGGTTCTAATTTTATTCTTACTCCGATCTGTTATACAAAATTCAAAACTGCAGTTCAGCAATTGTTGAGGTCACAGCAATAGTACAAGAAAACGAGTACGTTTTATCAAACTCGAGCAACTTCTGAGAATAATCTAAACTCTTTATTTTAGTTTAAGTAATTAAGTAATTGTTTTTCCTTTTCGCCATTACTATGTTTCTACTAGCTAATTTCAGTTATCAATATTTTTTTTAGTATAGTGTTATAGTTTAGAACAGGGTTAGGTGGCAGAACAGTTAATATACTTGTATATCAACTGAACCTACTCCCTTTTGATCCTTAAATTAATTAATCTTCATGTATGGTACACTTTAATTTGTTCTTTTTTTTGCATCTATTTCGGATCAATAAATATATTATTATTATTATTATTATTAAACGTGTAATAAAACGAATTGAGATGTGTGTCAAGGTCGCATTGCGTGCAAGCGATTAGTCAATAAAAAATTTTATAGTCCTATTATACGAACGTGGCGTCATATTTCTTACGCAGCGCCGCGCCGCAGCTTGATTTTGGGGTAATTTTCTAATTAATTATAAACTGTTCACATGCATTTTTTAAACATTTTTCCCGTAATCTGTAACATCGATTCCCTTATGCGTTTTTATTTTGTCGGAACAAATGTCATTCATCCTGTACATACACGCGCGGTTTATCTCTAAACTGTAAACTGTAATTAATATTGTTTTCTTAAGCAACCGTGTTGTTTTAAACTCAAAGTATGTTAAGTAGATAGACAGCTCAAACGATTAGACAAACTGAAATAATATAAATTATAGACATTAAAAATGCCCAATTTTATTGTATTTAATATTTAGGCCCGATTTTACAATCGTCGGATAAGCATTATACTTAAAATAACGTGACGTAGGTGTGATGTAGATATGGAGGAACGTTATTTCACGATTGCAAAACAGGGCCTTAAAGAAATTAAGCGAAATTTATAAAAAAGAAACTTGTTTGGTGAAAATTAAGCGAAGCTGAGGAAAAACAATTAAGCTTACCTTAAAATACAAAACCACATGTAAATCGAAGGCCCCTGGTCCATGATATGAGCCAAGAGGAACTCCCAACAGGCGACTTTTGCGAAATTGTACGTAAGGCAGATGTAAAGTGCGGTGGCTAAAGACACGGCTCCCATGGCTAGGCATTTTATAGCCCCGACTGTTAACCAAGGAAGCATAAGACCGGGACGCTCTTCCTGAAATTATAAAGTAATCAGTTGCTACTATCCAAACGTACAGTCGCAATCATAATTCATGACGCCTACAGAAAGCTTATAGAACCCATCGTACCCATCTCCTTCAAAACTATGAACGTCGAATGCATCCAAATCTTACTACTTAAAAGTGAATCTGGGATTTAATGCTTGGAAAAGCACGATGAGTTTTTCTGTAAAGGTTATGCCATGAATTATTACGATTGCGACTGTACAAAGCCAAACTTCACTATCAAGGGCTATACGAGGGCATTCTTTTAAGTCATCTAACTAGGCTATGAAAGAAAACTCGCAGGTCTACAAAAAAAGAAATTTCTACGTAACAAGCGTGGGTGAACAGGGGAGGGAAGTACTTTGAAGGGCACAAGGACTAATAATCTGTACATATCGTCTACAATAATACACTTAATCCAGCGTGCCTCGAGTTGGTTTATTCCATCTGATGACGCGGCTTTCAACTCATCATCTGAGGAAAGTTTTCGGCCTCTGACGTCTTTCTTTCGATGTTTGTACAAACAGAAGTCGCAGGCTGCTAAATCAGGACTTTCGATAATCGCTTGAATTGTGCGATTTGGTTCTCCGTCACTTCGCCGTTTTTCCTCTAATGGCGTGTTTCAGGTTTCGGATCGTCTTTCCGTAAACCTCTCCAGTAACTCTGGGTCCTTTTTCCATAATACTCAACAAACAGAATACCTTCGCAGTTCCAAAAGACGAAACTTTCCAGAAGACAACTGAGTTTGGAAGTGGAGAACCTTTATGAACCCGTTGCATCGACTCCTGCTTCGAGGGAGAATCGCAATAGAACAACCATGTGACAGTTCGCGAGAAATAACTGTCATCGGCCTCTAAAGCATTCTTGACAATTTTGTTCCTCGTCAGCACTGGGACCTTCATTCGTCGATAGTGATGTTTTCCTCAATTCTTACGAGAACCAGTCTTCTTCTTGCTCCGGAGTCATCCTGAATTGAGTTGCGGCTCCATCGAAACTGTCTACACCAAAAAGTCACTTGAGGATAAGAAGGGCCGTCATTACCATACGGCTGAGACCTTCTCTCTTTTAATAATAATAATAATAATAATAATATTTTATTTGTGATATACATTCCAAGGGAATTTTCACACGTCAATATAACTGTTACAATACACAAGACACAATATAGGACAATATCACAATAGCTAATATATTGAAGCATATTAAAAATCAAACAATGATCTGTAAGTATATACGAACCGACACAAAAATTTAGTGGTCGTTGGAAACTAATGGCCAGTCTACTGAGAGGTACAAGTAGGCGCAACTAAATCATTAAAGTCATTATTTAAAAATTCATGAATATTATAGAATGCTTTTTGCAAGAGATAATTTTTTATGATATTTTTAAATTGCAGTGTTGCTAGATTCTGGATATTAGAGGGTAAAACGTTAAAAAATTTAATACCAAAATAATTAATACCGTCTCTCGACCTCTGCGTTCGACTGTGATTTGTTAACAAATCGTTCATATTACGGGTATTGTATCTATGAAAATCTTCGTTTCTTTTATACAAAGATAAATTATTTTTTATATGTAGCAGACAGGTTAATATGTATAATGAAGGAAACGTTAATAGTTTATATTCAAGGAACTTTCCTTTGCAACAGTGTGCAGGTCCCAGTCCTGCGATCACCCTGATGCATCGTCTCTGTATGCGAAAAACTTGCGACGCATGGGGAGAGCCACCCCAACATAAAACGGCATATGACATATGAGAGTAGAAGTTTGCATAATACGCTTTTACTAACGTTTCAAATGGGACAGCATTTATTAAATTACGTAGCATAAAGATACCGGTATTGAGTTTTTTTGAAAGTTGTGAGATGTGCTCTACCCATGTTAATTTGGAGTCTAAATAAATGCCTAAGTATTTAACAGGTACAGGCTGGGAGTCTAATGCACGAAGCGTGAAGATCAATTTTTGAGTTTTAGCTGTGTTAGTGCATAGCAAATTGGAACAAAACCAATCCAGAACGCTGACATGTGTGTCTCTCACTTGAGCATCTAAATCTTCAAGGGTTTTACTCTTACAGAGTGTGCAGGTATCGTCTGCAAATAAAACTATCTTGGCGTTGTCGGTTATATTCAACGATAAGTCATTAATAAAAGTTAAGAATAAAATTGGGCCAAGGACGGATCCTTGTGGAACTCCGTATTTAATAGGCAGGCTAGTTGATGACATGTTGTTATACGTAACATACTGTGAACGTCCTTCCAAATAAGATTTGATTAGATTTAGACCCTCCTTACTAAAATTTAAAAACTGTAGTTTGCGTAAGAGTAGATCGTGGGACACACAGTCAAACGCTTTGGTGAGGTCGTAGAATGAAGCTTGCGCGTAATATTTTTCCTCGAAAGATTCTTGAATGTAGTTGACTAAACTGCAAACAGCTGCAGAAGTAGATTTGTTTTTCCTAAACCCAAACTGGGATTGATCAAGTAAATTTTGCTGCTCCAAGTAAGCCGATACTTGAATCTTAAGCGCTATTTCAAATATTTTGCCAAAAACTGGGATGATAGAGATCGGTCTGTAGTTTGCAATATCTTCGCTACAACCTTTTTTAAATACAGGGACAACCCTCCCAATTTTGAGACAGTCAGGAAAAATGTTCTTGGAAATACACTCATTTATTAATTTGCGGAGCAGTATAATGATTAGATTTTTATTATTTTGATGATCTTAGAATTTAAGGAGAACGCATCTAAGCTCGTGCTATTATTCATACTAGTGATGATATCTCGCAATTCATTAAAGCTTATATTTCTGAAATTGAACGGTGCGGATGCATTATCTGTCATGAGATGAATGTTATTTGAGATTTTTGAGGTAGGCGGCGGTATTGTAGAAATAATGTTGCTCGCTACCTTGGAAAAAAATACATTAAAGTCGTCAGCATTCAGTGAATTTGGAGAAGAGTTTTTTTTTGGGGGGTTATTACTTTTAATTACCTTCCAAGAGGTCAGTTGTTTATTTTTTGATTTACTTATAAATTCCGCGTTAGCAATCATTTTATTCTTAAGAATAATTTTTCTATAATGTTTGTCAAATTAATGTTTCTTTGCCAATTGTATCGGGATAACATTTATAGAGATACGTAATTAGTTGCAAAATATTTCTGGCTTGTCTCACTTCATTGTTAAACCATTTAATTTTCACTGATGTGTTACCCTTGTCGTTGACTAGTTTAGATTTTAACGGGAAAAATTCTTCAAGAGCTTTAATTATTAGTTGAATGAAATTGGAAAATTTTTCATTAACGTCTACGGTAGCCTCGTCAATGAAACTAAAATCTATAATAGATACAGCATTATAAAAATCAAACATACCAGCGTCGGTGATAGGTCGATAAGTTATTTTCTTTTTGGTATAAGAAATTTCTGTTTTTAAGTCATATGTAAAGGAAATAGCTAAGTGATCCGAGAGGCAAGGATCAATGACATTAGTAGTACATGAGCTAAGGTCTAAGTTCGTAAAAATGTTGTCTAAACATGCCTCGCCTCTCGTACTTTGCGTATTACATTTCACTAGACCAAAAGATTCACATAATTGACATAAGGAATTAGCCTGTTTGGAGTTTAAGTGGAAATGGACGTTAAAGTCACCGGTTAATACAATACCTCTTTGCAGATTCAATTTGCTAAGCACCAACTCAAGTTTGTTCAAGAAAAAGTCAAAATTACCATTTGGTGATCTATATATTGTTCGAATTTGTATGTTATTGTAAATTATCCCTGCTACTTCAATATCAAACTCACATGAGAGATCATACAAGTCAAACGGCAGGGGTCGAAAACAGGTAACTTCATTCTTCAGAAAAATTGCAGTACCACCAGGAATATGGGAAGATCTGCAGAAATCAGAAACGTTCAAGTAATTACATATTTTAATGGCTAATAATTCATCCCTTTTTAACCAATGCTCGTTAAAGCTAATCATATCGAAATTTTTATCCTTAAGAAAGCTTTCAAGTTCATGAATTTTGTTGCGCAGACCCTGTATATTATAGTGAAGTATCATTAAGTTATTGTTAGTAGAATATTTTGTAGATGTATCACTCACCTTACCAGCAGTCGTGCCATCAGTTTCCCCGACAGGATTTTTTGCGACTATGTCGTCGATGTCAACTACGCGATTTCTGTGACGTTTGTTTGGGTAAAATTTAAATATTTATTACTACAATCAACATATTTTAAATTTCTAAGTCTAACAATTTGGTTCGCAGTGAATATATTTAGCAAGAGTCGGCCTACGTATGAAAAAACTTTGTCCTTACCACTGGATTTCAAATGGAGACCGTGGTTTGTTTTATCTATATTTGATACATTTCTACATGACTGTTGCCACTATTGTCTAGTTTGTTTAAAAACGCATGCATTTTACAATTAAACTTGTAAATTAAATCATTCAGTATATGACGACTTCCCAATAAGGAACCGAGATGTAAACAATTTTACATTTATTATAAAGTTGTTCAATTTTATTAAAGACATTTGTTGGGACCGCAGTACCTTTCAAAAGGTTGTTACAACCCCCCATAAGAATTACAAGATCATTTTTTGTGTAATCCTTACATAGATTATCATCTAAAACGTCATCTAACAAAGCGTTTGGTTTACAAATTGTTGAAATTTCAAAATTATCATTCAGGTAAGGACTTAGAAGTGAACTAGAATGTCTTGCGTGGCTGTCGCCAAGAATTAATACTGTAGATTTATCGTTGGAAAAGGTGGCATTCCTAGGATGTAATGGACCCTCTTGAAACGGTAGCTCATTCTTGGTATCACTGACTCTGTATGCGGCCGTGTGTTACAGTCCATTTTTCATTTCTGTTCTGAATACCTCCTGTATATGCATTGCTACCGTCCAGTCTTCATTTCTGTTCCGAACACGCCCTGTATATGCGAAATTCGACGTGTCGGATTATTCCTTGGACCGCGTCGTTGTACACATTGCAGTCAGTGTAGGAATACCCGTATTTCGCCAGCGTAATTTTTCTTAAACTTTCGTTTTAGCATATTTCCATTAACAGGACCTTCATTTAATTAAACAAATTCATTTTATATAAGTAATCCATCCTTATTTAGGGGCAAAATCGTGCGTTTGTGAGTCGTCGGACAAGTTGTGACGAAGTTCTACTTCGCGACGCGTATTATGCGTGATCTTTGCCCTTTCAGCCGATTGGTTCCCACTGTTACTAAGAAAGTTCCCCGGAGATAAAATTAGAAGGTGTCTCGCTTGTTTATAATCGTTCCTTGTTTGTCAAACGAGAAATGTTGCGCCATTGTCAGAACGAAACTTGCCGTCTCTTGGGTCACACTCTCTTTTCGTTAAATATTTTACTTGTGCGTGCCATTACATCGAAGGGGTGTTAGTGCATATCTACGGCTAATTGCCGACTCTGATTAGACCCATTTGTGAGACAGGAAAAACCGCGTGTTCCGTGGTTTGTCCCAGCTTCGGTGAAAGACCGAGGTAAGTTCTATACGCAGCAACTCTCGGTTTGACTTTTGTGTTCGTTTTATTTCATTGCTTATAGGCTTTTATCGTGAGCTTCTAGCAAGAGCTATCGTTAATCCTAGACTTTAATCTTGGACCTTTATCAAGAGTTATTTCTCGTTGGGTATTGGTTTTCACCAAGAGTCTACGGAAGTTGAATTCGATCCGGTTGGTACAGGTGCATCGCGAATTACGGCGTTGGAAGTTCCCTCCCTCGCCCCTCTACGCGGAAGCCGGCACACTACAAAGCGTCGCTGCGGCATTTCCGCAAAGACACCGACAAACGAATCGGACATCAAAGGAATAAAGGTCGGAGCGTTATAATTTCTTTTCTTAGTTTTGAGCGATATTTCGCGGATTTAGTTTTCGATCCATTACTTTGATTTTGCCGCAATTAAACATGCAACTTATTGCGTAACCGCCGGTGTAATGTAAAGATGATATAAGCAGACGAGCGTTGTCGTGTGTAATTAACCGGAGATCGCATTCGTTTGTATTCTGTTGCATTAGTTACGATTGGAATCATTTTAATATAGTTTAATGCGAAGTTCGGATCCGACAAATTCGAATATGTTGTAAACTTTTGTGTTCCTCATATATTATTTATTTGTGTATATTTTTTTTTGTAGTTGTTTTTGACTAAGTAAATTGACGTGTTCTGGATGTAACGGGTTTTCTTAATTTTCACCTTTCCCCCTTTCAAAAAAATTAAGTGGCGCCTATTTTCTTTTGGGTTTTGGCCTTCGCGGTTTGGATTTGAACCCTCCCGTCCCACTGAAGCTGGCTGGCAACATTGGAGTAAAGTTTCGCTCCAATGTAAAACTTCTGCCTATCTACGCAGGTAGGTAGCACGTGGTAGTTTTCTTGTTGCCTGACGTAGTGTTTGCGGTGATAGCTTTTGTTGGTTTCAACGGAAGTAATTGTTGTGGATCAGCAGCTTTGGGTATCGATGGGTTACTAACGACTTTGTTTTGCTTCGAAAATTTATGTTGTAACTTTATCTGTTTCAGAGATTTCGTCAATCGAACCGAAAGAAAATGAATAGTTTTCTCTAGATTATTAATTTTATTTAACAACTGAAACATTAATTTATTTGAAGATTGTTTATAATTTCTTGTTTTTTTTTTCTTTTATGGGGATCACTGTTATGTCACTACTTGCCGAAGTGAAAGAGCCATCCACGTCTTCATATTCGTTGTGTGAATCACTTGAACATTGTTCTATGTTTAACGCATTTTTCAGTCTACTTTTCAGCTCATGCTTATTCCCTCTAGCATCAATCTTCAGCTTATGCAATAGGTTTTTCAAATCAATCAATTTTAAGCAATCAATTTGTGCATCAGTTAGTGCTAGATCCATGTTTACACAAGATCAAGTACGGTCGTAAATTTCATATATGCCCCGGGCAACGAGTTCTTGCGAATTTTTGTAGAAGTTTTTTAGTACTCTACGCACTGAGTAACGTGGACGAAGTACATTAAATGACTATAAAACACATAAAATCTTTAAAAACAACACCCACAACAGTTTGCCAATAAAATATTATTGGTGAAGACTCCAAATATCACAAAATTGTTAATAAAATTTGTTTAAAACTTCTTAAAAACACTTAAAGATCACGAGCGATATTTCTTAGGCACCATTCGAGCGCGTGGTCGCACTCGCAACTCTGGTCCTTTTGGTCCATTTCCCTCTTCAGTTACAAACTTTAGCACTGCACGATTCTCCAAATTATTTTCGGAAGAAAAAAAAATCGTAAAAACACAACGAACTCGTACAAAACCTCGTCGAAGTACTTTTAGCACAGCCACGGCAATTTGACAATCAAATAAGAATTCAAGGATCCGGAAATCGCCTAAGACGACAAAAAAAAGTTCGGTAGATGTTTATGTCAAACTTATGCGAATTCTTAATAAACAGACAAGGTAAATAAATAAAAAATATATCTTTTCAGCTTGTACTAGTTTAGTTAACGAAACGAGTCAAGGGCTCATAAATTCTAATATTTATATAAACCTACCCGAAGCGAAAAACGTCAGAGAAAGCAGGAACGATGACGTGCATTGCGTGTTCGGTTACCATATGTATAGTGAGATAGTTTTTTTTTCAGATATCCGATACATTGTATTACTATTATTAGCGGAAGTTGAATACACCGCAGGGCTTAACATCGTTAATCAAACGCTTAGGTATAACATGCAATCCGTATTAATCTCGATACTTTTAAGTAAGAGGTATCTGAAATAAATTTTCATTGAGCTTTCCTATCGTGTCTGGTGATGATGATGATGTGACGTTAGATTATTATTAGTGGAACGTTTCGCAGGTATTCGATTGCTCAATCAAGAACAGCTTGGCAAAAAAATAAGCACCAAGATATCAAAATTATAAACATTGCTAGAGGAAACAGGGAAAGCCCAAAAACCTTCTTCTTACAACATTTCTCAAAATGTATTTCATGTAGGCTGTTATTTTTTGATTAAAAATGTTCTTCCCCAAGCAAGTTGCAGATTGGCAGGTTCAATGGTGTTTCGAAAATGAAAGTCCTAAAAGTAGAGATTGCACTTACAAAAACTGCCGGCCACAACATGACCACGTAAAAGGCCAAATAAAGGTGAACGGTGAAGGTTCGAACGAGGACGATGCCGGTGGTCACGTACTTGACGTAAACCTGAGCGGTTTCCGTGAACTTGGCGGTATCCATCTGGAGCTCCCAGATTTTCGTCAGGTTCGAGTGCAGGTTGAACAGGGACGGGTCGAAGATGGTGCAGCATATTCCCAGGAGTATAAGGAACAGGACCTCGGTTTGTTTCGAAATGCCGACGTACAGCCCCAAGGTTTTCATCGTCGGCGAACGTCAGACAAGGTCATCGGGGAAACGCACTGGAAATTTTCACAGCATCTTTCGAAACATTTCTTCGCGTGATTTACGTTGTTGACAGTCGCGCTGACAGACGGACATTTTTTTTCTGCGAAGACAGACGTCGCCTTGATCAAGCAAGAAACCATCTAAATATCTGTCCGGCAAAATTAAAGGCTTTTTAAACGTCCAAATATCTACCAAATGATTTCTTGTTTCTTGCAAAGTCCTCCTTTTTCCCATGAACATGAAATGTTCCCCTTCGTCGCAACAAAGCCAATGGTAACCCTAGTTAAGCTTACCTGTTTTAATTCGTTTTTCAAATGCGACAGGTGTGCAAGGCAAATATTATTTACACTGTGCGATACTTTTACGAAGGAAACGTCGATCATAAAATGAAATAACGTCGCTCGTTTGTCGGCTGGACGTGATTCACAAACTCGTTTCACCGTCGTCAGACGCAAGAAGTCCTCATCTTCCATGTAAGGCGAGTTTTATTGCAAGATCTATATTTGTGTTTGCAGAAGTGACGCGAAAGGAATTATTGCCTTCAAGAAATTAAGTTCGTCGAATGCTTTAACGAGCAATTCAAACGGCGAGGACACCACTACTGCTTGCCGCAAGTCAAGGAGTAGCCACAACAAAGAGATGTCCTCGAGTATCTTTGTAAGTTAACAGGAATGCTGCGAAACATTAACACTCGTGCAGAAATTGTTTAGATGACGAAAACACTGCTCAATCAAACTAGGTAAATAATAAAGAAAAAAGTAAGGAAAACTATTATTTTAGTATTAGTAACTGTCAATGTCAAAATGTAGCAAAATTATGTTTAATATAAATTCTTATACACAGTATTTTTTATCAGTTAAAATTACTTGATCTCCATGAATGTCTGTGCTCTCATGGCATGCCTTAAGGTTCGTCTACACGCAACGATTTGCCTGCGCGCATCCCTGTGCAAACTAGTTTGTGCAAGTAAGCCCGTGCATATAGACGGCAAAACGGTATCCTTATGCACGGGCTTACTTGCACAAACTAGTTTGCACAGGGATGCGTGCAGGCAAATCGTTGCGTGTAAACGGACCATCAGGCATATTTCTTGAGCTGCCTAATTCAGTCTTTTTAAGTGCCTAAAAATCCGGGCTTTACTAATAACCATTGTCTGTATTCTACGATTAATATTTTAATACTCTATTATTCTTGATGACTATTTCTTGGTAGGTACCTATATTTTTAAGTTTTTGAGATTTTTCTATGCTCGCGGTTTTGAGGTGCTTCTAGATGTGGTAGACATCACTCATCCAGTCGCAACGAAGTACCAACCAACGAAACTACTACGGGGGACTACAGGAGGTGAAGTAAGTGCTTAGTGAAGTGTTTTGTGCAGTTTTAAAAGTGTTGTTACGCAGTTAGCAAAAAGTTAAAAGTCACCAATCAAGTTTGTTACGGGTGAAAATCCCGTTAAAGTAATTTTCAGTTTTCCGAGCCACCCTGTATTGCGTAGGAACACGAAAAGACCGTTATTTGCCATGCGCGTTTCATTTTGTGCGCAATTAAACGAGAGCCTACACTACGCACCACGAAATTGTTTCCCTCAATTCACATGCGAGTCAACTGTCTTCTTCTATCTTTATATTGCCCGTCCATCTTTACATGCATTGAAAATTCTGCACGCCTTGCCAGTTCTTCGTTAGAACGCATGTGGTACACGTTTTGAAATCGTCATCCCCCGCATTTTATAAGCATTGTTAATGCTTGTCGAAGTCTAATCCTGGCAAATTGAAATTAGGTAAATATGGCGAGTATCTGGGCGTGTTTCAAACCGTAACGCATGTTTTCTTTTCTTATTTAGGCCTTTTTTCTTTCTGGATTTCTGGCGTTGTTGTTAACGTTACTATTAGTACGTCTAATACGAGTACTACGATAGTGCCCCTTTTGTCACCAAATTTATAATTTAATTGACTAGCCTCGTACCTACGTTGATGGTGTACAAGTTCTGCTGACTAAACGTATCAGGGTTGTGTTCGTAAATTATACCTTCGAGCGCACCTTGGGTGCATAATTGCATCTTTCTCACTCACAATTTTTCACTTATTTTGCGTCTCGGTTCTCAGTTTTAAGAAGTCTAATGTTTACATGATTTCCATGACAACGAGCGAACTTTTCACGCTCCACTTTTAACTAGAGTGTAGAAAATGTGTTTGTTGCTATGGAAACACATGCCTGATTGGATTTTTTATTATTCTTGTGTGAGAAACAAAATGTATAAACTCATTATGCGAGAGAGAGACACAATACTAGCCGAGAGTGACCCTAGAGTGTAATTTATGAACACAACCCAGCTGTTCCCCTAGACTAGCGAACAGTGGAGATAGGGGTAGGTCTAATTACGATGGTAAACATTATTAAAGGGCGCCAGGAGACAATTGATTAACAAACCGAACGTAAACAATCAGTCGATGTCTCCGAATCGACAGAATTGGGCAGAGGCTTTAATTACTCACTGGTACGTTAAGGAGCAAACACAAACGCAATAGCACAGGTTAACTTAAATTTAATTAAACACAAATAAATAGATACCAAGATACAAAAATGCACTACAACATGTAATGAAAGGTTTACACGAAGCCGAAACAGTAGCTTACGTGAAGTCTGCTTATTTAATAATAAAGTGATTTACCCGTTATTCCAAAACGCATAAAGGGGCCATAATTCGCTCTTAAAAATATATGCGCAAGTCGGATAGCGATACGTAATTTAATAAATTTAAATAGTTAACTCACGACCGATCTGTCATTGTACAGTCTACGCGGTGAAGTTGGCGGTCATCGAGCCATCTGGTGGTCCTGGCCAAGCCGGTAACTGGTTTGAACTGGGTGGACGAAGGCTACAAGATGGCGGGCTCATGCTTCTCGTAGAACGGGGTCGACTCGGTCGGAGCCTAACTCAAACGGCACGGCAGACCACAGAGGGAATTCGTCGTGGCACCAAGACTCAATACAACCAAACGGAAAACCTAGCATCAAAGCTTGCGGGGATAAGAAAGAGCCTGAATATAAAAGGAAACAGTTTCGTTAGCGTCCGCCATTATGCTCGATACAGTTTACCTGAGAGCTAATAAGTTCCCAGGCTTGGAAAGGGGTTAAAAATATGCCCCAACGCACGTTCGTCGGTGTGATCTTAATTCCGGCACAGCCGTTTATTGATTCTTCTCACTTGCTGAGCAAAAATCTCGTTAATTAACCAACACAGGACTACACACCTCGACGTGGAGAACACGACTGCACAAAGGACGTCAAGTTCGTAACGTTGCAAAAGCGGTAACCAATGATGTACCAGAAAACTATCACGTGGTACCTTATAACGAATGAGCTTCGAGAAAGCGGGAAAAGAATACAAGGTTGTCGAACACATCGAAACGCGGCTTAGATGTTGCGTTGTTGCCACGTCTTCTTAGCGGCAAATTCAAACGTAACACTTTGGCTACCCAAACCTTCGTAGTGATATCTGCGGCCAACCATCTTGAATTTATCGTAAGGTCAGTTTCGTCAACGACGCGACGGTTACTTCGCCTCCTTTACTCCCCCGTCTTGAATTCATCCAATCGCTGTTGGTGACTTTCGACGAGAGAGGTCGCTGGGAATAGAGACATGCCTTCTATGCTTCAGCCGCCCTCCGCCGAATTCGATAGGTACTCGTTGGACATCGATGACGATTCGACATCTGATGTGTGAAGGTTAGAATATTTTTATGTGACATTACGGTAATGCGCGTTTTCAATTTACTTCGTTGCGTTATCTTTCTTTTTTATTTAATTTCGTGCTTACTTATTATACCAAATGAAGACAATTCTATTGGTGAATTTTATTTTATTAATAAAATCTGTCCCTTTAATTTTGAGGTTACGTACGACCCATACGCATCTCCTCGAGTCTAGCCGATCGGGAGGTGATTTTAATTTACCCATCTTCACATTTGCAACCAGGTAGGTAGCAAGTTAGTTTAAAGTAGATTTTTAGTTAGAAAAGAAGAAATAGAACCTATAGTTAAGCGTGATAATTTCAGGAGGAGACAGAAACAGGAGAATTTAAAGTGCACGAAATTGAAAAGTTAGGTTAGCTGAAGAAATATTTGATTTTATGAAACACTTACCTACTAAGAGCCAAATTCTGACACATCACTCATACTCAATTCACGCTCAATCTTGGCGTTTGACGTTATTTGAAATTCAGAAATGCTTTTGTTTTTACTCGTACAATCAAGAAAGTCAAAGTAAAAATCTTTAAAACGAAAATTAAAGCGTTTCTGAATTTCAAGTTAACATCATCCTGTCAGTTTGAATGTGAGCTGAGTATGAGTGACCCTTAATGTATATTACCAAAGTATATCCAAATTACTTGCCACATTCAATTATGGTAGACGAAAATCCAAAAAATTGAAAAAATTGTAGAAATGCTTGTCCAAGTAAACAGGCTAGAGGACTCGTGCCACATATTAAAACTAGCGAGCAGCGTGCTAAATCAAATAGCAAATTCAAGTGTGTTTCCGTATAAATACCGGTGTAAAGCGCGTCCGCGTCACTATTAGTTCGACCTTAAACGCGAACATTTTTTAGTTCGACTTTAAACGCGAAATTCTTTTTAACGATGTACCGTATTAACCTGACCCATTTACTTCTGAAAAAAATCGTAAAAAAGAGACATATTTCTTGTTGTTCAAGTGAATAGGCATTTATTTGGCTCTATGCCTATCTCTACTCATTACTTCTTAAATATGATATAGTGCAAGTAGTCGCTCTTGGCTCGCATGGCGAAACGTGCCCGTTTCTCGGCATTTTCCGAGTGTTTCGGTCGACATAGCGGCATTTCAGAGCATCGAGAGTCCGTAGTTTGTCGATATAAACCTTCAACTTTAAATAATCCCACAGGAAAAAATCTGGAGGCGTCAAATCAAGCGAACGCAGTGACCAGTCAAAAAATCACCACTTTTCGAAATGAGACGACCAAGGAACAATGGCTTCAATAAATCTATTGTGGCTTGGACGGTGGGCGGTGTGGACTGTGGCGCCATCTTGTTGAAACCAGATGTGCTCTTTGTCATTGTCGTGAACAATGGGCATCAAGAAATCTGTTGTCATAGCCCCAGAACGCTCACCATTGACGGTAGTCGTCACACCATCGTCATCTTCGTCGAAGAATAGTCGGATGACTTGCCCTTGTCCATGTCCCTGTTCCGTGGCAAAAAAATTCCTTTCAAACTCATTGTCATTGTCATGAACAATGGGCATCAATAAATCTGTTATCATAGCCAGAGAACGCTCACCATTGACGGCAGTCGTCATACCATCGTCATCTTCGTTGAAGAATGGTCCGATGACCTGTCCTTGTCCACGTCCCTGTTCCGTGGCAAAAAATTCCTTTCAAACTCACATTGTCATATGTCAATGTGAAAGAAAATGACAAAATTATAGTGTTAGTAGGTCAGGTTAATATGGGATACCTGTTGCATTGTGCCCTTTAAAACGTTAAGGTTTGAATCAGTAAATTAAATTGCTATCTGCCTGAACGACAGCAAATTGAAGAAGTGCAAATTAAGTTCTCCAACACAGTCGGCTAAATCGTGGAGATGGGTATGGGTCGTACGTAACCCCAAAAATTTAAAGGGACAATAAAATATAAATAAAATAAAGATCACCTGCTGAACACACTTGTTTTTATTTGGTGTCACTCAAAATTAACACATAAACAAAAGTAAATCGTAGAACCCTGACAGGGTTTCAATGAAACTAAGAAAAGAAAAGAGGTATTCAACAAACAAATCGACTTATTACAATCAGATTGAATTGATTTAAATCGATTCCTGAAAACACTGAACGGTGGCGTGACCGGTATAACCCTACTTCAACAATAGTAATATCACAATATTAGCAGTGCGGTTAAGTTATTTCTCTAATAAATCCTCGAAATAAACAATACACTGTTATAAACAACCCGCACATATAATACAAACCGCAACGCCATATTTAATCGCAGCTGAATTACGATGGACAATTTCACGATCGATGTTGAATCGATTCAGATGCGTTGAACGCTAAGCCGTATGCAATCATAAATCGATTGTGAATCGATCGTGTCCGTTGAATGACCCTAAAGTAAACGATATTTCGATTAATTAAATCTTTAACCGAGAAACAGATCTGCCTTTCATTTACAAAAATGCAAAATGCGACTATTTCCAAATTATTCACTTAAAATAAAATTAACGCAACGCAGCGTTTAATGCGACAAAAACAACTTTAAAAGAAAATAAAACAGATCCAACCTTGTTATAAATCCACTTTGACACTTAACTCATTATCCAAGTGAGGTTGGAAATACTGTCACGAAAGTTACTTTTGTTTCATTAAACACCCTGTATTTTATTATGTATCGAACATTGCGGTACGGTAGGAAAACTTTGCTGAGTCGTCAATATTGAAAAGCGCTCGATCGTTCTTCAATCGAGCAGAAGGTTCTTGGATTTTGGCTGCCCGAGGATGACTCAGGAAGGTGGGTCCCCGGAAGACCTGGTAGGTTGTGTCCAATAAAGTGGTGACAAATGTTTGGGCTTTTCCTGGAACCCCTTATTCCTGAACCCCGCGGTATACGGCTGTGGAACGATGCTGAGGAGAGCGGTAAGTTCCATACGTTTCAAACCGCAAAATGGTTCCTATACCACTGAGCTACCCCCTTAACTTAATTAGCGTTGTCGCTATTCATCGAAGCGAGCGTTACAATACCAATCAAGATACAATCCGGCGGACGAGGACGGTGTTGCCAATTGCGTCACTACGCAGGATGACGTCAAGATGTCGCGTCACAGTCTCTCCTGTTGACTTGTATCGTCTAAGATCGAGTCCAACTCCAACTGGAGAAAAGGGTGGACAGCGATGTTTAGCGACCTTTAGTAGCTAAGGCTTCGCTTACGGCTTTTCCACACAAGGGTCGGTCTCAAAGGGCATTACGAGGAAAGAAGTAGTCAGAAAGGGGTACGACTACAAGCCTAAATAGTAAAAGAAAGACGCGTATTACAAACCGAAATACGCACAAAGTTGCCAATAAAACCCTACCTGTTCTTTACCCGCAGCAACAGGCTTAGAAAAGCTTATAAGAAAGCTTGTATTGCTTAACGTGCACCCAAGCAGATCTCGGAGTAAATAACTTTCGTCTCAGGCTTCGATCAAAGAATTTAACATGATCAAGGCACAAAATCGTGGGCACTTCACTGACAATACGTGTGCTCGTCAAGACTGTAGCGGCAAGAATGACGCGCAGACTAAATAGATCGGGGCGGGGTTGTTACGAGACAGAATCTGTTTTATCCGGGTAAAAGAGTGAAATAGAACACCACCAAGGGGTGAAGATTACTGCAACCAAACGAAATCACCTCATGCTGAAACATGCCGAAAGTCACGTAGGCACAAACGGACTTTTCGAGTTCCCACGAAATACAGGGTGACTGGCAATACTGAAAATGATTTAACGTCGTAACAAACTTGTGACGAATGTAAACAATGAAAAGAAATTAAAGTGAACACATACAAATGGAATTGTGAGTTATTCATTTATTTATCACAATTCCAATCAATTTAAAATAATTTATTTAAAAAAAAAACTAATAATTGGGACTGGTCGCTGTGCAAACGCGACAGATCCTGGTTATTTTAAAAATAAATATGTAATAGTCTCACCACTAAATAAAAAAGGAAGGTCATTGCTGTGCAAACGCGTGTCTTTATTACCTACTTCAAGGAACGGTTATCAAATTATAACAAACAAGGGTGGGATTGACATTTTCGTCGTCCGAACACGAGGTGTCACTTTGAGGCTTGTATAAAATCTGGTACTCATTTAAACAAAGCAAAGTAAATTAAATTTAAAAAAAAGAGAGGCTAGACAAAATTTTGGTATGTGTACTATGGCCAATACCATCCATATACCCTGAGAATAAAAAAAATCCAAATACGACAATTTTCAAAACATACCAATACACAACAACTTTTCACTTCGAAAGTGGTAGACTGAGCTAGAGCTAGTACACACATAACATAACAACTTTTGGTGCCTAACGTGACTGCAAACGCCCAACCTAGCAATATATCCAATTGCACCAACATTCTCCTTCTCCGCACACGAATGAAAAAAAAAGATGCTGCTTTGTCAACATTTGGCCAATGCGGACCCTGTTGAGACGGTGCATGTGTTTAAAAATCGTATCTAAATTCAATGACAAGTCAGTGGATCAGACATATAAACATAACCTCTTTGACAGTTAAGTTCGTTGGACATACTGTTAGGGTAATAATGTTGAAAATGATGGCTTAAGATTTGTTGGCCCCATGTTGGGCGTCAAATTATTAAGCTCTGTGAGGGAGGAGGAAAATTTCTTTGTTGTTTTGGTTTGAATCAAACTATGTGTTCCGCTCTTAGTTTGAATGAGGTACATGATGCGGCCTATCGGTTTTATGATTATGCCTTTTATCCAGTGCTCCTTAGGGCGATAGAGTCGAATCAGAACTTGGTCATTGATTTTAAATTTCATAGTTACCATTGCTTGTTTGGGCTTATTCTTAACTAGTGCTAATAACGAAAGAGCAGTTTTTGGTTGACGACCAGCTGGAGATTTATCCATGGCAAGAAGTGGTATGATTCGGTATGTGAATAACATATGTGACAGTGCTCTCATGCTGCTTTTCCCTTCCCACATAATTTTTTTCATTTGATGCAGGATGGAAAGGTGCTGTTAAAAAATGTTTGATACCGTTTTCTGTGCAGAATTGTTGAAATTCATTAGCTGTGAATTGTGTTCCATTGTCCGTTACGATCATGTTTGTTAGGCATTCTTGCAGAAATACATTTTTTAATTCTTTAACGCCTGAACGGTCCAGTGGTAAGAGGACCGGCCTTGCAATCGCATGGTCGTCGGTTCGAACCGCACTCGGGATTTATCTCGGGGGTGGTCGGTATCAACTTCAGGTACCCTTCAGTGTTGGGAATAAAATTCGACACTGCTTCCCCTTAAACGGCGAGAAGGTTGGAAGTAACAAAGCCATGGAACACTTTACACACACTCAAATACACTCCCGCTCCTGAGGTCCTGACAAGTCTTTGACTTAGGACCCCGTTGGGCAATCACCACAGGTTTAAAAAAAAATGCATTTATTGTACTTTCTACTGTCGTTCTTCCCATTTTAATTACAAACGGGTATCTTCAATATGCGGCCACAACGATCATCCATATTGTGTTAAGGAAAGGTCCAGCAAAATCGATATGTATTCGATCCCATGGAGCTGTTGCATCACTCCACTTCTCATATTCTTTTACTGGATTAGTTTGGTGATACTGGCACGCTGGACATGTTTTACTAATTTTTGCTATATCATTTTCAATACTTGGCCACCAGCAATGTCTTCTGGCTAATTGTTTCATACGTACAACTCCCCAGTGTCCAACGTGTAACAAATGAAGAACTTGTTTTCGCAATTTCATAGGCACGACTACTCTGGAATGTTCTCCTGCCTGAAACAAAATAACATTTTGTTCAACTGTGATTCCAAAACGTCGTGCAAAATACGGCTTCAGCTGTTCTTCCGTACAATTGTCCGGCCAACCCTTTTGTATGATTGTTTTAAGGTCAGACAATAATGGATCTGCTTCTATTTCTTTCACGATCCGTCAGCATTAATTGGGAAGCTTTCCAGAACCTCAGAGAATTCATTTATAAGACTATTACAAGCTTCTTCACTTTTATCGAATCGAAGGTCTGGTCCACGGGGTAATCTTGATACTGCGTCGGCATTAGCATGCGCTTTTGTTGCACGATATTTGATCGAATAATTATAGGCCATTAGGAAGATGGCCCAACCCTGTAACCTTTGAATTGATGTATTCGGAAGTTTTTTGCTGGGGTTAAATATTGTAACGAGTGGTTTGTGGTCCGTCTGAAGTTCAAAAGCACGACCATAAACATATTGATGAAACCGCTTGATTCCGAAAACAATGGCTAAAGCTTCTTTTTCGATCAGACTATAGCGTTTTTCGTGGTCGTTCATCGTTTTTGACGCGAATGCAATGGGATGTTCATTTCCATCTGTGTCTCTATGCGATAATACAGCCCCAGTACCATAAGAGGATGCGTCTGTAGCCAATATAAGTGGTGACTCGGATTTGTAGTGGATCAGGGTTGTCGCTTGAGTAATACTTTGCTTTAGAGCTTGAAAAGCAGTTTCTTCCTTACTACCCCATTTGAACCTTTCTTTCTTAAAGCATTGAGAGGTCCCGCAATTTCTGCAAAATTTTCTATATATTTGCAGTAGTAATTTACTTTACCAATGAAAGACCGAAGCTCGTCGATATTCTTTGGCCTCGGAAGTTTCTTAACAGCACTATTGCTTGAATCCGATGGTCGAATCTCTTGTTTTGAACATAAATGACCCAAGTATTCAACTTCGGTCTTGAAAAATTCGCATTTTTCCCGACGGCACTGAAGACCATTGGCTTCCAATCGATTGAACAGTTCATTTAAGGTATTCAAATGATCCTCGTCCGTGATTCCAGTGACGTGGTATTGAAAATTGCTCAATGTATAATTGCGGATTGATAGTTACTTTAAAATCACCCCAAATTCTGAGTTTTCCATTCGGCTTGGGTACACTGAATATCTATTGATTCGCTGTGAATCTTCATTCCAAATGCTTTGAACCATGATGTGCCAAAAATATTTTCTGCATCTCTAGAATCCGCGACCAACAGACGCAATTGGTTGACATGTGTCCCAATTCTAGCTTCGCATGTAAACCAACCTTTGATAGGAATGGTGCTTTTACAGTAAGCTTTAACTTGGGTGCTAGTAGGTTTTAATTTTGGTGATCCAATTGCCTCGTAGCCCTGTAGTCGCACGAGAATCTACCAGGAATTTTAGTGGACGCCCGTTGGTCTGAACTTTAACGTGATATTTTGAGTCCGTCTCCCGATTTTCTTTCGTAGTAAAAATTTGCTTGACAGCTTCATTTCTCGTGTCTTTCGACGTTTTAAACTTTGATTGACACACTGTGGCGAGGTGACCAATCTTGCTACAGTCACTACAGTGGTTGGACTTACTTTTTAAATACCGGCATTCTGACTTCTGGTGGTTTTTTTCAGCAGTTCGGACAAGCTTTCCATTTCATACGACTCTCATTAAAATTTTTAAGATTACCTGGGTGGTTTGATTTCCAGCGGGATTTTGATTTTGGTTTGTTTTTGTAATCTGTGCCCATGCGATTGATTTCATCTTGAGTCACTTCTTCCTTCACACTGATTAGCTGTTTGGCTGCTTGTGTCGCTTCGTAAGTTTGAGCAATTTTGATTACATCGTCCAATGGTGGGTTTGGTTGCTGCAACACTGCAGTTCTAATTTTTTCATGCGGTGTGTGTAGAATCAACATGTCCCTGATATGCTCATCCACTAACGATCCTTTGCACAAATGAAATGGCAATCCTTTGCTTGGCCTCTTGGGTCAGCGATCCACTGGGCGTACGTTTGATTTGGTTTCATAAGGCATTTATTGAATTTGTACCTTGCCATAAGTACATGAACAGATACTTTAAAATGGTCTGTGAGAGCTTTGGTCAATTCTTGGTACTTTAATGTTCTGAGTTCTCGGCTGTCTGTCAGCTTTTGGAGTAATTTCAATGTGTCATTTCCCACCCATGAAAGAAAATAAGTTCGACGTTGATCTGGGTCAGTAACTCGATGGGCTTCAAAATGTTGGTCAATACGACTTTGATACGTCTCCCAATCTTCAGTTAGAAAAGCAGGTAGGGTTGCGGACAAAAAATTTCGGATGTCACCGTCACTCATCTGACGTATACATATAGGAATTTCTTAACTTTTACGTCAGTGGAATGACAGTGACATCCGAAATTTTCTGTCCGCAACTGTACATTTGTTATTCGTTGACTGTCAGTATGAGTGTCATTACTATTATGTTGTACACTTAACTCAATTATGCGAGTCATGAATTCATTTCGCTCTTTACGTTCTTGTTCTTCTCGGGCAGCACGTTCCTGGTGTTCACGTTCATCCCTGTTCCTGGCTAGTAGTAACTGCACCAATTTTTCAATTGCATCTATTTTGGCAACTGCAGGTTCTGTTTCTGCTTTCGGCATTGACTGCGCCAGTAAAGCGTTTTGTACGCTCAAAATTAATTCATGAATTTTTATATCACAAACTCTTTTAAACGGACACTAAATGGCGCACAAACACTTAACGTTTCGCTGTCGAACGACTGCGACAGCGAAACGTTAAGTGTTTGTGCGCCATTTAGTGTCCGTTTAAAAGAGTTTGTGATACAATTTTCATCGGACAAGAACCAGCTTTAATCATGAATTTTTAATAAACTATAACACAAGATTTGCACGAATTTTGCTTTTTTAATTTTTTCTTTATTATTTATCCTGGACTGTAGACTTTTGCTTGAATAACCAAGAACTGACGACCCTGCGGTCGAGCCAGCCTTGATTATTAAGGTTTAAAGTTTTCGATTTAAAAATATTTTTTTTAATAATTGCTCTCCTGAATTAAAACCAAATTGCTTCTTTAAAATAAATCATATTTTTTCAAATCAAGTTTTTCACGTTTAAATTCACGGTAAATTTTTAAAGGTCGCGGTCGATTTTCGGTAGATAAGATAAAATTCGCTCGATCCTGCCTTGCCCTTTCCTTTTACCCTACCATTATCCCCATTCATTCCTGAGCGCTCAACTCAGCGATCGCCAACGAGGATTGCCGGTAATGCAACGATCCGCAGTTACATTTTTCTAAAATTTTACAGGTTACAAAATTTTAAGTTGGCAGACATGCGCGTTGAAAATGTCAGACGGAAACAAGCGCCTCCAAGTTTTTTCAAACTTTGGACTCAAATTTTACTTTGAACTGAAACGTAAGTACCAACAGAAGCACTTCTTTACCTCAGTAATGATTTTTGTTACATTCATGTAACGGTAAGTACAATCTTGTGTTTATATTAAACAAATTTCTAATTCCTAACCTCAAATTTCTTCTTACCACACTTTCAGAACTTGTAATTTCATAAAATGAAAAAAAATTGTTAGGTTGTTACGTTTTACATTTGCCGCCAAAACATCGTGGCGATACGGTATCATTCAACTGCGTTTTAGCACAGTTGGCTACACTGTTCCCCCTCATTTACATCGCTATAGGGGAAACCTGCGTGATGCGAATGCTCAACATCCATAGTCTATGAAGGCACCATGTGATTACTTGATAGCTCATCATTAGTTATCGTCGGTAATTTTCGCGCATTTTAGTGACCTTCTCAATCTTCAATTTCGTCGCGTCCTTTCTTGCTCGGATCGTGGTTCCAGTTAGACGTGTTTTACGTGCATTGTAAGTTATCGGAATTCTTGCTCTTTGGCAGAAGTAATTCACCAGCGGCCGTGCCGGAAGATTTAGTGACACCACCGAACATCCTTGGGGATAGTTTTTAACCCCCTTACCAAGCCTGGGATCCCAGTTCTCTCAGGTACAATATGACAACATATGCCGACGAACAAGCTGACATGGCCGCTAACAAAAATCGTTTTTTCTATGTAGGCTTTTCTGTTTGGGTGCAGTTTTCTGGCGCAGGCTTTTAGTCCGGACTTCTAGGCCTAGTGCTCCGGTGGCGCTTCTGCCCTGTGAATGTACCGTGGCCCGATCGTGGAAACCTGATCAGCCATCTTGACGATCCCAGCGAATCCAGTTTGAACCAGATTGTCGACGCTACCCGCGAACGATAGAGGGCGTTGTAACTACCCACCGGCCACCGCGCTTCGGTTGGTAACATTGACCCTGACGCATGACTGGACGCGCTGTCAAAAGGTTAGGTATTCCAACTTTAATTTAATCTGACGTTTTACGGATCGATCGGTTTATATTTTATTCATTTCTCGTGAATAGTTGAATCGCGAGCAAGAATTTCGAACTAGGTGTTGCGCTGCGTTTACCGTAGTTAATTTTAGCATAAATTAAGCAGCCACTTGTAATTGTGTAAAGTGTTGTTTGTTTTGATTTGTGTAATAAAACCTCAGTTGTGTTAACTTCAACTTAGAGTTTAATTTCTGCGTTCATGCACACCAGTAACTAAAGTCTCGCTCGCCTCTATTTATTGTTGATTTATTTCTGCCCGATTTGGTCGATTGAAGACGTCGACTGGTCGATTACGTTTTGGCTGGGAATGTAGTCTTCTGGTGCCCCTTTAATAATTTTTATCAACTTAATTAACCCACCCCATTCTTCACTGTTGCTAGTCCGGAGAACAGCTGATACGTTTAGTCAGCAGAAGCTTGTTATCTGTCGGTGGTAAGTGAGAGGCAAGTCAAAGTAAATTAAATTATAAATTTGGTGACAAATTCAAAATTAATTAAGAACTTCCGCACACTTAACACACTTCATCCCCTCTACAGTCTGTTCTGTATTTTCAGGTTCCGTTGTAACAATTCATCGTAATCAACTTTCGTCTGCAATTTGGTACACCCTTCGGCCATCATGAAGGTAGACAAGTCTTCTTTTTCTCCCGGATTGATTAGCCTAGACCGGCCAATGCCTTGCAGTTAACGGAGCGTTCGGCTTTCTGTGAAACCACTGCATAACCTCTAAGAACTCTATCCAGATGCCTCCTGGTGTAACTCGTGAAGTTGTACTTCACTTTGCATAATATCACAGAAATACGTTCACAACAACAAAACCGGCCTACTCGATCGTTTTTTGTGAACGCTCGTTATTATGAAGACTTTCTTTGCATTTTCGTTCAGCGCACTTACATAAGACTACAGGAAACTAATAGTTTTCGCCATGCTTCGCCTAAGTGTATGAGTTAACTAATCTATTGCATGTTTTATATAATTTTGACGACATCAGATAAAACCGACAAGAATTGATAGAGGTTGATAAATTGAGAAAGATCAAGAAGAAGGATGTACCTACTTATTGCGACAGTTGTATTAGTAAAATATCTGTTGGAATAAAAAAAGACGCACTGCAATAAAGTCTTTACAGTTGTTTGAATCGGCTTGGGATGTGACTATTTCTGAGGTCGTTGTGTTGATGTCGCAATAAATTGTATCACAGATATTTTGAAACGGAGCAAAGAATTTGTCTCATTTTCTATGCTGGTGACGCCCTTAATTTATTCTGTATTATTTGCTAACAACAGTTTAGAATTTGGAGAGTGGTTGAGATCCTCGGTTGAACTAAACAACTTGTACAGCTATTATTTTTTATAATTAATGGTTTATGCACGATGGGGCTCCAGCGCAAAATAGAGCCTGGCTCGACGAACATTTTGCAGGAAAATGGATTGGCGGATGTTACGGGTGAAAAATTTTTTAAATCATTCTTGGTATTGCCAGTCACCCTGTATTGCATGGGAACTCGACAGGTCCATTTGTGCCTAAGTGACTTTCGGTATGTTTCAACATGAGGTGATTTTATTTGGCTGCAGTAATCTTCATCCCTTGGAGGTGTTCTATTTCACTCTTTTGCCCGGATAAAACAGAGTCTATCTCGTAACAACCCCGTCTCGATCTATTTAGTCTGCGCGTGTTCTTTCTTCAATGCGTCACTCTTGCCGCTGAAATCTTAACGTACACACGTATTGTCAGTGAAGGTGCCCACGATTTTGTGTCTTGATCATGTTGAATCCTTTGATCGAAGCCTGTAACGAAAATTATTTACTTCGAGATCTGCTTAGGTGCACGTTAAGCAATACAAGCTTTCTTATAAGCTTTTCTAAGCCTGTTGCAGCGAGAAAAGAACAGGTAGGGTTTTATTGGCAACTTTGTGCGTATTTCGGTTTGTAATACGCGTCTTTCTTTTACTATTTAGACTTGTAGCCGTACCCCTTTCTGACTACTTCTTTCTTCGTAACGCCCTTTGAGACCGACCCTTGAGTGGAAAAGCCGTAAGCTGAGCCTTAGCTGATAAAGGTCGAAACATCGCCGTCCACCCCTTTCTCCCGTTGGAATTGGAGTCGACCGCAGACGATATAAATCAACAGGAGAGACTGTGACGTGACATCTTGACGTCATCTTGCGTAGTGACGCAATGGCAATACCGTCCTCCTCCGCCGGATTGTATCTCGATTGGTATTTTCAACCTCACTTGGACAGTGAGCTAAGTGTCAAAGTGGATTTATTATAAGGCCGGATTTGTTTTATTTTCTTTCAATTTGTTGTGGTCGCACTAAACACTGCGTTGCGTTAATTTTATTTTATGTGAATAAGTTTGCATTTTGTAAACGAAAGGCAGATCTGTTTTTCGGTTAACGATTTAATTAATCGAAGTATCGTTTACTTTCTTTTCTGTAAATTCATTGACACCCTGTCTGGGTTGCACGATTTAGTTTTGTGTTAACTTTTGAAGTGTGCTCTACTGGTGAGTTTATTCTTATTTATGTTCTATTCCCTCCTTTGCTTCGGGGTTACATACAACCCATACCCATCTCCACGAGTTGGCCGTCTGTGTTGGAGAACTTAATTTGCACTTCTGCAATTTGCTGTCCTTTGGGTAGGTAGCTCGGAACGGACACATGTGGTGGCCTGATCTGAATCCCTGTGATTTTTTTTGTGGGGCCACATGAAACAAATAGTGTATGTATGTCGTTTCCACAAACACCTTAAGGCCCAGCTTTACAATCGTGGAATAAGGACGAAATAACGAATATCCTTAAGTGTTCCTCCATATTTACGTCACATCTACGTCACGTTATTCTAAAAATAATTCTTATTCGACGATTGTAAAATCGGGACTAAACAGTGAGTATTCACAGCGCCGCCGACAGTATTCGTGCTAATGCGAGCGCTTCTTCGCCGTGCTCGCCTGTGTCTCGCTAATGATGGACACTATAGATGGGGCTTTAATTTTGTGCACAGTTTTGAATATATGTAGAATACAGAGGTTGTATAGGGTGCTCACGATGTCTTGCCTTAAATTTTAATATTTTCTAAAAAAAGATTGTTCCTGTCTGAAACTGGAGGCCTTAATTCGCGTCCCATGTAAAAAACTGATCCTGTAAGGTACTATTCATTATTCATCAGCATTCACTATTTATCATATAATCAGCCAGTCACCTGCTGTAAACAAGATCTCGGACTAGAAACGCCAGAACATAAAGACACGTTAGCTAATCCAGATCAAGTTCCGTTTCTGCCTAACTGTAACGTGCGATCGTAAAAAATAATTCGATTCAGACAGGCGGACGTAAAAGTAAGTTTCCTTTCGCCCTTTCCTCGGAAAATCACGACACAAGAACGATCAGCGATGGTCATTTTCCGCGAGGCGAGCGAAAACGACGCGGTCCGAATAATTGGTGACGTAAAATTCTATAAATCGCGGATCGAGGTCGGATTTAACGCGCGCTCGCTTCAAACGCGTATTAGTTTTGCAAAGTCGCGTCCGCCAGTTTTAAGACGTCCGCCGCGAGATTCGGAAATTTGCAAAACGCGAAAACGGTGTACATTGTGTGCATCTTCGGAAAATCGCCGATCCAACCGCAAATTTCCAGCTCCCAAAAAAAAAAAAGCAAGGAACAGTGCAAGATTTAATAGTGATTTTTAAGTCGACGCGAAAACAGGTGAGTTCGGTTTATTTGCGCAATTCTGCAATTTTAATATAAGTATGATCTAAGCAAACGATTGAGCAAATCTTTCGTCGCTTTCTGTTTTCGCCGACTTCACTAAATGCACGCTAATGAATAGCTGTGCTAATTGAGCGACAAATTTTGCGCAGTTTTGTATTTCAGTTTTTGCAACTTTTGCAAAAAATCACTTGTCGAATCGAATCGAATCGCTTATATTAAGGCAATGTAAAGAATACAAAGAAGTATGATAAAAATTCAAAAAACCTATGTACACATAAGATTTTTGATTTAGGGCTCTGCGTCACATTCAAATTTTATTAATCAAACAAATTAAAGAAATATTGATATTTTGTTTAATCCTACGGTAAAGAAAATGGAAGTGCGATTAAAATTTAAAATCAAATTATAATTTTAGGACTCCAATTTAAAGTATTCTATTTTTAAATAAATGTTAATTAATCACAAAGTTAGTGTGTATAATTTAATTAAATAAATAACAAATTAAGGCAGAAAAAAATTTGTTAGTGTTCTTTGATATTTATTTAATTACATTCTATTTTTGTTAATAACATAATTAAACTTATTCGATTTAAGTGTTCACGTATTTTAAGATGAGTTCCGTTTCATAGTAAATCTTTCATTTTGCTAATAATTAAAAAGCACTAAATTGTACAACGAACGTTCTAAAAATATTTTCGCTGGCGATAACGTTAGGAATAATTTAGATATGTACAGTCTCGCTCACCTCAAATGCACCTCCCGTACGCAAACCCCACCCTTAAAACCTTGTGATACAAGGCTCACAGAACTGTCAAATTGTAGCACTTAAGCGCGCGCGCGACTGTACCCTACCTACAGGGTATATCGCTGGTACGTATTTCTTCGATATCTCCTTAATTATTAATTCTGAAAGAAAATATCTTGTACAAAACTGATCGGCTATAATGAGTTTTGTATTGGTAAATTACTTTCATTTGTATAGCATGTTCCATAAGTGAGTTATCCACCACACTTATACGTTTTTAAATTGAATGTACTCGTATACATTTTACATTGGATAGATCTCTTAAAAGTAAACATTTATTATTAAGCCACTATAGCTCTAAATCGAAGCATTCGCAATCTACAACTACTGAATTGGAAGAAAAATTTGAAGCGTAGAAGTAACTAGCAGTCAAGAAAAATATTTTTCCTGTGCATAACTAACTAATTATAAATATTGAGTTGAATAACCTCTATGAGTAATAGTAACATCTTCTATGTGCGCTTGCACAGAATCAATTGAAACTTAAGTTAAATTTTCTCAATACACTTAATGAGACATACTGTACACAGTACGTTTCACTTAAGATAGTTTCTTTTATACCTCTCCAGTTACTCACTTTATGAAGAAATGTTTCCAATGAAAGTTTCACTGTATTGCGTGGAGCATATTTTAAAATTAGTTTGACGTGTAGAGAGTGATGGTTTTACAGGGTTTATTTATAGGAATATCTTTTTCAAGATAGTTTATGAAAATAATGCCTTTTGCATCCCAAAATACCGAAACATTAACCTTTCCAGCCGATGGCACTGTTTTCGTCTTCTTCGGGACTGGTTCACCTATCGTTGTCCATTGCTTTGACTGTTGTTTGGTCTCCGGTGTACAATGATGAACCCAAGTCTCGTCCACGGCTATGAATCTGCGGAGAAAGTCTTTTGGATTACTCTTGAATAACGACAAACACTCTTGCGAAACGTTCATTCGAACCACTTTTTGCCTGACGTGAGTAATCGCGGCACCCATCTTGCAGAAAGCTTTCGCATGCCCAAAATTTCACATAATATATGATGTGTTCGCTATTTTGATATTCCCACAGTCTGAGCTTATCTCAATCAACTTCAATCGACGGTCATCAAAACAACTTTCTGGACTTTTAGGACTATATCTTCCGTCGTAGCCGATTTTGGTCTATTTGGACGATCTGCATCCTTAGTGCTTGTATTACAGTCTTTTTTCTTTTGCTTTTCCCCTTTTGTCAATTATGTTTCCGAATTTGTCAAAAGACTTTCCAATCCGCAGGCCAACCAAACTTTGAACGGATTGGAAAGTCATTTGACAAATTAGGAAACACATTTGAGAAAAGGGGAAAAGCAATAGAAAAAGACTGTATAATTTACAACCCAAGTTTTGACCGTTGAAAATAATAGAGCAGACTCGCCTAAAGTAGAATCTAGCTCAACTTTAATTTCCTTGGGACTTAAAACCTTAATATGAAAATATTTTACGACAGAGCGCACGGTGAATTGAATACTAACGGTGGAAGCATTCAAGCGAGATAGCGAGCCGTTACGTCATCGCATACCCGCTTCTCCCTCTAATACAACTGTCAACCGTGACAGTTAATATTGGTTAATAAATGTGTCAAAGGAGAAGCGGGTATGCGATGACGCAACGGTTCTCTATCTCGCTTGCCGAAATGCTGCCACCGTGGACAGAGCGTACTTCGTGTTTCTCCATTATTCAAAAAACTTAAGAATAGTCTATTATACCGAGGTATCAAACACAAATCGGTTACGGTTGAAAAATCCAATTTAGTTATTCATAATATTTTCCGAGCGCCCTGTATTAGCGTGAGAATCTTACGACCAGGCTGGCGTACATGACTTTTGTCATATTTCTCAATGTTGTACCATTAGACCATACGCTATTATTCAGTCCTACACTGTATCTTTCCATTTCACTCTGTCGCCCGGTTAAAAACTGGCTTCAGTCGTAACAACCTCATGGTTGGGGAGAACGCGGCGTCCCGCTCGTGTTCAGTTTGCCTTCGAAGCTCTTAGCGTACGGCTCGTTTATTTGCGACTTTGATCTTTGTACACCCTTTCACGTGATTCTGTGAAGGAGGAAGACAGAAACGGAATTACTCCGAGATTTGTGCAAAGGTACGTTGAGAGAATTTCAAGCTCATCAAACAGCTTTTCGAAAGCTTGTCTTTGAAATAAAGAACAGGTAGGTTCTACCGGCCACTTTGTGTTCGTGCTGATTCGTAACGCGTATCTTTCTTCCATTCGGCTTCCAGTGGTAGTTTTACCCGTCTACTAAAACCCTAATAATCCTTAGGGGTGAAAGAAAAGACTGGTTATTGGCTTTTGAAACAAATTGAAGCCTTTACAACGCGCCTCTCCCCCCCTCCCTGCCTGTGAAAGTGGACTCGACCTGCAACACGACGCTACTTGGTGGCATAACCGCCTCCACGATTTACGGCGCTAACAACCGTGAGAGCGCGCTCCGACACTGTTGACAGTTGTCTGTCATTACGCTGGATCTTTGGGTACCAGGTCAACTTATTTTGGCAACTCACTTGCGTTGTTTTTTTAATTTAATTTCTTCCGAGTCAGCTCGACTCACCTTAACGCGGCGTTGTTATTAATTTTATCTTGTTGTTTACATTAAGGCGTAGTGTAAACGAGGAGTAGATCTGCTTATCGGCTAAAATCTAACTTGTTTGTTCACTTAATTACATTTGGTGTTCTTTTCATTGGAAACCCTTATGAGTCACACTCGATACTTGTAAATTATTTTTCCTATTCGTTAACTATTTTTGAGCGTTTTGAAATAAAAACAATTGTGCTCAGCTGGTGATTTATTCACTTTGCCCACCTTTTGCTTTGGGGTTTCGTCGACCCCTTCCATCTCCAAGAGCTTAGCTGAGCGGTGCTGGAGAAACGTCGATCACTCACAATTTGCTGGCCTTCAGATAGGTAACAAACCACTGGACGTTAATGATATTTCAAAACATCAAAATCACAGCCCCCTATAGGTCAGGCCGGAAATGATTCATCCCATCCTCGTAATAAACTTGAGAATATTCAAACTGTAACTCATTTTTTTAATGTTTTTTACCATTATTAGATCTGCTATTTAATTACCTTTCCAATGATATATATTCTATATCTATCGTTAATCGTTTCTTCAATATGTATTTATGTTTTTCTTTACAGTTTTTAAAAATGTATCATTTCCTGGTTGCTAAGGTCAAAGTCGTGCAGATAAAGAAAATTTTAAATTCATCAAATTTAAAAATTTAATTCTTTGTTTAAAAATATCCCGTTTTACGAAATAATCATAATTCTAATAGCATTTTTGATTAATTGCTCTAGAGCACTCTCAGCTATCCCTATCTTCTAATTTTACATGAGATTAAAACGAGATGGGACTAGTTTGAGCGTAATCTAGAGCAGTGAATCAAAAACTCTCTTAGTCAAGACTAAACAGTATCCAAACCGCAATAATTCAGATTCTAAACAAATGGCCACCTCACTAGTCGTTTGACTAGTTCAATCTCTTGCTATTAATAAAATTACTTACGTCAATTGTTAAACTTTTTTAGAAATTTGTGTAAATTGTTTCCTTTGTTTTTAAAATGTGCAAATTGATAAACATGAATATGCAGTGAATATTGTTTTGGCCACTGAAAAAAAAATACTAGTTGATTGTTTGAACGAGCGGCTCTGCTGAATAAGAATACAACTCAAAATTTTAAAAAATTATAACAAATCGATTAAATTAAAAGTTCAAAATAGTCAATACATAATCTTCTTGTTTCTTAAGCGATTTCTGCACCTTTTCAAATATTGCTGGAGTAATTTCTTGAAATACTAATTTTATTCTTTGCTGCCTGTTTTCAGCAGTTGTGACTGAATTTTCAAATATTCATATACATATGTGCATATACAGGGTTTCCCAAATAGAGTGGCCTATTAAAAGTTTTCGGGGAAGGGAATATACAAAAATTCTGAAAATTAGTACACTGCCCTAAGGGAAAGCGATCTTTCAGATCAAAATATTTTCACTTCCGGTTATACCGGAAGTCGCCATCAACTTTCTTATTTTAAATGGAATGCAATACTTTTTATTACAAATTCTGATTCTACACATTATTCTAAATATAAAATGTTAAGGCTTCCATGTGCCTAAATGTAACCGATTTTGAGATATCTTCTAATTTATTTAAAAAATTATTTTGGCAATCTATTTACGCCAATTTCAAATTTAAAGTGACATGTCGTTTAAAAGTATAATGTTCAGACTTTCAAATCATATCCTAATTATCCCTGAAAAATTCATAGGATGGTCACAATATGGTGTCGAAAGTCATTATGTTTAACTGCCCAAAACTCAATTTTCTTAAATGGAACACCCTGTATATTTTTACATCATGAGATACAGAATCAAATTCTACATCGATTGATATTAGCATTCCCTATACCTATTTCTTTTAGTTTCCTTGTTATCAATAATAGTTTATTATAACGGCATATTTTACTAGAATTATCGAAATTTTTCGCAGTAAGTGTCGACAAAATAATATTTATTGAGTTTTACCAGATAAGTAGAAATAAATAAATAAGTTTCGACGAATGTTAATACAGAAATTTTATTTGCTTCATTGCCAGTTACAGGAGCAGATTAAGTTTTCTTTGGTCAAACGGTGCGGTGCCACTTCTTAAAAAAATAAGTTCAAATCTTCTATATTTTTTTTTCTGTTATTGGCAGTACTTAACTGAGGATACATTTCATTAAATTTTCTACCAATTCTCGTAACCATTTTATTGCACTCTCCTTGAATGTAAAATAAATTTAACAGTCGTTCATTAATCATTACAATAAATACAATTATTCATTATTATTTTTACCACTTTACCAATTGTAAGTTTTGCTTTCGTTGTTTAATAAAAACGTTAAATTGACAAAGAAAATTGTTTTTCAAAGCATGCTTAATTTTTAAAGACCCTCGTTTATGAAAATGGTATTTAACTAATAGCTTTATTCTATGATGTACGTCAAAATAATGTTATTATTAATGTTAATTATTTATTTCTTAAAAAGTAACACTTCAATATCTGCTTCTTTTTTCAAAGCTTGCTACGAATAACTGCATTCATTCCATTAATTAACAGAATAAAATAAACAATCATTGATAACAAGAAAACTAAAAGAAATAGGTACAGGGAATGCTAATACCAATCGATGTAGAATTTGATTCTGTATCTCATGATGTAAAAATATACAGGGTGTTCCATATAAGAAAATTGAGTTTTGGGCAGTTAAACATTATGACATTGGACACCATATTGTAGCCTGTGATTTTTTTTTGGGGTTAACTACGATATGATTTGAAAGCCTGAAGATTGTACTTTCAAACGATATGAAACTTGAATTTTGAAATCTGAAAGTGTCATAGATACAATTTTTTAAAGGGAAGGTTACCCAAACTTTTTTTTTAAAGAAATTTGAAGATATCTCAAAATCTGTTACATTTAGGCATAGAGAAGTTTTAACATTTCTTATTTAGAATAATGTGCAGAATCAGAATTTGTAATAAAAAATGTAACATTCCATTTAAAATAAGAAAGTTAATGACGATTTCCGGTATAACCGGAAGTAATGTAAGAGTGAAAATATTTTACGCGGAAAGATCACTATGTCTTAGGGCAGTGTACCAACTTTCAGAATTTTTGTACATTTCCTTCCCTATAATATTTTAATAGGCCACTCTATTTGGGAGACCCTGTATAGTGATGCTTTGATTGGAAGTCTTCTGTCTGGATATCGTTATGCAAGTACTCTGCGAATAATGGATTTTTGTGGCACTCACCAAAAATCAAAACCATTTCTGTCGTATCTTTTTGTGTAAGAGACATTTTTAAAGATTATTTTTTTTGGATGTTAGTTTTTATAACATTCAATAATCTTTTAGTAAAAATAAACAAGAACAGTTTGTTACCGGAAAATGACGCAAAAATTCGTGCATTTTTAAAAACTATAAAGAAAAACATAAACATTGAAAAAAAATATAGATAAATATAGACAACTCTACATCATTGGAAAGAGAATTAAATGGCACTTCTCAAGATAAATTGATTGAAAAAACTTGTATCACTTGGAAGTTTTCTTGACAGCGTAAGTGGAAAAGCGTTTCAAGACGAAACTTTTGCAAAAAAACTCTGACATCATTTGTTCGCAAGATATTTGCATTTGTTTGAAGTACTACAACAGTAATTTTTTTTAAAATTGAATAACGAGAAAACGGTTTACTTTAGGACCTATGTATTGTATATAAATAAAGTCACGTTAAAATTCAGTCTGGAATCCAAAAATGTAAAAATATATAGGGTGTTCCCTTTAAAATAACGAAGTGACATAACGCCCTCTGTACACATCAAATTAATTTTAAAATATGCTCCGCATAACACAGTGAAACTTCATTTGAAACATTTTTTTGATAAAATGAGTAACTGGAGAGGTATGAAAGAAACCGTCTTAAGTGAAACAGCCTGTACACTGACACAGTTGAATAGTTCGTCAAATTCTGTATCTAACATACGCAAAATGTATTGATCTGATGCTTACGGTTTTCGAGATATCTGCACTTGCAGTTACAACTTCTGATGACAACCATATTCAAGCAAATAAACAAAAAAGAAAGGGCGCAATTATATTTATTTATTAAACCTAATAAAAGGAAATATTGATATTTTTAATCGGTGTCTTAGAGAACCTGGCAGATTTTTGCAAACGCTCGTCTTATTTTATTTTTTGAAATATTCAGTCGTGTTTGGTTACTTTCTAAAAACCTTTAGAACTTTTTTGATTACGAAAATTTTGAATTTCTGTAAAAACTTCTTTAAGGCACTGATAATGTTACATAAGGATTTATTGACAGACTGGCATATTATTATTGTCAAGAAGTGAACGGTTTTCACTTTCAGCAACTTATTAAATAGTTTTACATTGTTTTTTGATATTTAAGTTTTTTTCTTTTGTTTCTTTGAAAACTGTTTTCGTCCTAAACTAAATTTTACAATTTTTTTCTGTACAATGTAATTTTGATATAAGGTTTCCATGTAGTTACAGAAAAATTAAAAGAATTCCTTTTGGAGTAAGTTAAAATCGCAGGACCCAAATATTTACATCATTGAATTCCTAAGAGACTGCTCTTTTTAAATCTTTATAAATATAGAGAGTGTTCCACTTAAAAAACAAAAGTTGATATCATTTCCGGTTAAACCGGAAGTCTGATTCGAATGAGCAAATGTTAGTTAGATCCGCCTTAAGATCTTGTACACTACAACAAGTTTTCAGAGAAATCGAATTAACGGTGCAGACGAAATTAGCTTGGTTCCAGACCTTTGCCCAACCCTGTATGTAGGGTATTCCATATAAAAAATTTAATTTCTTGCTTATATCTCAAATATTGAGCAATCTAGAGAAGAGTAATTTGAAACAATGAATTCTGCATGAAAAAGTGCCTTAAGGAAGCTTTTACAGAAAAATTTTCATAAACAAAAAAGTTATAGAAGTTTTTAGAAATCGTAGAATTTTGAAAACCACCCTGTAGCTCCGAAACGGAACAACAATCTTCACCATTAATTTTGTCTTAATGATTGAGCTCTAGAAGCCGAGGTCAGTTTTTCTTTAACTCTTCTAAAAACAGGTGTTTCCTATTAAAAGCATCAAATTTGGCCCACCCTGTACATTGCGATTGTTTTGAAGAAAAAATAATTTCAATTTTATTATTTCATTTAATACCTATATTGCAATCATTGTATCATTTGATTGAAAAATTATATCGCAGAAGTCGTCTTAAAAACTCAAAACGTTACTCGAAAAATAAAGCCAAGTCAATTCTTGTAAACGTAGAGAAGACATTAATAAGGAGAGAGGTACTTGGAGAAAGTTTATTTATTTGCATTGACTAAATGATGAGTTTATAAAGTGGTCTTAATCCTGAACTTATTATTTATTTATTTATTTATTTATTTATTTATTTATTTATTTATTTATTTATTTATTTATTTACGGGCACGCCCATTTCAAATATTACATTTGTGTTTAATAAGATGATGTGAAAGCACACATTTGGCAAAGAAAGAAAAACAAATCGCAATTTTGAGAGTTAGGTCACAGTAAAAGAATCACACAGCAGCGTCACTAGAGTACAACTGTCACATTTGCTCTTTAGTTTGAAAACTTTTGAATTACAAATTACATTACATTGCCATAAGGGTAACAAATAGAATAGCGCCTTTTGACACTAGCGTTTATGTGTCGCTACTGGTAATTACTTGTACTGTGATTAGGTTTAGTTTCTAATTCTACTTAGTACTGCACAGAAATTTGAGAATTTCTGAAAAAATCAAGATTGCTGTGACTATTGGCCGACTTTATAGTTATAGAGTGTTGACCATAGTTAGTTCTATGAAATGGTTGATGAAAGGTTTGTGACGATCTGGTGTTTTTAATTGGTGTTAAAAGTCCAATTTTGTATAATAGTTCAGGGCTGTTAACCTGTCCGTTAACGATCTTGAAAAACAGTTTTAGGTCTTTTTGAGTACGTCTAGTGCTAAGTGAATTTAAACTGAGCTCTGATTCAAGTTCGCGATAAGAAGGTAATACTAAGTTGAACTTAAAAGACATATGACGAAGGAATTTATGTTGAACATTTTCAATACGATGTTGGTGGCAAGCATATGATGGGTTCCAGACGGAGGACGCATATTCCAAGTGAGGGCGTACTAAAGCACAGTAAAGTCGAAGTAGAGAATCTTTTGAGGTGAAATCGGTAGTGCATCTCTTAATGAAACCTAGCATTTTTAAGGCTTTGGAAATAATTTGAGATATGTGTTGGGAATAATTAATTGAATGAGTGAGGAGTACCCCCAAATCATTTCAAGCGGTAATCCATTTATAGTGTAAACATAGTCGATTGGAGTTCTGTGCCTATGAAATTTTACTGACTTACACTTTGATATATTTAAAACCATTCCGTTTTCAGTGCACCAGTGAAATAGCACATTAAGATCATGTTGTAAATAGAGACAGTCTTCTTCTGATTTAATTTTGGTGTAGATTTTAAGATCATCAGCGAACAATAAATAATTACTATTTTTAAAATTATTGTCTATGTCATTAACAAATAAGTTAAAAAGCAGGGGTCCCAGATGTGAGCCCTGGGGAACACCGGACAGAACAGTAATTGGTTTAGATTGGAAGTTATTGACTTTAACGATTTGAATACGGTGAGATAAGTAGCTTTCAATAAAGCATAGTAGGACACCATTTATACCATAAAATTCAAGTTTCTGTAGAAGCCTCGTGTGATTCACTGTGTCGAATGCCTTGGAGAAGTCAGTGTAAATGGAGTGCACCTCAAACCCCTCCTGCAAGGCATCCGAAAGAAAATCAGTATAATTTAAGAGATTTAACTCGGCTGACCTAGTCTTCGCGAAGCCGAACTGTTCGTCGATAATGTGGGTGTTTAAGAGGCTACTTAACTGTTTAGTAATGATTTTTTCAAATAATTTGGGAATAGCACTTAATATGCTTATAGGGCGATAATTAATTATGTTAGCCTTATCTCCTGTTTTGTGTATGGGAGTCACAAAGCTGACCTTCCAGAAGTCAGGGAAGATTCCTTTTTCCAGCGATTTATTAAAAATGATGAGTAGTGGCCTTGAAAGAATGAATGCACAGTTTTTTAGGAATAAAGGATGGACACCATCCGGTCCGGGGCCTTTGTTGGTGTGTAAGTTATTTAGTTCTATAAGAACTTCGGATAGTGAAATGTCTAATTTGTTTAGGTTAAGGGTATTATGAGAATATTGACAATAGTCATCGCAACCCTGATCACGGTACACAGAACCAAAGTAATCGGCAAACAAATTTACAGCGCTTATTCCCATTTCGCAATGATTCTCATTAAAGTACAGCTCGCCCGAAAAATCATTTGACTTACGCTTATCATTAACATATTTCCAGAAACGTTTCAAGTTTGTGTTCAATGACATTTCCGTATCACAAATATATGAATTATAACAGTCTCGTGAAAGTTGTTTGCATATTTTACGCAAAGCTGCAAAATTTTGGTAATCCGATAAGGAGCCTGAGGATCTGTACCTTACATGAGCCTCTTTTTTAAGTAAAATGTTATGCTTTAGTTCAGGAGTGAACCAACTTGGGAATTTTCTCATTGAAATTGTTTTCTTAGGAACAAATAGTTCAAAGGACTTATATAACACATTATAAAAGGAGCCAACCATTGAGTCCAAGGATTTGCCACCCAACAACTCGTCCCAAGAAAAATAGCCTAGGTATTCATTAATGCGATGATAATCTGCTGACTTAAAGTCATAATAAAACCCACTGGCCTGTGGGACTACAGTGTTAGCCTGGCTAGCCCTTGAGCTAATTAACTCTATAGAGAGCGGAGGGTGATAATTATCTGCTATAACTAGAAATTCATGAGCATGAGATACTTGAAAATACAAGGTCGAGCATCGATTCATTTGAATTAAAAATACTGTTTATCTGGTAAAGGTTTGTAAAGGCACACAGGTCAGACAAGACTTCAATGCAATTAATTACGTCTTGATGGACTGGAGCCATGGGTGATGCGGTTGAACTTAGGTCATCCTGTGCCCACTGAGCCTGAGGAAGATTAAAGTCTCCTAATACACATAAGTTCGTATTAGGGTATAATTCACTAAGTTCACTAACACTGTCACTTAGAGAGACATATTTCTCAACTGAAGATCTTGGCGGTAGGTAGATCACACTCAATTTAGTTCCTGAAGCAGTATTCCCTATTAAAACTGAAATAAGTTCGAGGTTTGTAGACTGGGGAATCATTTTACTCAAGATGTTTTTCTTAACAGCTATCAGTACACCTCCGCCTCTTGAAAATTGACTAGTATCTACACTACGATCTCTTCTATACACCATATAACCATCAAGACCAAGTTCGGAATTTAAGAAATTGTCGTTTAACCATGTTTCAGTAAACACTATTATGGGATAGTTTAGTAACATTGCATTTGATGACACTATATTTAGTTTAGTCCGTAGACCTCTTACATTTTGGTAGAAAATATTTAGATATGTAGATGAATTAATTGAATGTTTCTTTTGGGTATTTAGTTTTTTGAAACAATTAAGGGTTTTCCATTCTTGTATTTAATGTGGATGTCATTTTCGCCATTTTCTTTGCGGATTTTTTAATCTTGGAAAATTGCCTTTTCGTGGAGTCTTTGTTCCTTAGTTAAATCTAAACTGACGTACACATGTTTACCCTTAAGTTTAGATTTATTTTTAACAATATGCAATGCTTCTTGGGGGGACTCTAAGGTTACAATCAGTGATCGAAAACCATTTTTATTCCCTTTACCAACTCTTACCGCACCCAATACATTTGGAACGTCATACACCATTTGTGTTAATATTTACTTGACATCATTTTTTCATCTGCGTTTTTAGGAACATTAAATAGGACGATATTTGATGAACGCCTTTGTAATTCTTGAATCTGCATTAGTATCTCATTGGTTTCGGGTAAACCTCTGGAAGGAACAGAGTCAGCCAGATGTTTTGAGTTCGTTACCTCAGAGCGAAGATTAATAACTTCGTTTTTTAAATCATCTACTAATTTAATTAGTTTTGGAACATGGAGAAGGCCTTCTTTGCAATAATTACAATGAAATAACAGTTGCCTAGTCCCTTTTAGTTCCATTACTTTAATTTCAGAAGCAGTTAATCCTGAGCAGGAGATTTTCTTGTGGAGATATCTCCTACAACTATCACATGTGATAAATGCGTTAGTATCATTTTCTTCGGAGTTACATTTTATACATTTCACAGTGGACATTTGAGGTTATATTTCCTTACATCAACTAAGAAGTGAGAAATTAAGAAAATTTGTTTTTACTTATGTTGAGGCCGCATAACACAACCGTACAGGATTGTTTATAAAGATTTTGAATTGATTTTGAGTAAAATTTTGGTAAACACACTAGTGACACATGCTTTCACTTTGACATATTATATCATTGGGCACTTTTCAGAATTGACCGGTTACTCCACCGGTAGACATTTTAAAATTCTAAAATCCACTGTAAAGCTATAATATGTTATTTTACCTATAATAAGTTATTAACTTAATATAACTGTATTACTATTATATACTTATTATAGCTATAATAACATATTATAGCTTTACAGTGGATTTTAGAATTTTAAAATGTCTACCGGTGGAATAACCGGTTAATTCTGAAAAGTGCCCATTATGTTTGAGTAATAAGAGCTGTATTTCTTTTACCACTTTTAACTGAGTGTCTCAGTTTACCTCAATAGCTTAGATAAATTAATGTTTCTTTTACCTATAACAAGTGAGTTTAAGTGAGACAATTTGCTCAATTCTCAATTAAACTGAGTCTGCTCTTGAAAATACTTTGAAGTGAGTTTTATGTGAGATTGTTTGTTGAGGTTAGATTTCGTTTGAGCGTGCACCTGCAACTGGTAAAAATTAGGTTATTTTAACAATGTCGAATTATACTGGAGGTTATAATTAGGTCTTTTCGCGGAGACATACCGAACTAGTTCGGAACCTTAAAATCCATGCACTCATGAAAGTTATACACTTGAAAGCATGTTAAAATCGTTCATTATTTCGATGGGCATTTAATTTTAACCGTTCCGAACTAGTTCGGAACGTCTCCGCGAAAAGACCTATTATAATTTTTACTTTCTTAGTTGAAACAAAAATTCCGTTTCTTTTAATTCCGATTATCTTAATTAAAACTCAGTTATTTCGTCTCAGTTGGTCTCACAACTGAGACAATTCCGTGGTAAAAGAAATACAGCTTATGTAGAGCTTTGTTTTTCCAAAAGAAATATCTGAAAGCCCAATCGAATGACTGCCTTGACTAGTTTCACATGAAATTCCAGTTACACTACCGGCTGTTTCAAATTAAATGTGTCCTGAAGGAATCTCTTAAACCGTAGGAGATGTACTTACGATTGTATCAACCAATGCCTAATTCGCATCTAACTTGTTCGATCTTCTCTTGCTTGTCCTTGAAATAATGGCAAAGATGTTAGAAAGTCGATTTTCTTTCTTGCTTTTATAACTCTCTGAATTCATTATAAAATGATATTAAAATTCTGACTCGTTTCTACAGGTAGTTTTCGTTTCTTCATGTAGATCTAGTAGGATTACAATTTTTTTTTAATGATTAAATTAATTATTTTATTAATTACATTCACTACACTGCACCACAAGGTTAAAGTCAGCAATGGTGAATGGTTCTAATTGAACACACCCTACAATTTATTTTAACTCATATATTCAGAATTAAAATAAAACTCATTTAATTCAGCAATAAAATCAAACGCTATCGAACACGAACGTGTTCTTATTCTACGAAGGAAGTTGTTCAAAATTATCATGCCCGGTTGCACCAACTTTTTAAGCAGAGCTTAAATTTAAGTTATGTTTAGAATGTAACATTTACGTATGGTCAGTATAATGACAAATACATTCTGACTGACATTTAAACTTCAACTTAAGTATCAATTAGAATGTGACTAATATTTTGTTAAATCTATAAATAACGTCATAGTCTAAACACCACTTAAATTTAAGTTCTGCTTACAAAGTTGGTGCAACCGGGCATCAAATTATTTAAGAACCTTGAATTTCTGTGAACCAATCCAGTTCGAAAATGACGTAACATTCCCGAATTATTTAATCTTTATCTCGATTAATAGTTTCACCAAATACGTTTTTAAAAAACGTCAACCTGAAAATGCAAAGGTGGCAAATTACTTTTTTTTAAGTAGTTTCCAGAAACAATAATGACGACGCGACGGTAGTCAAGGTAATTTCAAGCCGCCCACGGGAGCTTCACGGAATTATTTATACCTACCTATGAAAAGAATCGTTGTATCAACATGTAAATACGCGTACATTCACAAAAAAACAATAAAATAACACGTGGGTTCACTGTTTTATTCGCCGCTTCCGTCATGAACCTAACAGTAGAAGCTGCGATAGCCGTATCGCATTTTCTAATTGGTTTTCCTTATAAGTTCGAGTGCCGTTCGCTATCGGTTCAAACAAATCAATTTACGTTCCAAAAAGTTAAAATTCTCAAATATTTGAAGTTTATTTCCGGCAATACCGGATATTATGAAATCATTCCTAGCGGCGTGCTTTGGACGAGTAGTCAACTTTGCTGCAGAATTTGAGCAGACGCGGTAAATTCATGTAAATATGAATGTTTGTGTAAGTTTCCGCAAAGCATAAACAGAATTAATCTATTACATAATACTTGCGGGCTTTAAGTTTCGGATAAACCACGCCTGGCATTCTGTTATTCTATTTATGTGTGCGGGTTCAAGAAAATTATTGTCCTTACGTAAATAGAGTGGAACTTCATGTGCGAGTAAATACCTCGTAAAGACACGTAAGGTATTAAAAAAAATATACAAATTTTATTTTCAGTGCTTTGAATAAATGTACTACGTACGTTTCTGTTTACGACTGAGTCGTAGGAAAGAATTTGTGAAATTTCTTTTCTACAGGTTTTCGTAGATCATTTTAATAATAAATTTTTACATGCGAAGTACTTTCAATAAAAAAAAAATTAGGCCATGGAAAAGTTATAAATCCGATAGCGTTTTCGACTGACTGCTTTAGATTACTTCGCGAAAGAAAAAAAATGAAATAACTAACAACAAAATACAAAATTAGCTGAACAGAGATCAAAAGAAGACCGACGTAATTTTTCTGGCAGAGAAATAACAAACGAATAAAGGTAAAACTTTGTATGAAACGGATATGAGAAATTAATTCCTTTCACCTTTGGAACTTTTAATAATGTTCCATGTTCCATGTTGAAAGTGGGATATATTGAAGGCTTGTGATTGGCCAATGAACGTCTCCCCCACTCTCGAACCGCTCGCATCGCACGCCGTCCCGATTGAGATTCCGTCAGTCTTGTGACCGCTCGCTTTGCAAACAGACTTTCCTTCCACAGGTACAACAGGAAGAAGAGATTCTCATTCTTGCCGTTCCTAATTTTGAGATGCCCCTTCCTTTTCGGCTTGTACAATAGTTGCCATATCTTTGCCTCGACCGTAATTACCAATTACTCCTTTAGCTTCGACTTTAGCTTCTTGAATAGTCGAGTTAATCGTAGTCATTGACCTGTAACTGTGCGCTAGCCCTCGCTATCGCAACTGATAAATCACTTTCAGATTCACTACTTGATTCCGATTCAGATTCTTCATCTTCCTCATTTCTTGCCCTTTTGGCATGTTTTTGCTTATTTGGTTCTTTCACTGGTAAAGTAATACCAACATAAGCAAGTCGCTGTTTGCAACGCACCTCAATATTACGCTTCGTTAATTTCTTGTCATAGTCAACAATTTTTTTTCCAAGTCGTTAATCAAAGTAAGATGCTGACATGGTGAAGAGATTCGATCCCCTTCGGGGATTATTAATAAAGCTGGTAGAAGACAAGAGTAATGCCAACCATTGTCGCAATTGTCACACAAAAGTATCCATTCAGGGTGATCCACATTTTTGATAAGTGTGATCATCCAGGTCTTCTTCAACGTCGTCTTCTTTACGGACGGTTCTTGCTCATTTGAGAGGTTGTAAGTCTCAGCTCTCTTCCAGGTCACTTTCTGGTGAGGCTTTCAGCTCCATTATATTCAACAGTTTCTTCCTCTTCGTCTCTTCATTCGAGGTACTCGAATCACCACTAGATCTCCATGGATTAGATTCGTAAAATATTTTCCTTGGAACTTTGTGTTTTGTTTGCGCTTTTTCTTTTTTTCTTCTACTTCTGGTACATCCACCGCAATGTCTTCCTCAATAATAAGGATATCTTTTTTTTTCTTTTCTGCCTTATAGTCTTTGTCTTCACTTTTTTCGACTTGTGTTTCTTCTCCATTTTGGCTTCGTTCATCGTCATTTCTTCCAACTTCCTTCTCTCGGCTTCTTCTCTGATTCTCAACTGCACTATACGTCTAGATTGTCTTACGGTACATTCGTTTTATTTTGAAGATCCATCAATGAAGGTGAAGGTATGTCTAGTCCCATGACAGTTTCTTTTTCGCTTTTTAGGAGGCGCGCGTTTTTTTAATTATTACTGGGAAATTTCGTTTGATAGTTACATCACTGCTTGCAGTAGGATTGTCCACGACAATAGTAGTTAGGCTGTCCAAGGTCTGAATTTACATAAGGGGGGCTCCGGCCGATATGCTTTTCTTGTTTTTGCTCTTAAGGAAAGGCACTTTCTTCTTAGGCTGTGCAGCAGTAACTTCCTCGCTGCTGCTAACTTCAAGCCTTTTCTGTTCTTCAATACTTTTTCTTAATTCCAAGTCGAACAATAGTTTTCCTTTCGTTCTAGCATGGAGAGTTATTCTCGTTTCTGTCTAAATTGTCATTGTGTTTGTTTTGGAGTGAAAAAGTTCGCTGGATTTCACAAACGTCACTTAAATTTAATCATCGATTAAGAATACTCATTCCTATACCTTCAACACATGTAACCACGGCAACGTTTACTTTTAACGGATGATTAAATTTAAGTAACGTTTGTGAAATCCACCACTAGGCTTTCCAAGCTTGTCCGTCGAATTTACGGCAGGCATGTTTTTAGAGTGACGTTGTGCGTCGTTCGGTTCGTAATCCGAGTTTTCCTTTTATCTCGGTTTTATTTTTATTCTGACTTCCGTCCACCCTCCCTCTCATTCCGGACGTTTTACCGGAGTTTTGGTAAGCGGAGACGACCTGACGATTCCCCACAGAATCACCGCTGTGGACGGATCTTTATGGTGTCGTTGTAAGCCCGCCATCTTGATGTTGGTTATCCGAACGCTCATCAATCAATGTGAGCGAAAAACGGATCCGTACTTCGTGTTTTGACGTTTCTTGTCATTTGAGTGATAATATTTTGCAAGGTTAGTTTAACCGATTTATTTGCGTTTATTCAATTCACGTTTTGAATTTCCATTTTTTTTCTCGATGCACAAATAAAGACAGGTGTGTTATTACTGGTGACTTTTATTTATTTGTAAAATTCAGCCCTTTGTTTCTGGGGTTATGGATGACCCCGACCTATCCCACTGACAATGAGATAGCTGGCAGTTGGGTTAATTTGCTCGCTCAACAAATTTGCAACCACGTACATAGCTCATTAAAGAAAGACTCTGATTCTCAACTATGCACCAATCGTAAAATACTAAAGACGATTATAAAAGTGTTAATCTTACCTGCCTCCTTATGTCAACTATGTGGTTCCGTTCTTCGTAGGTACTACTGTAGGGGTAGCAATGTAAGAGAAACGGCCACACTTCCTTCCTGAGGTTCCTGTCCATGCTGGCGAAAAAAACGGTTTTCCGCAAAACGAGATCGTCCTCCAATTGCCCGGATTCGTTGAAGAGATTCCTGAACAATTCCTCAGTTAGTTTAGGCACTTGTCCTTCTTCGGGATGCAGTTCCAAATTCGACACCTCCGGACGACATACCATGAAATGACGGTATGGTAGGTTATCTTCACAACCTATTGAAAGGACAAGTTACCAAAAATGAAAAGAACATGATTGAAGGCAACTCACCTTTGGCGTACTTAATATTGTGCAATAGCGAATGCCATTGGTGCAGAACTTGTGCCAGATGATCCAACACGCCATGATGAAAATGCAAAATCTTATACTGGGATTCCCTGGAAGCCACCACCAACTGTCCGCAAGTGCAATTGGTGTCGTTAAAAAATAATCTGAGCCACCTCATTTAGCTCAAATCCACACTAAATCTCCTGCATTTATGAAAAGAAAGCAAAAGGGAACTGAAAGAAATAACAAAATCACAATTATATGGAGAGAAAACAGAAGATCGACGATTTCATCCGGCGGAGAATGAATAAAAAACAAAAACAAACTATTAAAAAGAATAACTCAACAGAAAAAGAACTAAAGAAAAGAGAAACAAGAAACGTCACCTCTGCTGCGAAGAAGCATTAAAAATCAAAAGACTCTCCTTTGGTTATTTTTAATATTAACACTTCTTCAAGTTTTCTGTTACGGGTGAAAAAATAATTTAAATCATTTTTGATATTGCCAGTCACCATGTATTGCGTGGGAACTGGAAAAGTCTGTTTGTGCCTACGTGACTTTAGGTATATTTCAACATGAGGTGATTCTGTTTGGCTGCAATAATCTTCACCCCTTGGTGGTTTTCTATTTCACTCTTTTGCCCGGATAAAACAGAGTCTATCTCGTAACAACCCCGCCCCGATCAATTTAGTCTGCGTGTGTTTTCTGCGACGCGTCATTCTTGCCGCTAGCCTTGACGAGCACACGTATCGTCAGTGAAGTGCCTTGATCACGTTGAATCCTTTGATCGAAGCCTGAAACGGAAATTATTTACTCCGAAATCCGCTTAAGTGCACGTTAAGCAATACAAGCTTTCTTATAAGCTTTTCTAAGCCTGTTACTGCGAGAAAGGAACAAGTAGGGTTTTATTGGCAACTTTGTGCGTATTTCGGTTTGTAACACGCGTCTTTCTTTTACTATTTAGGCTCGTAGTCGTACCCCTTTCTCACTACTTCTTCCTTCGTAACGCCCTTTGAGACCGACCCTTGTGTGGAAAAGCCGTAAGCGGGCCTTAGCTGATAACGGTCAAAACATCGCCGTCCACCCCCTTCCCCCGTTGGAGTTGGACTCGACCTTAGACGATACAAGTCAACAGGAGAGACTGTGACGAGTTATCTTGACGTCAAACTGCGTAGTGACGTTATTGGCAACACCGTCCTCCTCGGCCGGATTGTTACGTTTCAATTTTCCCGCCAAGAAAACGCGGAATCGAGACGACATTTGAGCCGCCTTTCGATACAGTTGGCAAGCTTGTATCCCTCCTTCGCTTACTCGCAGCTTATTCGTGTTGGAGCACCACGTGACTATTTTATGATCCATCATAGGTTAACGCTTGCGATGTTCACGCGTGATGTAGTGACCACCATCTTCAATTGTTCTTTTTACGTTCGGGCTTCGACTAGGTGCAACGTGTTTTGTGTGTTCTCGGAATTCTTGCTCTCTATGTGAGGAGAATTCACCCAAACGACTGTGTCGGAATTCCTGGTTGCACCACCGAACGAGTTAGAGCACTTTTAAGCTTCAGACCAAGCCTGGGAATTTAGAAAACCCCAAGTAACGTAAAAACCTGCAAAGGCGTGTACCAAGATGGACACTAACATTTTCATTTCTCTTTAGGCTTTTAGCACCGGCTTTTTGCACAAGCTTTCAGTGCGGCTTTCAAGTATCCCTTCACGGATTTTTGGGGAATAATTTCGAATCATCGTATTGAATCATCTCGTCTTTCCCTGGGAAGAATTTAGTTCCGGCGTTCCTGCAACGCATTCCCCGAAACCGCTTTGAACCGGATCATCGTTGTTAGCAGCAATCCATAGTTGGCACTTACAGCGCCACTTCACTCCGAAGTTTGAACAGACAGCTGAACGCAGCCGTGTCCTACCGACAAGGACATGAGTTTGACGTTTAACTTTATTAGTCGATTCTTTTTTTGCGAACGTGAATTTAATTGCGTGATTATCGGAGAGCGAATTTTCGGCTGATTGCGGTCGGCACAAATTAGATTAATAGATTTAGGACGCCAAGTAAATAAAATTGGTATCCGAGTGGTGTCGGTTTGCAGTTACATTTGCAAGTTGATCTGTAATAAAGCTTTTAGTTGTGTTTAATTAAACTCGAGTTAACTTTCGCTGTTGTGTTTATGTCCACCACCTTGACGTACCAGTGAGTAAAGTCTCGCCTCTGTTTGCTTTTGATATTTCTGCCAACACTTGATGATTCAGAGACGTCGTCAAGGTTGTTTAGGGTTCAGTTATTTAAAATAATTGTCTGACTTGGCGCTCTTTAATTTAATTAATTAATTAACCCACCCCGTTCTTCACTGTTGCTAGCCCCGGGAGCAGCTGATACTTAATTAGCAGAACTTGTCATCTGTCAAGGTAAGTGAGAGGCAAGTCGGTGACAGGATTGTATCTCGATTGGTATTTCCAACCTCACTTGGACAGTGAGCTAAGTGCCAAATTGGATTGATAACAAGATCGGATCTGTTCTATTTTCTTTTAAAGTTGTTGTTATTGTCGCATTAAACGCTGCGTTGCGTTAATTTTATTTGAAGTGAATAATTCTGAACAGTCACATGATGCATTTTTGTAAACGAAAGGCAGATCTGTTTCTCGGTTAAAGATTTAATTAATCGATATATCGTTTACTTTCTTTTCTTAATTTCATTGAGACCCTGTCTGGGTCCTACGTTTTAAAATAAATTTGGAAAACGACGTGCCGAAGTCGCAAAAAACTTTTTTGTGACCTTTTAAATCAGTCACAAACATCATGGACAATCCATTATTATTTCCTACATTTTACTTTTATTTATGTGTTAATTTTGAGTGACACCAAATAAAAACAAGTGTGCTTAGCTGGTGATTTTTATTTTATTGTCCCTTTAATTTTTGGGGTTACGTACGACCCAAACCCATTTCCACGATTTGCCCGGCTGTGTTGTAGAACTAAATTGCCCTCTTACAATTTGCTGTCCTCCAGGTAGGTAGGTAGCATGACTCACCACTCCTTCCTAACTTGGGACAGCTCTCTCATTTCCATCCGTTGAATATCACTCTCCTCCGAGGCCTGTCTCTGCCTCTTCTTGACAAATTTTTCTTGGTCTTCCTCTTCTGCTTTTTCCCTTCTACTCTCACCTCGTAAACTCTCCTAGTTACTCTCTCATCCAACATCCTGTTTATTTGAGCCAACCATAACAGTTGTCCTCCTTGTATTTGTACTGCCACCGATATGACCACCTCTATCTTTCTTCTTCTTCTTTTTCTTTCTCGATTCCTTTTGCCCCTTCAGGCGTCGGATTGTACGTCCCGGTCTTCGTTTATGCGTGTCTATCTTTTGCTAGGATTCTCATCTCTTCATTTGTTTTCCCTTTTATTCTTCCAAGATCCTCTATCTGGTCTAACCGTTTCTTTCTTGGTCTGCCTCTTCCTTTTTTGCTCGGTTTGCCCATTTCCATTATTCTTTTTGTTAGTCTGTCGTTCCTTCATTTTCAAAAGTTTTCCGACAAAAGGTCATCTCATTCTCTGTCTTCCATTGATCTTTTTTTTAAATTTCCTATCATTTTTATTTTATCAAATCATTATTTTTTTTAACAATTTGGATTACCTTATTCTTTGTACTTCCATGTTGTTTGTTACGATTTCCTTTTGTTGCACTTTGTCGAATTGTTTTTTCGTATTTCACAGTTTCTTCCTTTGTTTTTTGTCATCCTTATATCGGGTGTCTCCGAAATGCATCTAAAGCTTCAGATAAACGTATTCCTCTTTATTTCCTCATTGTGAAACCGCGAAAAGAACGTTTTCTGGGGTAGTCTGCTTTTCTTGTACGAACCCTCCAAATGTAAGAGAAAACTACGCAGTAAACGGCTGAAGACTGAACGGAAAATTAAATCGGCAAGCAGGTCTCCATTATTAACAGAACATAATTAAAACACACTTCACAATTACGTTTTGGGTTATTATTAAAAACAGCCAAACAGAGTGTCACCAAAGTTTAAATTAAATTAACTTCCCTCTACTTACCACGATTCAAGATGACAAGTTTCTGCCGATTCTACGATCAGCTGTGCCCCCAGCTAGCAACAGTGGAAACGGGGCAGGTTAACTTAAGGTGGTAAACTTATAAAGGGCGCCAGAAGACAATTGAACAAACTAAACGTAATTCGATCGGCTGACGTCTCCAATCGACCAGATCGTGCAGAAAATGAAACACGAACAAACAGAGGCGAAAATCTTATCCACAGGTGTGTGTGAAAGTAGAAATTAAAATCGTAATTAAACTTAATACAATTTATTACACAATTAAAAAGGAAAACACTTTACACTAATAATAAACAATTACAAATGGGCTGTTTACTTTAGGCTTAAATTAACTACCGTAAGCGCAGCGCAATTCGTACTCGGAATTCGTACTCGCGGTTTACTTCTCACGAGCTAGGAGTATAATTTAACAATCGATCGGTCCGTAAAATGTCAGATTAAAGTGAAAACCTAACCTTGAACCTGCGAGTCCGGACGTATGTCAAAGTCGACGGTGCCAATCGAAGCGCAGAGGCCGGTGGGGAATTGTAGCGCCCTCTACCAACCGCAGGAAGCGTCGACAAACTGGTCTGAACTGGACCCGCTCAGATCGTCAAGATGGCTGATCAGGTTTTCTCGATCGGGTCTCGATACGACTATGGGCAGGAGCGCCCCCGGAGAACTAGGCCAAAAGTTCTGGTCTAATAGCCTGCGCCAGAAAACTGCGCCCAAATAGAAAAGCCCAAATAGAAGAAATGATTTTCGTTAGCGGCCATTATTGGCCCGTTTGTCGGTATGCGTCGTCATATTGATTCACAATTGATTTACTTCTCCAAACGAGCAAGAAATCCGTTAAATTTAACACACACGAAAAACACGTCACACCGGCACAAAGCTCGAACAAGGAAGAAGAGAACGCGATCAGGTCGTGGATGGAGAAGATCGCTTCGATGCACAGGGATTACCGACGATGACCAATGACAGGCGGCCTGAGAGTCACATGGGGCCTTCATAGCCTATGAAAGTGCAGCGATCACAGTACGCAGGTTTTCCCCCATAGCGATGTAGAGGAGGGGCATCAGGGTTGCCACGGTGTTAAAACGAAATTGCAAGACGGTATATCGCCGCTATATTTTAGCGCGAGATTTAACTGTAACAAGAGTGCAATAAAATAAATATTTAATGAAGGCGTTGCACTTGCAACTAGATATTTGAAATTTATTTAATCTGAAGCCCTTGTATAAATCGAATTAACTGCATATATAAGCAACGTCGTCAGGTGTACCAATTTTTCTTGCCTCGTATTTTATCTCCTATGCTGAAACTGTCAAACCTTGAGAATTCATTTTTGAATTTTTGGGATCCTTATGGAATGTAGAAAAGAAATGCCTGAAGCTTTATATGCATTTCTGGAACACCCTGTACACATATTTTATTTTTCGTTCACCTTTTTTACAGCGCATTACGTTGCTTTTCCTTTGAGTACTCTTTGTTCCCTTATTATTTATTTTATCAATTTCATTTGATTGACATTCCATTTTGATTAACGTTGGAAACTCTGGCTATGTTTCTTGATGTACAGAATTTGTTGTAATATGTAAATTGAAGGTAGCGTTAAAATGTTTAAATGACCCCCGGTGAGCATTAATTAATGTTTTCAAACTTCTCTCCCCGCGAAACCGTATTGTTAACTTTTTCAAAGCCCGAACCCCTTTTGTAATTTGCGACTGCGAGGTGGCGACATCCGTGCGAGTCCCCCTTTTGATCCCGCTCATTTAGGCCTCCGGAGTGACTTAAGTTGCCTACCCTCAAGGGGGATTGCGAGGTGTTTCTGGCCCAATCTTTATCGCATGGCTTGTTTACTTTAACGTATCTTAGAGGTCACTTATCGTAAGGACAGTCAGTATTTTGATCGTTTTAATACTCCGTATAATATCAAATTCCACTTTCGTGGTTTAATTTTCTGGTGATAAATAAGAAACCAACGTTTTTTTTCTTGCAAAGTAATAAAAGTAATATTTTAGGAAGCTTGTTTCTTTTTTAATTTCGTATTTTTAGCCCGTCCGGTAACAGTGTTTATAAAAATTTTAATTTTCTAAAATAAACACGCGCTTCGCCGACCGACCGAAAGTTCAAGGAGACCTGTTACAAAATCCAAAGCGTACAGGAAACAATACGTTTTTTTTTAATCGTTTTACAAACTACAGCCAGCGTTATAAGTTATAAATAAAAGGAGAACAATCAGGCGCGCCTAATATATGTACATACGAATAAACCCACAAATTTCATTAACGACCTTACGTAATGTAACAATAAAAGAAGTTTCAGACTACGTCGGATAGCCGGATGGGCAACGAAGTGACGCAAATATCTTCGCTAATTAACGAGAAATCTAATAAGGTAATGAGTTGGTAATTTCCTTGCAAACACGAGGTGCGAAATGGTTCATCGATTGTAACCCGTAGGTCGCGTTGGTTTGATGAATTTGGTTGTTATTATTAAACGTATTTAGGTCAAGTTCGATCCCGACCCAATCGATTGCAAAATAAATCAAATCAAGCTGATTTGCGTTTCTGCTAAACGAATCAACTTAAATGGCAAATCCGAATTACTTTTTTATTATCGCGTTGTGTGCAACGAGGTCAGATTTTGATAGCCTAATCCGTTAATTTAAAAATTAAATCATTTCCAAAAATTACCTAGCGTATAAAGTATCATGTGTTCATTTAATATTCTGGTAGCATTGACTATGGAAATGTTTTGTTTACGTAAAGGCATGTCGTAGCTTAAGCTCGCCGCGAACAGAATTGTCACTAGTGTCATTCGTTCTGCCAACTGTCGAGTGAGTGTATATACTTTACATTTATTGCATTACAAACCGGCGTTTACATTAGAGCAGAAAACATTTCTCATTGAAAGTTGTTTGCGTAATAGTTCAAAAATCGATGGGGCATGGGTGTACTGAGTACGAAACCGCTTGGAAGAGTTTGGAGTTGAATTTCCCGATGATATTGTTGACCGCAAGACACTCTACGATAACTTGCATTGTCGCGTACAGTTAATTCGTGAAACTGCGGATCTTTTCCAAAGAAAAACAACAGGTCAACCTCGAGAATGTCCAACATTCTGAAGAAACGATTAAAAAAACACCGAGAAAATCATTGATGATTATGATCGTAGATTCTAGAAAGAGAAACGGGAATTTAATATAGACATACATCATAAATATTTGTATTTTGAAAATGCAAGGACATTTAAAGCAGGCAGAAAGCGCAATTAAAATAAATTCTGAAGGTAAAAGGTACCATAACAAACTTTACATTATGACTAGATCAAAAGAAGTCACCTATTGTGATCACTATAACAAGCAGAAGGCCAAGCAAACATCAACAAGAATTCGATGGTGCCTGTCCACTTGTCCGCCTACTCGTTATAGCGGTCAGAAGCGATTGGGCAATTTAACTTTTCCTTGGGGAGACATTACTTTTAATTCTGACTGTACATGCAGCAGTGTTTATGAAAATTCAAAGGATTGCCATACGCTTTCGTAATATAAAATTACAAAAGGAAAAAAATCAAACAAATTGGAAAAGAATTATAATGGAGTTCAGAAATTATTTTACAGAATTATAAAAAACAGTAGGAAAACAAACCATCGCGAAATTTATTACAAAAAAAGAACGTATCTGAAATGACAGCGATTCATACTTAATTATTCCTCACCTTGACTGGGGGTCGAAAACTCGCTATTGGATTATATCTGAGAGTCTCTGCTTATAACAATAATCGAACATAAAATAACCCACAAAATAAAGTCACGATTACGGAAAAATTTGGACATTTTATTGGGTGACAAGGTGTATCCGTCCATATGGATTGGTTTGTCCGATTTTGTGATGACCCTTGCGGTACGGGTTGATTTGGCATCTACGTTGACATCTTCAACCAAGATTATTTTGTAGGAATCTTTTTTCTTCAGTTTTTCATCCTGCTTGCTTTCAGTCACACCGTAAATAGAAGTTCCCTCTGGCAGTTCCATACGTTACTTGGATTACTTCTTCCCGATTTTTCAGGCCAACAGGATTGGATTTGAAATTAATTGAGCGATTATGGTTTTTTTAAGAATTCTCTTCCTAGGTTCCTAGGACTAAAGAGCGTGGCAGGTACAAAGAATGTTAGATGAGCAATTTTGAACTTTATGTGACTTTTGCCCATAACAGGTACATACGTGATACAGTTAAAAGTTAAAAAAATTTTGGAAGAAGACGAAACGGGATTGGTACCGTATTCTTCTTCAATAATGTACAAAGCTGCTCCAGTATTCAAAATAATTTTGATTTTTCTTCCTCCTATATGACCTTCGACGTTGAGAATTTGTGGGTGTTACCCTTCTTGTTGATGGGGTTGCACAGTCGGGCGTGACGTGCCCCTATTTAATTTGGGCGGGTTGGTTGACGGATTGGCCGGGCGTTTCTGTTCTGCTAACTTGGTCGCTCTCTTCCATCAAAACGTCTTCGGATAAAATCTCTGCGGGCGGGTTGGTATCAGATCCCGCAGTGGCTGGTACAAGAAGTTTTTACCCTTTTTTTTCAATAGATTAATTAAAACTAACTTCCACATTTTATTTAAACGTATTTAGTTCCTTTAATCTCTCAAGTTTATTCACTGACGCACCAAAAGAATTGGGTTACAACAACGTAAGGCCAGAGGCCAGAGAAATATAACATTGTAAAGTTTACTGCGGAGTCCCGCAAGAGTCACATCAAAACGTAAATAAATAAGTAGGACAGTAATATCCATTCACTCTTTTTCCTCGTCTCAGTAGGCCGTGTTCTCGTTTCGTTAAGTTGCTGGCCTGAATTTTGATAGATGCCAGAATCTGACATTAAAAATATTAATACTAAGTGCAGTAATAAAACTTTGGGCGACCCTTGGGCGAAATTTTTAGCAGTAAACTTCGGTTCAGTTTCTGTCCGGTTATTTAATTTGGCAATAAGTTTAATCTGTTTTTGTTTGGACAGTTTTATTGGTTATTTAGTTGTCCATAAAAGTCAATAAACAAGGTGACACGTCGGCGTGTTACAGGGCGTTGAATACAAGAAAAGAAAAGAGAAGAAATTTGGGTAAACATGCTTCGGAGTTTTCTTTTTTTATTCTTCGTCTTAATCTCTCGGCTAAAAATAAATAAATAAAGGGAAATTGTAGTGACTTTGGTTCCGTCCCAAATCACTAGATGGCGGCAGAAGTATAACATGATAGTAATGAACATTTCATGTAGCGATATCTTTTGATTGCTTTTTGACCTGACATTGCACAGAATTTTTTTATAACATGATAAACATAAAATTTAAGAAACTTAAAGAACGGGCCCTTTATCTTTTTTTTCGAACGCTCCAAAGCTGTAAAGACAGTCCGCTAGATGGCACCAGTAAAACAATAGCGTTTTCATTAGAAGAAGCTCAGTATCTTTTTTGAATAAAACTTTAAACGACGAACTCCTTCTTTTAAGGGTTATTGGTAGGGCTGGGTCGATGTATCGATATATCGATACGTATCGATACGCCAGCTGTATCGATACACATTTTCAGCTGTATCGACGTATCGCATATCGATACGTATCGAAATATCGGATATCGAATATCGATACTATCGAAATATCGATACGAATCCAAGTATTTCATATCGAATATCGATACGTATCGAAATATCGGATTTCTTATCATAAGTTTAAGCAATAACGTTAAACTAAATTCATTTTATTTTACCGTTTAGAAGATATTTAGTTTATTTCAATTTTCTTGAAACTTGAAAAACTGGTCTTACCCGGTTTTTGCACCAAAGTTTTAAACCTCTGTTCAATATTTCGAAACGTATCGATATATCGATACATATCGATCCGATATTTCGATACATATCGATACGTATCGTAGCCGATACTCGATACGTATCGATATTCGATATATCGATACGTATCGATACAGAAATCGTATCGAAATTCGATACACAATTTCCCGTATCGCCCACCTCTAGTTATTGGTCTCTTAGGGTTGATCTTCTACAGTTAAGGCAGCTTTTCTTCAAGTGACCAAGGGATCGGTTTTCCATTTGTTGTCCTCGTCTTGGGAAATTGATTCTGGAATGGACTCTGGTGCTGATACTGAGAGGATGTGTTCTTGTAGTCGGTGACGATGAGGAGGTCTGGGTCTTCTGTTGGTGGAGATGACTTACCTTGAGGACCACGTTTGGTAATTCTAACGATGTCATGCTGGGGTTGCTGATGAGGTAGTAGCTTTCCACGAAGTTGGGGTGGAGACCAATTTCAAATAGTTCCTGGAATGCGCTGTCTGTTATGTCGGGAGTGACTTCATATCATACGCGAAGGCGAGCAGAACGTAGTAGTACGTTTTGATGTCTTCATCTTCTTTTTGGTGACGGTTTCTTAATCTTGCGGCTAATCTTCTGATGGACTGCCTCCCCCAAATTCGGTCTTCAAATCTTCTTTAATCTGGTCCCATGTTTTTCGGTTGCTACGTGCATCTTGGGTATATCTGTGGTACCAGATATTCGTTGCGCCTTCGAAGAATGTAGACAGGTAGTAGATCCGTTGGCAATGGCGGTCCTCTCGTAAGACTTGATGAAGTTGATGATATTGGACGCTGAGGGGTTGAAGATCAGCTTCAGACAATGTTGTATTCGCCATTTTTTCCCTGCGGAGATGTTTGGAGCGGGGCCGTTTCTCCCGCTTCCCTTGATGATCCTTGTCTTTTCTGGGTTACTTGTTTGAACCGCAAGTTGTCACCAAATTTATAATTTAATTGACTAGCCTCGTACCTACCTTGATGGTGATCAAGTTTTGCTGACTAAAGGTATCAGCTGTTCCCCTCGACTAGCATACAGTGGAGAGTTTAATTACGATGGTAAAAATTATTAAAGGGCGCCAGGAGGCTGTAATTTACAAGCCAAACGTAAACAATCAGCCGACGTCTCCAATCGACCAAATCGGGCAGAAAAATCAAACGTAAATAGAGGCTTATTTACTCACTGGTACGTGAAGGAGCAAACACAAACGCAATAGCACAGGTTAACTTAAATTTAATTAAACACAAATAAATAGATACACTACAATATGTACTGAAAGGTTTCACAAAGTGAGCTTATTTACGTTATTTCAAAACGCATAAAGGGGGCCGTAATCCGCTCTTAAAAATGCATGCGCAAGTCGGATAGCGAAATATAATTTGATAAATTTAAATAGTAAACTTACGACCGGTCTGTCATTTTCATTGTACAGTCTACGCTGTGAAGTTGGCGGTCATCGCACCATCTGGTGGTCCTGGCCAAACCGATAACTGGTTTAAGCTGGGTGGACAAAGGCTGCAAGATGGCGGACTCACACTTCTCGTAGAATGGGGTCGACTCGGTCGGAGTCCAACTCAAACGGCACGATAGGCCACAGAGGGAGTTCGTCGTGTCACCAAGACTCAATATAAAATCAAACGAGACCCCTCGCGTGAAAGCTTACGGGGAAGAAAGAACCTGAATGTAAAAGGAAACAGTTTCGTTAGCGTCCATCATGGCGTCCACCGATATACTTTACCTGAGAGCTAATGAGTTCCCAGGCTTGGAATTGGGATTAAAATTACCCCAAATCGTTCGGTGGTGTTGACAGAAATACCGGCAGCGCCGTTAACGAATTCTTCTTACACAAAAAGCAAGAATTCCGAGATCACATTGAAACACGTCTTAGTCTTGCAACAGCCGAACAACAACTGAAACAGGAATGCGAAGCCGAGATGTAGGTCGGTATATAACGCGCGAAAATTGCGGACGGTAAGCAATGATGAACCATAAAATAGTCACGTGGTGCCCCGTAACCAATGAATATTACGCGTTCGCCCGACGCGAGTTTTCCGCTCTGGCGAGGTAAACGAGGGGGAACAGTGTTGCCTACTGTCCCGAAACCTGTATTGCCACGATTTCTTGGCGGCAAATTTAAACGTAACAAAGTCGAACAGGATTTGTTTCGCTGTACGAGATGCTTGAGAGGCTGGTCATCAGCGTTGTCCTCTTCTACGGGAACTGCTGCTCTGCTGCCGATGTTTTCTACCCTATGATGTGGTGCAGAATACGTGCCCAGAAATATTACGTCTTCGCATGTTTCTTCTGAGGAATCTGTGCTGCTGTGATGGTGAGGGATGATAGCACCCCTTGAGGGTGCTGGATTCAGAATTTTCCGTGTTGTTGTAGACTTCTGTACTTCTATGGGCTGTCCTGGTGATTGAGTTTTCGCTTGGGCCCTAGTCCAGTAGGGTGCTGACATATGGAAGTTTCGGCGCCTCCACCTTGTCACGGACTTGCGGTTGCTCGAGGGTTGCCTAGCCCAGGGATGGAAGGGAGCAACAGGAGTAGCTTTAAACTAACACATAACAAAAAGGAATTACCTTTATTGTTCGAAGGTTAGAAATACAGATCTTCGAAGACGAACAGATAACTAATACAAAATTTACACATGTCATATACTAAAGATGTACATGACGTCATGACCAAAAGACCATAAAATATAGTTGACCTGTACAGTTACTTGGTTGCCAACAAGGTGATGTGAGGATTTTCACGCTGTTTCCAAGTCGTTTTTGAATAACCCAATGCTCCAGTTATTTCGATTTCTGTTTACGCCTGCAAGTTCAACGTCTAACGTCGGAAATGCAGATTGCTCAGTATGCACATCAGCAAATAACTCGCATTGCTTTAATTAAACGAAAGTACTTTTAGATTAATAGAATTTCCAAATTTTTCCGTAATCGTGGCAATAACTCCAAAAGTTGCATATGTCACGATGACATATCATGTCAAGTTTTGATAGCGAGAGCAGTTGCACATAATACAGGGTTGCATTCAGAAACTATACTTGCGATAACACGCCCAAGTTGTTCTCGGATCTTTCTCACTCACCATTGTTAACATATTTTGCGTCTCGCTCACCTGTTTCAAAATGTCTTGTGTTTACATTATTACTACTACATGACAACGGACGCACTTTTCACATCCCATTTGTGGGTAGGGTGCGCAAAGTGCATCCGTTGTTATGAAAATAATGTAAGCCCAAGACTTACTGAAACACACGAGTGAGACGCAGAATGTGTTAAAAATCGTGAGTGAGAGAGATGCGATTACACGTCGAAGTTGGTCTCGGAGGTATAGTTTATGCACGCAACCCAGCGGTTGTTGTCCTTAAAATCATCATAAGCCAGATTATTTGATTGAATTACGTCAAGAAGAGGTTCATTTTTTTGGCCGCGACAGTTTTAAAGGCAGACACATAAGATTTATAACAAGACAAGAATTGGAAAAAAGTATAAATAAATAAAGCCCTTAAACGGTGAGCCTTCAATTTCTTACGCAATCATTGAGCCTGGGTCTCACGGACATGAATTACAAACGCAGATCTGTCATTCGAAAGGTACAATTTTTATTGAATATAAATAATGATACTTGTATTTCAATACTTTATTTAAGAAATAAAACGACCATTGATAACATAAAAGTTTAAATTTTTGCTTAAAAAGACACGAAGTTTTGAACTTAAGAAAATGCTTAACATTTATAAAAGAGGTAATGCCAATGCTGCTGCATCTTCCTTTCTCCTTTCTTGTCGTGTAGTTGGATCGTCGAATCTGAGAAATGCCGTTATGGTAAAAAATCTCTGCGCTGACACTGTGCATCTAAAAATATCGCGACCTGTTCCATCACTCGAAAACAGAGATATATACTAAACGTTCTTGGCCTTATTTGATAATTTGGGTAAATAACGACAATCCTAAAAACGCATCAGTTCTACAACATCCAGATCTCGAAGATCGGTTCGGTTAGGTTCGGAGAACTTTGTTCTGTATTGTGCCAGTTTCTCGTTAGTCCAATGTTATATTTCATTAATAAATAATTTGGTCAGAGAATAGAATATTCCAAATGTCTACAGGTTCCGCTTTCTTTCCTAAATCTTTAGCTGGACCTTTTAGCCCTGGTCGGTACAGTATGATATTGTGCGCGAGAGTTCGTACATTTCTATCTGGTTCGTTGTTAGCCCATTTGCGTCTATTTCTTCCGTAGAAATAATTTGTTTGATTACTTGTTGCATCCTTGTTACCGTCATGGTGTAACTGCATCGTCAATATCAATATCTGATGCTGATTGATCAGAATTCGATAGATGGTCACTTTCGATTGCAAAATCCTCATCCAAGTTGAAATCTTCAATATCACATATATTAGTTTCGACTTCATTGTACTACTGCATAACAACTTCTTCAAAATCACGATCGCTAGCCCTTACTGTTTTACTACTTCCTGGATTATTTGAGCCTGGGTCTCAGGTACCCTTTGCAGCTTATAGTGCATCGCCTGATCACCAAATAAGTGCTGAACACACCTAGGTGTGTTAATAGAAGGTACATACTAACAGCGCCATATTGTCACGAGTGGGAATTTTCTAAAAACCACGAGGGGGTTTTTTCTGTGTTCCGCGAATAAAAAACATAAAAAGTATTTAAACGCGAACTTGTGTAATTGAGGGCAAAACGTAAACACAATAAGGAGGTAACTAATACAACGTAACGTGAAGAATCATATTTCATAATACGACATCAGCGGAATTTATTACAAACGGGGCTACGCGCTTATACGCGCGTATACGAATGACGCAAACGGACACAAAGCAGGTGACGAAAAATTCAACGCGCAACTAGGCAAAAAACGTATATTTAAAGTGCGGGCCAAAATTGGGAAGCGGTCGTTTCCACCAGATCTGACTCAGTGGACACTAGTGCCAATCCACGAGGGGACGTCCAGCATCGCCGTCCAGCAACATAGCCGCCGCCAACGCCCAACAACGCCGTCGTCGCCACCCCAGCATCAGCATTACTGCAGCCCCATCATTTGCCACTGCCGCCGTCAACATTGCCGAACCCGTCCTAAGAGAACGAGGACCATCTCCCTCGCCAGCTGTCCGAGAGAAGACACCACCGTAGTCCTGCTCTGGCCACGCTGTTCCAACCCGATCACCCATAGGCTGAGCAAGAACGTGTCGTACTCCAGCCAAGGAACATTGTCACTGAGACCGACCTTGACCCACCACGCCAGTCACGGACCGACCTCGAACTTCGCCAGTGTTCCCCGGGTAAGGAAACGTCGCCCGCTGTTCTGTCTTAAACGAATCAACAACCCCAGTCGCCGCGAACGACCCAGGACCGCACCCCCAATTTTTAACTGACAAACCACCCTCAACTAAATTAATTATTTAAATAAAGAGGCATTAATAATTTTTTTAAATCATTGTTTTAAAGCTCTACCCTCTGATAAACCTACGCACCCCAATCAACCCCGCAAGGCTAAGGACACACCGTCGCGACATAGTGGAGGCTTAGCGCGACATGGTGAAGGCCCTTAGCGTGACAATGTTTACCAATATGAATAAAACTAAATAAACTTGATCATTTAAGGGTTAGGGAAAGCTCCAGGACACAATCAAATAACCCAGATATGATGAGAGAAAAAGTTACTACTACTAGAACTTATGAATAAAAGATTAGAGAAGAATGAAGTATTTAAGGACTGGGTATTGGCAATAATATTACCCCTCTTTAGTTGGTAAAGCATGTGACAACTGTTACGTTTCAGAAATATCTTACGAAATAAGATGGCAACATTTGAGGATTTATTATGGCAACTCCGACTTCCCAAGCATTGCGACGCAGGCTCGAAATTATTGATCGCCAGAATCGAACCGTCCGCCGACTCCTTATATGGGCATGTGGGGAAATTAACGATTGCTATTGTTCGGCACTGATCTCATTTGCGATTACCCCGCGTCAACCGTTTCGTTTTGTTGCACGGCGTTACTTTTCTCCTAGTTGTGCTGCGTGTGTGACTTATCGAGGTTTTTGCCGGGAAATATCAAGAAAACTTATATCGTCGTAGACGCCATATTGATTTCTAATTGCGCAGTGAAGAAAATCAATTTTTAAGAATTTCTTCCTTTAATGAAGAAAGTGAAATCAAATGTTGACTCAATAACTCGAAGCAAAAAAGAAAATTCTTTGCTTTGTACTCTATTTATTCTCTTCGTGAAAGTGAACCTATAACAAACAAGGAAGTCTACGAAAGCTAACTCTCTCGAATGAAGACATCTGACCTTTCAGTTTCCAATAATTAATAGGACCATAGTATTTCCAAAAATACACACACGAACGAACATGAAATACTAATGAGGCGAACGCGAATGTCACGTCGCACATTGAAATTCATCACATCATCTAATTAATATTATATTTACGAAACGAATATCGCATCCGAGATAATTATTTTTATGTGACCTGTAAACTTATTCCTGCTGATCGATCGATGCGGTCATATTGCAATTATAGACACTTATGTATTACTCTCGTTTGATTAGTATTCATGTGATGGTACGATGCCGCAACGAAACGTGATGCTTTCACCCAAAATTTATAACTATTCACTCTTCGTCAAATCGATTTAATTAAAAATAAAATAGAACGCAAAATACCAACGCAAAAATAACTTAGGCTCATGGCAGAAGCATGTCGAACGCTTGGGCGATTAAATTTCATTAACACTGTTCTCTGAATGCCAAAAAGTTTGCGCTTTAGGCAAGTTGAAAGTAACAGTCCTTGATTTATAAATGAGTTAAACTAGGAGGAATAAAAATCGAACGTTTCATGCAATATGGACACGGTCCCCTCCCCCGTACATACATATATCCAAGTCTTTATTGCGCCGGGCCGAACGTTTATTTGGACAATGCATTCCTCCGGTCGTATAGACACATCAAAGAGCCACAGATCGGCGCTACTATGACTTGACGGGCAAGCTGCCAGTTCTTAAGAAATCTTACTCGAACGAAAAACAAATTGCTTGAGTAAACTACTCGTCAGTCTCTTTAATTTATCAAAAATTCAGACGTACAGAGAAACGTAAAGTAAAAGCTTTTAAATTCGTGACGTTTGTTTACTCTTAAGTTTCGTGCATTAGATATTACAGCCATGATCGTTAGAAAAGTGTTATACACACTTCTCAATTGCTGAAAATGAAAAAGAAATATTCCCTTACATTGGACAGATGAAAGATTATATCCGTAGCTCGCTTCAAACTGAGGTCCTACACTTAAAAACGCCGCTGCTCCAGACCAGTCATTTTACACTAGGCCGAAGACATCCCTTGCTGCCGACGCATTCAAAAGGACCGACCAGATCGCCACAGCATCGCTGCTTTTTTTTCCGAGGAGGGGAAATCCATCAGTGCCGGACTCCTACCGGCTAAAACCCTTCCTACTTCACTCTGATTTCTGTTTCTGGAACCGCCGTGTGGCATAACTTCAGAAATAGAAGTGGCATAAGTTGTTGTCTATGTTTCCCTCCTATCTATTTTCATCTTTATCTATTTTCTCCTTTATCTAAATTTCCTTTTTTTTTAGTTTATCTTACTTCTTCTTTATCCTTTAGGATTTTAGTGACTAGCATTTTAATTGCCTGCCAGTTGCTTTCTTTATTCAGCATCGTTTCCACTACGTTATCGGGACTTATGTTTCTACCTACTATTCTGTTTGTTTCTTCTCTCTCTGTATTCCACTTTTTACACATAAAAATGCAGTGCTCCGGGTCATCTATGTCTCCGCAGAATCTACATACTGATGATTCTCTTCTTTTGAACTTAAACAGATACTTTTCGAAGTCTCCGTGTCCTGCAAACATCTGGGTAAGAGAATAATTTGTTTCTCCATGCTTCCTGTTTTTCCATGCTATGACATTTCTTATCAGCCTTTTTGTCCACATTGCATTTCCATCCTTTATATTCCACATTCTCTGCCATTTACTCCATGATTCTTCTCTTCTCGCTTTCTTGTCTGTAATCTTTTTAGTGTAAATATCTTTCCTTTCTTCTATTAGTATTTCAATTGGCAATAATCCCCCCACCGCTACCGCTGCCTCGTATGATGAGGTCCGATAGGCCGAAATGATTCTTATTGCAATTGCTCTTTGTACTCTTCTCATAGCTGTTCTGTATTTTCCCATCTTCATTGACGTGTTCCAAACCGGCGCTGCGTACAATAAAATGGACTCTATTACTCCTCCAATTACTCTTCTCGCTTTTTCTTTCGGGCCTTTCATATTTGGTAACACTTTTCCCAGTGCTGACACCGTTTTTTCCGCTTTGGCTGTAACCTTTTCCACATGTCTTCCATAACTGAGTCCTCTATCTATCTCTACTCCGAGATATTTAACCGATTTTTGTGGCTTTATAATGTGTCCGTTCAACTCGAAACTTACATCTTCAGTCCACTTGCTTCCTCTGAACATCAGCGCTTGTGTTTTGTCTGCCGCCAGATCTAGTTCGTTTATTTGCATCCAGGTATCTATTTCCTTTAGTGCCTCGTTCCCTTTCCATATAAGTTCCTTTTTTTGCTGCTGTCGCTATGATGGCCAGATCGTCTGCAATTTCCACATTCTCGGGATAATGTACTCTCATGATGTTATCAAACAGCACATTCCAAAGTATTGGCCCAAGCACTGAGCTTTGCGGGACTCCCCCGTGGGTTTCGTTTTCCCATCCTTTTTCCAATATGATATATCTATCCTTCAGGTAATCCTGTACAAGGTATATTAAGGTTGGTGAGACTCCTTTCCTGTTTAGTCTCTCTATTGTGATGTCCCAATCCGCGGAATTAAACGCATTTTTAACGTCTAACAGAATTAGCGCCCTAAATTTCTTAACTCCTTCCTGTTTCCCCCCGAGGAAATTACATACCTTGTTCAGGGCGTTTACTGTTGACCTGCCCTTTCTAAAACCTAATTGATATTTATGTAGTCCTCCATTTTTTTCTAGTTCTTCTATTAATCGGTTTTTTATATTTTTTTCATACAACTTTCCTAGTACGTCCAGAAGACATATTGGCCTGTACTTTGTCTCTTCTTCAGGATTTTTCTTCGGTTTCTCAATTAGAATCAACTTGGCTCTTTTCCATTGTCTGGGGAAGATTTTTTGTTGTAGCAGCGTGTTGTATAATTTCATAAATATTTTTGGTTCAGCTTTGACTAATGCTTTAATGACTTCCGGCTCAAAATTGTCTGGCCCTGCAGCCTTCTTTCTTTTTATACTTTTTTCTAATTCCAGTAGTTCCTTGATAGTGACTGGTGCCAGTTCCTCTGCCCAAGGTTTATGGAAGATTTTCCTCTCCTTTGGCTGATGGATAAACAGTTCTTTGAAGATTTTATCTTTTTTGTCTTTAGTCAGTTCCGTCCTTGGGAATTTAATATTCAGGGTATCCATGGCTAGTTTGTACCCTTGACCAAAACGCTCTTTGCCAAGCTTTTCTATGAGGTCATTCCAACATTTCTTTTTACTCCTATTTATTCCTTTGGCTAGCCTCCTTCTATTTTCTTTGTATGCTTCCCACAATTCATTTTTCTTCAGATTTTTACTCCTTGTGTACTCTCTCCTACTTTTCAGCGTAGCCTTCCTTAGTTCCTCGATTTCATCTGTCCACCAATACGGCGTGTTTTTCCTTATCCCTCTATTTGTCTGTGCAGACTCCCTTATTGACCTCCTAATGTAATCTATTAGATTGTTTATTTCCTTCGGGGGACCTCTTTGTTTGATGAGGTTTCTAAATTTATTTACTACTTCCTTTGCATTTGGGATGCACTTTGTCCTATTTACATTTCCTTTTTGTGTTTTTATCTCGAATTTGATATACCTATGGTCGCTTAATGTTTCTTCATCCGCCACCCACCATCTTGTGATATATGGGGCTATGTCTTCCGACATCATTGTAACATGGATGAAGGAAAAACCGTTTTTTCTGATTAGGGTGGGTATCTTGCCATCATTTGCCACTATCATCCCAGTTTCTATAATTCTATATTTCTATAATTCTATAATTCCATTACTTTATTTCCTTTTTGGTCTGTGCGTTGTCCGCCCCAAGCCTCATGCTTAGAGTTTAAATCTCCTCCCACTACCAGTGGAGCATCTGTTTTCCCTCTTAATGACACCGCTATCTCGCCTAAAGTTTGCTCGAAATTCTCCATGTTTAGGTTTGGACTTATACAGGGTGTTTAAAAAAAACGTTCGGATACTGTAACCATGAATAGTACTCATCAAGAGCAACAAAAAAGTCTTAGTAAGTATAGGTCCGCAAATAATTTTTTTCAAGGATAGAGTTGATTTTGCATTGAAGTTAAAAAATTGTATTATTATAAAGAAACAAACAGATTTACGTTATTAACGTAATTAACGTTATTAATATAACTATTCGAAAGAATAAGAGCTTCTTTTCGTCGAAGTTGTGAAGCCTGTGTGCAAGCGGGAGGTGGACTTGTAGAACATTTTCATTAAATATTTTTTGTCTACATAATCACACGTTTACTGTTTGTTTCTTTATAATAATACAATTTTTTAACTTCAATGTAAAATCAACTCTATCCTTGAAAAAAATTACTTGCGGACCTATACTTACTAAGACTTTTTTGTTGCTCTTGATGAGTACTATTCATGGTTACAGTATCCGAACGTTTTTTTTAAACACCCTGTATATACAGGCTGAGTCCAAAAAAATGCCTACGCGAATAGCGTCTGTGTTTATTGTCGGATTTGACTGATCAAAAAATCAAATGAAATGGCAGAAAAAACTCTACAATATACCATATCTTGCGTCTTTAATACATTTAAAACAGCTGCATGACAGCTGTCAACTTTTGTTTTTTAAATGCAATGGTATAATCACTGTTATACATTTCGAAAGAACTCTTTTTTCTGCGTTCAATGATGTGCCGCAATAAGCACTTATTTTTCAAAATAATAGAAAAAAATAAAAAGAAAGAAAGAAATTATTAACATGAAATGACATAATAAACAGTTGCCGAACAATAAAGGATACCTGTTTTACGGTAACTAGCGTAGTGTCTATAAGTACTTCCTCATAGGCAAACAAATGACGATAACTGTCAATACTTTTGTTTTTGCTGACACGCATGTGGAAGGGTACGACATGTGAAAGGGTACGGCGCGCTCGTCTGGCGGTCATTCTTTCGATAGCGCTCGTCGCGTGCTGTCCGTTTATTTGTGTGTCTTCAAGCTTTGTGCTTCTCCACGGAATTTGTGGTTGAAACTTGCAACGGATTTGTTCCGAGATTTGCTAAAGCACGCCGACTGACCTACGACTTATCGATGGCCTGCCTCTGAGAAAGGGAACAGGTATGTTTTGTTGGCCGTTTTGTGCAATTGATCCCTGCGAGTAACGCGTTTCTCTCTTCTACTAGACTTCTAGTTCCCGTTCCAGTCCCAGTTCTAGTTATAGCTTGCTGTGGTAGTTTTTGCTGTACTTGAGTGGAAAGAAAAGGCTGATTTTCGGCTTTAAAACGAATTACGCCCAGCAACCCGGCTTTCCCCGTCTGCAAAAGTGGACCTGCCTGACGACGCCAATTGGTGAAGTACGTCATTGACTGCAGTTACCCCCGTTGGAGGGCGCTCACTCACTACTGACAGTAAGGTTACTGTATTGAGAAGGTAGCGCCAACTTTCTATCTCTTTTAATTTGGTGTTAATCAAATTCATTCATAAACTCCCTAGCAACAGTAACGATGTATGTATCTATCCTTTTTCTTCTTAATGTTTCATGGCTTCTTCATCGCGTCCTTTTTAATTTGGAGGACGACAGCCGCGGAAATGAATGGCGGTACCTTCTAAATACAGTAACCTTAACTGACAGTTTTCAAACGGTCTGTCATTACGTCGGATCCGGGTACATACAAGGTCGGATGAATTTTAATTATTTCTTAAATTACTCTGTTAAGCTACCGCGGGGTTGCCTTTGTTTTGTTCTTTCATTTGATAATTTGAATTCGATTTGAACCGCCCTAATCGCCGTCCGTATGCGATAATTGTGACCGAGGAACAGATCTGTTGATCGGATTAAACTTGACTTGTTATTTGTTTAATTACATTTCGTATTCGCGCTGTCGTTATTAATTTTGAGCTTTTAAATAGAAGCAAGTGTGCTCAGCTGGTGCTTTTTATTTTATTCATTTTTGCCCACCTTTTGATTAAGGGTTACGTCGAACCTCCCTTCTCCAAGAGCTTTGCCGGAGCGGTGCTGGAGAAACGTCAGTTCCTCGCACTAATTTTCCGGCCTACAGGTGGGTAGCATTTTATTGGCAACTTTGTGCGTATTTCGGTTTGTAACACGCGTCTTTCTTTTACTATTTAGGCTTGTAGTCGTACCCCTTTCTAATTATTTCTTTCTTCGTAACGCCCTTTGAGACCGGCTTTTGTGTGGAAAAGCCGCAAGCGGAGCCTTAGCTGCTAAAGGTCAAAACATCGCCGTCCACCTCTTTCTCCCGTTGGAGTTGGACTCGACCGTAGACGATACAAGTCAACATGAGAGACCGTGACGTGACGTCTGACGACGTCTTGCGTAGTGACGCAATTGGCAACACCGACCTCCTACGCCGGATTGTATCTCGATTGGTATTTCCAACCTCACTTGGACAGTGAGCTAAGTGTCAGAGTGGATTGATAACAAGGTCGGATCGGTTTCATTTTCTTTTAAAGTTGTTATGGTCGCATTAAACGCTGCGTTGCCTTAATTTTATTTTAAGTGAATAATTTTGAATAATCACATTTTGCATGTTTGTAAACGAAAGGCAGATCTGTTTCTCGGTTAAAGATTTAATTAATCGATTTACTTTCTTTTCTTAATTTCATTGAGACCCTGTCTGGGTCCTACGTTTTATTTTTGTTTATGTGTTAATTTTGAGTGACACTAAATAAAAACAAGTGTGCTCAGCTGGTGATTTTATTTTATTTTATTTATATTCTGTTCAACCTTTACTTCGGGGTTACGTACGACCCATACCCTTCTCCAAGAGTTATCCTGCTGTGTTGGAGAACTTAAATTATCCTCCTACAATTTGCTGTCCTTCAAGTAGGTAGCATGACCCACCACTCATTCCTATCCTGGGCCAGCTCTCTCATTTCCATCCATTGGAGACCTGTTTCTGCCTCTTCTTGACAATTTTTTCTTGGTGTTCTTCTTCTGCTTTTTTCCTTCTACGAGGGTAGTATGAAAAATTTCCGACCTAACAAAGATACAAGACATTTTTTCGTTAAATTTATTTCTATTTTTCTACATAGTCTCCTTGTAAGTCTACACACTTCTCCCAGCGATGCTCCCATCTCTTTAACCCGTTCAAATAGTACTCGGCATCTTTATCTGCAAAATAATTGTTTACGAAGGTAATGGCCTGCTCATTTGACGAAAATCTCTGTCCTCCGAGCGCAATTTTTAGATTAGGGAACAAAAAGAAGTCGCTTGGGGCTATACCTGGTGAGTGAGGAGGGTGGTCAAGCAGTTTAAACCGTAATTCGTGGATTTTCGCCTTGGCAACCGCTTGGTGAAACAGAATTTTCTTTTTCTGTAAATGTGGCTGTTTTTCCGCAATTTCTGCCTTCAGCTTGTCAAGTAATGATGCGTAGTATGCTCCTGTAATGGTTTTTCCTGTTTGAAGATAACCGATTAAGATAACTCCATGACTATCCCAGAAAACAGTCACCATCACTTTCCCAGCCGAAGCAACAGTTTTTGCTTTTTTTGGAACCGATTTCCCCTTCGCAGTCCACTGTTTTGACTGTATTTTTGTTTCGGGCGTATAATGATGAATCGACGTTTCATCTACAGTAATTAATCGGTGCAGAGTCCCCGTACGTAGCGTCCAACTCATCTTTGATTTGCGTAGGCGTATTGCCTTTCAAAAACAAATATTTTATGACAGCTCGATACTCGATTTTTTCCATTTTCACAAAAACACTCACATCGACTCACTCAAACGATTGTCAAACAATAACTGCGCGTCCAAAATGGCTGAAATTTTGATGAGTACCTGTCAAAAGGTGCACAACCACATTCCCTAGCTTTCATCCACGACTGTTGCTATCTTCACGTTCAGGTCGGAAATTTTTCATACTACCCTCGTACTCTCGCCTCATAAACTCTCTTGGTTAGTCTCTCATCCAACATCCTGTTTATTTGAGCCAACCATAATAGATGTCTTCCTTGTGTTTTTATTGCCACCGATGTAACCACCTGTATATTTCTTCTTGTTATTTCTCGATTCCTTTTGCCCCTTCAGGCGTCGGACTGTGCGTCCCGGTCTTCTTTTATCCATGTCTTCCAGGCCTTTCTATCTTTCGCTAGGATTCTCATCTCTTCCTTCGTTTTACCTTTTATTCTTCCAAGATCCTCTATCTGGTCTAACCATTTCTTTCTCGTGCCTCTTCTTTTCTTGCTCAGTTTACCGATTCTCATTATTCTTTTTGTTAGTCTCTCGTTATTCGTTCTTGTGACATGCCCGTTCCAGTTTAACTTCTTTCTCTAATTTTTTTCTGGAATTGATCTTTGTTTTATGTCTTCTCTAACGATTTCATTTTGTTATTCCTTTGATCTTCCTGAGGTGCTTCATTTTCATTGCATTTATTTTGCTTTCATGTTTCTTCAACCAGATCCAGTTTTCTGCTGCGTATGTAAGTATCGATATTGTCATTGTGTTGTGTATTTTTTTGTTTAACCTCTACGTCTATTTCTTTGTGGCCTAGTATTGTGTGATTCAGCGTATAGTATAGTCTGCTTGACTTATTGGCTCGGTTCGCTATCTCAGCATCTGTTTTTCCGTCGTTTGTCAGAATAGTGCCTAGGTGGTTGTATGTTGTTACCCTTTCTATTATTGTGTTCTTGCATTTCGTCGCTTTGTTGCCCTCTCTCCGATTTTCGTTGATTATCATCACCTTTGTTTTATTTGTGTTTACATCCGTCTTCATTTTTTCTATTTCTTTAGTCCATATATTGACTAATTCCTTCATTTTCCTTATAGGGTTTGCTGCCATTACCACCTCATTTCAATCGGCTTCTGTTGTGCGTCGGAGTTACTACTTTTTCAACCACATGCACTTTCGCTTCGTTTTTATTTCTCACTTTCCGAAAAAAGTTGTCTTCAGCCAATGGTAAACTTTTCCCACATCGCCCCATCTCCCGTTTACCTCACCGCCTTGTCTATCGCTTGCTTCGATTATCGTTCCTAAATATTTAAATCCTTTCACCTGCTCGATGTTGTTGCCTTCAGTCTTTATCTTGTGTTTGTCAATTTCTCTTGTTCTAAATACAAATATCCCAGTTGTAACGGTTCCCTTTTATGTTCTGCTTTCTGTATGGTCTCATCTACCACAGGTATGACACCAACGGGCTAGGCACGCAGGCCTCTTTTAAACCTTCCTGGTTTTCGAAGTCCAGTGATTCCTGATTATGTGCTCTTACAATATTTAGCGCTTTTGTCAATTCGTTTCCTATCACCTTATCTAGGCCCTCCCCAACATCCTTTCTCCTAATCGTATTAAATGCTTTTTCGAGGTCGAAGTCCTTTATTTTTATTTAAGGTCTTCTCCGTAACTCGTCGCAATATAAAATTTGGGCCATGTGCTCCCCCCCTCCTTCTACCAATCCGAAATCATACTGCGTTTCTTCCAGTGATGATCCTCTTATTCCTCTTTCCATTATTCTGACCAACACTTTTGCAGGTATGCCTCTATAGTTTGCACAATCTTCTTATCACCTGTCTTTTATTCCAGTACCTTGGCACTTCCTACTTTTCTTTGAAAACCAGGTTAAATATGTTTCTCAAAGTCCATTCACCAGTTCCATCCATCATCTCTGGTATGATATTGTCTACCTCAGGCGCTCTATCTAGCTTCAGCTTTGCGATTGCATCTTCGACTCCTTCTTCGATGAAGAGCGAGACAACTTGATTGTCACTTCTTACTTCTTCATTTGCTGTTGTGTGTCTTTCAGTTGTTTCTGTCATCAACTCCTTGGAAATACTGTCTGCATCTTATTAATTATGTTACCCGCTTCCTCTTTTGTGTTCTTCAAAGTCCTTTTTTCTTTGACGAAGTTGCCTTGACGTCTCATAAAATAAATTTGGATTTTCTCAGAAATTTTCATTTTCCTGTCCAAATTGTTTCCTCCTTTATTACTTCTTCTCTGGTCTCTTTATATTTTTCGTAATCTTCTGATGTTTTTGTGGCCAAATGTTATATCTGCCTCTCTTTCCTTTCTCCAATGATTTTTTGTATTTTTTTGTGCGCCATTTCGTTCTTTCTGTGATTGTATTTGTGACTTTCGACGTACCGCAGCTCATCTCTGCTGCTGCTTCCCTCCACTTTTCTTCTAAATTGGTTTCATTTGATTATCGCTCTAACATTGAGCTTAGATTTACTTGATGTTTCATTTTATATTTAGTTTAGTTACCTTTAACTTTTTCTTCTTTTTTCTAAGCTCTCTCCTTTGTTACTTTTCATTTTCGTTATCACCAAATAGTATTCACTGCCAGTTTCTACTTGTCTTGACGCCTTTACGTCATTTGAGTTTTCTGACTAGAAGGTAGGTACCTAGTCAATTTTTCGTTTCTGTTATGTTCCTTCCTGGTGTATTTGTGAATCTCTTGGTGTTTGCATGACTTGTTCGTTTTCGACTTCTCCTTCTTTCCCATCACCTTCTCTACTCCTGCATTTTGATTTTGTACTCGTCCATTCGAATATCCAGTGATTATTATCAAACTGTCATTTACTTCATCTACTTCTTCCTGTAGTGATGTGAGAAATTTATCTTTTTCTTCTCTTCTCCCATTGTCGTTTCTTTCCATATGTTACCAACGCTGTGAATGTTTCTTCTCTAGTTATTATCATATCTACTTTCATTTAGCATATTTGGTGGTTGTACTATTAAGCCCACGCCTCCTTCTGCTCTATCCTCTTCACTGACCCCAAACCAGAGCAGCCAATATCCCTTAGGTATGTATTCTTACCAATCCCTTTCGTTTCTTTATCGTTTCCATTATACCTGAGACATCCAATTGTTGTTTCACCATTTCTTCTACTATTTCCTCCTCCTTCACTTTGATGCGCTTTTCGGAGTCGTCTCTTACCATTCTTTTATTTTCTTGTTCTTTTATCCTTTTCTCCCCATACTTTTAACTATTTTATTTTATTTGTTTCTCGTCCTTCTCAGTCCTTTCTTTACCTATTTGCCACTCTATCATTTTATTCTGTTTTGTGTCCAGGTCATCTTGCTACCTATCTGCGTAGATAGGCAGAAGTTTTACATTGGAGCGAAACTTTACTCTAATGTTGCCAGCCAGCTACAGTGGGACGGGAGGATTCAAATCCAAACCGCGAAGGCCAAAACCCATAAGAAAATAGGCGCCACTTAATTTTTTTTGAAAGGGGGACAAGGTGAAAATTAAGAAAACCCGTTACATCCAGAACACGTCAATTTACTTAGTCACAAACAACAATCATAAAAGAATATACACAAATAAATAATATATAGGGGGAACACAAACGTTTACAACATATTCAACTTGGTCGGATCCGAACTTCGCATTAAACTATATTAAAATAATTCAAATCGTAACTAATGCTACAGAATACAAAAGAATGCAATCTCCGGTTATTTGCACGCGTCAACGCTCGTCTGCTTATATCATATTTAAATTACACCGGCAGTTACGCAATAAGTTGCAAGTTTAATTGCGGCAAAATCAAAGTAATGGATCAAAAACTAAATCCGCGAAATATCGCTCAAAACTAAGAAAATAAATTGTAACGCTCCGACCTTTATTCCTTTGATGTCCGATTCGTTCGTCGGTGTCTCTGCGGCAATGTCGCAGCGACGCTTTGTAGTGTGCCGGCTTCCGCGTAGAGGGGCGAGGGAGGGAACTTCGCCGTAATTCGCGATGCACCCAACGAGAAATAACTCTTGATATAGGTCCAAGATTAAAGTCTAGGATTAACGATAGCTTTTGCTAGAAGCTCACGATAAAAGCCTATAAGCAATAAAATACAACGAACACATAAGTCAAACCGAGAGTTGCTGCGTATAGAACTTACCTCGGTCTGTTACCGAAGCTGGGACAAACCACGGGACACGCGGTTTTTCCTGTCTCACAACTGGGTCTAATCAGAGTCGGCAATTAGCCGTAGAAATGCACTAACATCCCTTCGATGTAATGGCACGCACAAATAAAAATATTTACGAAAAGAGAGTGTGACCCAAGAGACGGCAAGTTTCGTTCTGACAATGGCGCAACATTTCTCGTTTGACAAACAAGGAACGATTATAAACAAGCGAGACACCTTCTAATCTTTCCTCCGGGGAACTTTCTTAGTAACAGTGGGAACCAATCGGCTGAAAGGGCAAAGATCACGCATAATACGCGTCCAGAAGTAGAACTTCGTTATAATTCGTTCAATTCCTCACATACACGCGATTTTGAACTCAAATAAGGATGGATTACGTATATAAAATGAATTTATTTAAATAAATGAAGGTCCTGCTAATAGAAATATGCTAAAACGAAAGGTTAAGACAAATTACGCCGGCGAAATACGGGTATTCCTACACTGACTGCAATGTGTACAACGACGCGGTCCAAGGAATAATCCGACACGTCGAATTTCGCATATACAGGGCGTGTTCGGAACAGAAATGAAGGCTGAACGGTGGCAATGCATATACAGGGGGTATTCAGAACAGGAATGAAAAATGCACTGTAACAATCTCCTTACCATTGATGTTCACAATGACGACCAACTTAATATTAAATTACCAATCAATATTTATTTGTGAACAATGACCACAGTTCATTGAAAACATTTATAATTATTTATTTTCAATTGGTTTAAATGATTGTGTTCCTACTTGTCTTTGTAATTCTCCCGAAATTTTTCCCACACTTCTATTTATCTTCTATTCGTCCTCTCTTCTAATTTTAAACGAAATGATATTTAATTTCTTTAAATTAATTAGAAACGGCCCAGATGTTTCCTACCGGCGAAGAATTTAAAATTGCTCGTTTCATCACATTCACAAAAGGCAACAAAAAACAGCAATTTTCGTATTGTTCATGCAACCTCCCATAAATAAGGCGCGTTTAAAGAGCTCGCTGCCTCATTACATTCCTATCAGCAGCAATTTAAGTTACTTCACGTTCCACGTGTATAGTTGAAACGTGAGCCGCAAATTCATTTCTCTTGGCTCTAGAAATCTATGTAGAACATTCGCCGTGCCGTCCGAATCGAGATCTCACAATCAGTCCTGTAACGAACCTAAGAGGCAGCTCGCCTTGCCTTTATGACATCACTGGCGATGGGTGTCACGGTGGGCGAACAACCGTGTCTAGGTCATTACTTCATTACCACTAATTTCACGTCTGCAAAGACTTTATTGGAGAACTCGCGTCCTCGACTGCGAGGAGTCGATGCGTTTTACGACGCAATAAAAAGGAAGATTGTCGTGCTCATATGAGCAATTGCGTTTGACCCTCGAATGTTTATTGATAAACAAGTGTTTGTTAGTTCTCATATTTCGGGTGCCTACCAGCATACGTGTGCGAATCATTCAACATTGGCTCCTTGGATTCGAGCCAACGAGTGAATCAGAAGAACGTATAACACTCGTTGACCTATAAATACGTCGCGTAATTAGAACGGACGAATTAAGTAATGTTGGCGTAGTTAATGGTCACTGCTTATCTGTATACTCTCAAGTAAAATTAATTAGAAATAATTCCACTGCAAAGTTTACGCGCAGACCTTGGACGTAATTAGTTGATCTACTTACACGAGAAACATTATTCACTTTGCTGCAATGAAGTGACCAAATAAAGTCATGTGACAAGAACTGTTTATAATTATGTACGAGTATAAAAAGATAGTCGCCATGTAATGCAAATGTAACCCATTTAACAGCCGAAACTAAAATGTTGTCCTTTGGATAATGCAAACAATGTGCGTACGTTTTGTTCACCAAAACAAAGTTAACATTGTTTATACTGTTTACTTTTTTAAACAATAAACCAATGACATGAAATTAAATAGACTGTTGAAGTGTATTGCGATACAAAATTGCAAAGCTGAAGTCGAAAGAAATAATATATTATGTATTTCGAAAGCAACGACAAAGTAATTATTTATGTATCAGATAAACCTATAACATTAATTGAAGATATGACTTGTTTTTAAGAAATAAATATTCGCCTCCTTTAATTAATATCAATTGCTGTTTTAATTGGCAAATTATGAGAAAATGGAGAAAGCAGGAGATTTATCAAACTCGCATGTATAATTGTAAGTAGTCGTTTATAAATAACAAATAAAGAAACGTATAGTTAGCAGTTTTTAAATAATAGGTAAAAATAGGTAGCAGTTTTCAAATAACAATTAAAAAAAAGGTACCAGCTTGAACAATTAAGAAACTGCTACCTGTTTTCTTACCTGTTATTCATAAACTACTACTAGCGCCTAGCAAAAATCGTGATAGGCAACCATACATGCGAGTTTAATACGTCCATGTAAGATCTCCGTAGCTCATTAACGCCCAGTGATCTCGTAAGAGTTCACAAATTTAATAATCTTTGAAAGAAAAAGAAACTATAAACATAACGTCAGCTTTTTTACACGCAGTTAGATGATGCGTTCAGTTTTTCAGAATAAGAAGTATCATTGATATTTATTTTTTTGTATTTGTTAGCTAGTAGTATAGCAAGCGGGATCTTTGACACTTTGGCTTTAAAAGAAATTGCGGGTGGCAAGCACCCATCCAAAATGATCGTCGTTCAAGGTTAACCCCATTCTGTGCTGAAGAAGCAATTTTTCCAAGGCCAAAGTGCCACAGTATCCCGCATGCTATACTTTTGTTGAAGATTTGAAATTTTTTTTCATTTGTAATCCTTAGGGCTACCGGTTACAAAATATGTGATCATAGGTATGTATTTGTAACCAAGTAGTACAAAAAAAACTAAAGTACCCGGTTCGACTGTACAACCGCAAGTATCCGCGTTAGAGTCAATCACGAAAGCGATACGGAATTTAATATAAATAATAGTTTGGCGGTTTCGTGAGAAACCGACCAAGTAAATAAACTTCGACTTTGTAAACCTCCGAAGTTTTCTACGATCTGTATTCACTATTTGTTCATGCGATTCTTCGGAAATTAAATGAATAAACTGTCGTTTTCTATTTCATCCTACGAGAAATCTTCCTTATTTATTCACCTACACACACCCGTACACTGACGCAGATAATTTTGAATGTGAAGGCTCGCGAGTGCCATCTACATCCAAAATTTACACACCGCAAATACACTCTACGAGCAAGAACCAACCGACGAGATACACTGCAAAATACATCATCGGAGCAGGAGCCGTCGCAGCAACAACGAAGTAAGAAAGCGATAAGAATAACAATAAACAAATAAGATAACATAACACTGGCACTGCAATAAAATTCGCTTCACCAACGTGCAGGTTATAGGTATATCACAGCAATATGAAATATATGATATATCAGCTCACCGTTCATTTAATGCAATCTTAATCAGATACACTTTTAACTAAAGCTAGACTATGAGGTTATCGAAAATACCGTCACTATCAAAATTCGTACTTAAATATTGACAACTGTGAGCATAAACAAAAACACCAACACAAATCTTATAATAAACATGCTATCGTGTCAAACAGCTTCTGCACTTGGAAAATGTGGAGTAAGAAACTTTTTTTCTTCACAATTTTGAATAATATTTAACCAATTCATGTCTATTTCATTTTCCATTATGGTTATGCAAAAATTGTCCATTATTACTGAAATTGTTGTTGTAAAACTTAATTGTGAGATTGCTAAGCAAACAACGACAACAAGTGAGCAGAAGATATCAAAGGCGATCGTGGTTTCACTTATTTTCAAAGCTTCAAGAATCCTTTGCTTAATTTGGGGTTTCCAAAAAAAATTGGCAGGACACTGTCACCAAATTTATAATTTAAATTGACTTGCCTCTCACTTACCTTGACAGATGACAAGTTTCCTGCTGTCTCTTTCACCACACATTGTTTTTTATTAGAACAAGATTGACTCTGAATTTCCGCGACAACTTTAAGTACTAATAAACGCTTGTTCAAGTGCTGCTACCTAATACCTAGTTGACTCTGTATAAGTTTGGAACGCTGGGGGAATATCGTCGATGTTAAAGAAAAACTACAAGGGTTTATGCCCAGCTCAGTGGAGACGGGGTGGGCTACAAATGGGTTTGTCACCAAATTTATAATTTACATTGCCTTACCTCTCACTTACCTTGACAGATGACAAGTTTTCTGCTGTCTCTTTCACCAGCTGATCCCCTTGGCTAGCTGCAGTGTGAGGGAGTGAGTAACTTAGATGTTAAAATAACTAAAGGGCGCCAGTTCGGACTTAAAAAAAAATCAACTGAACAATAACAATCTTGTCGACGTCCCCGAATCGACAGAATTGGCAGAAATATATCAAAAGTAAACAGAGGCTTTACACTCACTTGTACGTCAAGGTGGTATACATAAACACAACAGCGAAGGTTTACTTAAATTTAATTAACACAATTAAACAGGTCGTACAACGATCAAAGTACTGAAAGGTTTCACAAAGCCAATACAATAACTTACGTTGGTTGGTTCTTTATTACAACACGCAAAACAAAGAAAGGGCTGTATTTCACTCTTAAAAATGCATGCACAAATCGGATTAAATAATAAACTTACGACCGAGCAGTCATGTCACTGTGTCACCTACGCTGTGAAGTTAGCGGTCATCACGCCATCTGGTGGTGCTGGCCAAGCCGACAACTAGTTTAAACCGGACGGGCACCGATTGCAAGATGGCTGACTCACGCTACTCGTCGCTACAGGGTCGACACGGTCGAAGCCTATCTTGGGTAGACCACAGAGTTCGATATGGCACCAAAATTCAATTTAAATCAACCGGAAAACCTCGCGTAAAAGCTGGCGGAGTTAAGAAAGAACCTGAGTATAAAAGGAAACAATTTCGTTAACGTCATCCACCATTAGGCTCAATATACATTACCTGAGAGCTAATGAGTTCCCAGGCTTGGAATTGAGGTTAAAATTATCCCCAAGTGTGTTCGATGGTGTCAACGTTCCGGCACAGCCGCTAATGAATTACTTCTCCCAAAGAGCAAGAATTCCGATAACTTACAATGCATGTAAAACACGTCAGGAATGCACCACGCTTCGAACAAGAGAGTGCCGATCCAAGCGAAATTGTAGATGGTGGTGGTTGCTAAGATACGGATCCGAAGACTGTCACGTGGTGTATTACCACCAATAAACTTCGAGAAAACAAAAGAGGGATACAGGCTTGCCAACTATATCGAAAGCGGGTCAGATAACATCTGGATTCCGCGTTTTCTTAGCGGGAAATTGAAACGTAACAACACCTACTGCTCAATTTCATTTCATCAAATATGTAATTTTAAAATACTATGTAGGCATAGGAGCTTAAAGCTATTATATCTATCCAGGTTTTGCATAAATAGTTTTAAAAAATGGACACAAATAAAATAATAAACGATATGAAACAGCGTTTCAAGATAAAAATAAAGCAAACATGCAGATTGATATGGAAATAAATAGAATTAAATTGAAACCGTATTCGTTCATGATCTTCAAGAGTATCCGCAAGCCACTTATGCAGCCATTGTCAAGAGTATCCAGAAGTCTTTTGTGCAGCCATTGTCAAGAACATCCACGAGCCTCTTGTGCAGCCATTGATTCTTGAATAAACCGACGAAAAAATACTGACGAAACAAGAGATCGTGGAAAAACATGTTCAAAAAATTTTATACAACAATTTATAATTTATTAAAAATTTGCCCGAAACGCACGCTCTCATTTCCATTTGATGATTCTGCAAGAAAAGTACAGACTTGCTGATTCATCGGTTTCTGCCGGCGTCAGTTGCGATAAGAGCGAAGTTTTTTTGTCGCGTAACTCTATACTCGACACATTTCTAAATTGTCGCCATCAACTTCGCTGTAGATGCTTGCGTCTTTGCTTTTTTTGAATGGTGGAAATCCTTTGTGTATACATTGCACTGAATCTTGTTCTATTGGGGATCCCAGTGGAACACCCAATTTTGGAAAAAATGTCCTGTTCACGAGCTTGCGCAACCTCTCTACGGGAATCAGGATTCTCGGAATACAGCGCGCTGACACTTTATCCGTCCCCAAATCTTCATACAAAATTGTTAAAACGGATGCCTCGTAAACTCCTGTTTCATTTCATACAACCCTAACTTTGAATCGTCGATTCATTAAACCATTTCTTCAACTTTCTTGATTTTTTTCTTCGGTCTTTGCGTCCACAGGGTAGGTGAGATTGTTACTAAGGAAAGGCGCTGTTGAGTAATATTTTGTAAAACGCATTCTTCCAATTTTTCACTTTCCGCAAACATCTGCACCTTCGAGACAACACAATATTGATCTCTGAGTAATGTCGAGCGTGCAAGGACTCGGATAAGGAAGTGTCATTAAGGCGAAGGTGAACCGGAGGGCGTCCATAGAATCCGATATTTCACCAATTAATAATGCTTCGCCGCTTCAAATTATCGAGCTCGTTCCAAAGAAAACAGCTTCTAAAATAGATTGGCACTTGCCAGTAAATTACACGATATACAAACAACCTAATGAGGGAAACGCGCGTCGACAATTCGACAATTACATCAGTCGGACGACGCCAAGGCGTAAATTTGGCTTTGGCCCGCGTCCGTCCGTTTATTTACGCGTCGACGATTTTTTAATGATGCGCGCTTTATAAAGTACAACTGATGAAAATGTTTCGCAGCGTCGGATATTAATAGTCCGGGCATTAAAAACCATGTGCGGATGATTTTAATAAATATTTACGCTTTCGACAATCTTCTGGCAAGTATAATTTTTTTCTGAAGTAGGATGTGGACAGAAAAAATGGCGAAAAATGCCGTACTCTGTTTGAATTCTCTAAACTTATAGTCGTTCTAAATAATTAATAGAGAATACACATGAAAGCTTTAATAATAATCATTTCTTTTTTGCTCATTATGTTATTACGTATTATTATATTATTCGTCATTTTCTTACTTAATTAAATTTCACATATTTTTATATAGGATTGCTCAAGCGCCGTTCACATGTGATGCCTGACGTAAGCAGTAGACTAATTAAATATTTACTTTAATAGTTTTAATCTTTTACTAAATTATTAGTCGTTAAATTTGAATGTGGTCCTTTGCTGACGTCACAACACATACTAACATTACGGAAAACGGAATGAGCAATCCTGTAGTGTTAAAAAAATATCCTTGACGCAGCGCGAGTAAACAAAAAAAACTGCTAGCTTGAAGTCAGTCCAAGACGGCCGAATTATAATCAGAACGTAACAAGCGTAATGAAGCAATGAAAAAAAAAAGAACAAAGGAGGCTCAAGCGAGGACGGTCGAAGATGATTTAAAATCACTAAGACCGAAACGTAGTTCGAAATAAGTCGCCGGCGTTCGCATGATTGATTTGGAATCACAAATTTAAAAAAACAAAAACAATTGTCAGTCAACAGAGAAAGCAAAGATAATCGAAAGTAAAGAAATGAATGTAATTCGCGTTCGGTTCGCGACAGTTCGATTTGCGATTCGCCTGCCTAAATTCGTTAGCATTTCTTCTATTATTGAATAAGGTTTCTGTCTTCGGACCGTAGCCCATTCTTAATGAAAACTGCAATTCGTAACGCCTCGAGCATTAAAATTGTGTTCTGTCTTCGGTCCGTGACGATTTAGTCTGTGATTCTCACACGACCTAAAAGCCCAGTCTGATTTTGACGTTTGGTCTTCGGTCCGTGCCAGCAACGTCTAAGAAGCGGCTGTTCAAAATCGTAAGAACGCAGTCGTGTTGAGTCAAAATCTGTTGATGTTTTTTAAAAAAAAGCAAGTGTTCTGAGATCAAACTTGTGTTTTGTGTCCAGTTCGTGATTAGCATGCGACCTTGAAGACTCGGTAGACGTTTTTATTACTGATTACTAGTTTTGAAGAATGTTACCAACGCCGTTCCGAGGACCTGTAGTTATTATTAATTTTAATTTATTTTATTATTATATCAATTGTAGGTTAATTATTTCTCATGCGGAAACGGCTAGGCACATAATTAATATCACTCTTTCAACTTTATCGCTCGCAGCATCACGTTGCGATTTATATTGTAATCATAGACAAAGGCTAGTTTCTAAACGTCAGCCAATCACCGCCCGCGCTTAATTAAGTTCGAATAACTTTTGTTTGTACCGTTAGATCAACTTGAAACTCTGTAATTATATTCAGAGTAGTATCCCGGACAATCCTACCAAATTTCACCCCGATCGTAGCGCTAAAAAAATAGTTACGCGACCGGAAGCACCCCCGCGCTTCCGTCGCAATTTCAGGCGTTTCCGCCCGCCGGATTTCGCCGGACGCGACATCAAATTAAAGCCCGCAAAGAGCACTATCCGATGACATAAAGAAAACCCTGGGTCGGCGGGGAAATAAAAAAGTTTTCTTTGTTTAAACTCTTCAACCCAGAGTGACTCAGGGGATTATGACGTCAGAAGCGGACGCCCGACCGAGCCGGTTCCAAGAGACACCCTCGGTCGACTAAATAAAAGGGCCCGCATCCGTTCACTCGATCTCAGATCCTCCGGGATCATTGACGGGACAGAGTAGGCAGATTAAGGCCCTCCCCAACGCTCCCTTACGTACCTACCTTATTCTTTGCGATTAACACGGATCGAATCTCTGCCCGACGCGACGGCGGAATCGATCCTTGATAAATTGTTTATTTTCTTTTTATCTGTATATTAATTCAATATATGTGTTTTTTCCCTTCCGCTATCTTCGTGTTCACCATTTATTGTCCCTTGCCCCGAGAAGCATCGAGCTAGCCCGACACCCCAGAATCCGCTTCCGAGTCTCGAGGAGCGCCGTCCGGACGACACGGAACCGCCGAGGAATCGACGTCACCGCTAGAGCAATTGGTCCGTCACCTCACCGGCCTTCCCCGCCAATCGTCCACGACACGGTGGGAACAAAAATTGCGTTCTGTCTTCGGTCCGTGACGATTTAGTCTGTGATTCTCACACGACCTAAAAGCCCAACCTGATTTTGACGTTTGGTCTTCGGTCCGTGCCAGCAACGTCTAAAAAGGATCTGTTCAAAATTGTAAAAACACAATCGTGTTGATTCATAGTCTGTTGATGTTTTTTTAAAAAGTAAGAGTTTTGAGGTTTTGTGTCCAGTCAGTGACATGCCGTTCGTGATTAGCGTGCGACCTTGAAAACTCGGTAGACTTTTTTTATTACTGATTACTAGTTCTGAAGAAAAATGTTCTGTCTTCGGGCCGTGCATGGTCTCTGAGAGTTTAAACGCCAATTAATGAGGTTTCAACGTCAAAATTATGTCTTATTTTCGGCCTGCAGCATTGCCAATCGGTGGGGAAAAAATCAGAGACAATTGATTAAGATGGAAAAAATTTGGAACAATAGAAAATCCAACAAAAATGACGAAGCAAAATTAATGAAAGTAAACTTGGACGATGTATTGGCAGGAAATATACACAGAGAGATAAAAAAATGAGAAGCGAGCAGAGATGAAATGTGAAACAAAAGACGATCGATCAGTAAGTAAGGAAACTGAAGAAAAATGAAAATGTTACCGAGTGAAAATTAAATGGATATTTAGTTTCGGTACGTGCATCGTTCTAACTGCCGATTTTTGCCAATAGGAATCGTTCATTCTGTTTCTTCGCGATCCGAGGTGGTATTTGGCCCACAGAAGTCCGTCGAAGGCATGAAAGGAAGCGGCAGCCGCCGCAGGAGCAGCGTTGTCGGTAGTGTTTGATTCCTGAAGAAGTCGGGAAAGTGGCCGCGGAGTGAAAAGTGCAAGTGCGCGGTGAAACTATCGTTTACCGAAGTGTATACGCGGACTTTGTAAGCCCCGCCCCTTTTCGGATTCGCGTTTATAGGAACTCTGATACGCGTGCTCATTGGCTGTCTCGTATTTATATTAATAAGCACACTTTGTAACCATTTAACTTTGTTCTGAAATAAATGTTCTTATTTCTACGTATTGTTTATCGCTCTCTTAATTAAATAAACAGACGAGTATAAAAGTTATCCCGGACTTAGGTAACGAACTTTACACCAAGTTAACTTCTTGCTCTATCGCTGATTTTGAATTGCTACCGCGCAAACCGTCGACCAATCGCGTCGCGAGGACAAAAATCTCACAAACACTCGTACCGGTCCGCCGTGGTGACGAAAACGGTGTTCTGTCCTCGGTCCGTGGACCACTACCTTCACGAAAATTGTACTTTATGAGGTTTCCGCGTCAAAATTATGTTTTTGTAATATCGTATCAAAATGAAATCATTTATACAATAATTTGCGGGCGTAAATAGTGCCTTTTGCGCCCTAAAACCTAAGCAACCAACATATTTATTTGCATCACATTAGCAACCAACAACGTAACTTGATTTTTGAGAACGAAGCAAAATAACCAAACTATAAAACAGCCAAAACATTGAAACAATAGAAAATACAACAAAAATGAAGAGAGTTGAAGAAGACATGAATAATGTGAAACAAAAGACGATCGATCAGTAAGACAAGAAACTGAAGCAATGTGAAAATGTTATCAACCGGAGGCTGGTGTCGTTGAAGTCCCGGTAATAATTTAATGGCGGATGGTCCGTTGTAGTGCTATATTGATTAATATTTACAAGTTAATATGTACATATATAGACATAAGGCTGTCGCTCGTGGAGGCGGCGACGGCGGTAGTGAGGGCTTGCCCGTTGGCGGTCCTCACGGCGGTTTGCACAGCAGTCGGGCGGCGGCGGCTTTGACGGTCCCTGGGTTCGAGTCGGTCCTTGTAGGCGGCGGCAACGATGCGGAGACGGCGGCGTCGTTGGTGGTTGCAACGTGCCTGTGTTTGTTAACGTTCGTTGGCGGTACTTGTGAACGGCGACAAGGGCGGATCCAGGAGGTGACGGCGTCGTACAGCCCCAGATGGCGGCGGTGGCGGTCCTTGCGGGCGGCGGCGACGTTGGCCCTGATCCGTTGCGATTGTCGGTTCCGGAAGGCGGCGGCAACGGCGATTCTGGTGTCCTAGATTGTGGGCTCCGGCGGCTGATGAACCTGACGGTCCCGGGGAACAGCGTGGCGGCGACGACGGTCGTGCGTGCTCCCTTGGTAATGTTGAACTCGGTCTTAACCTGCCTCCTCCGAGCCTTGTTGGTAACGTTGGACAAGGCCTCCACCTGCCTACCCCGTGCCTGAGAAAGGTCTGGCCTGCACGCCGTGAATCGCGGGCTTATAAACACCTCTAATGAGAGTAGTTCCTGGAATTCCCAGTCGGGATGCCGCTTCTGACGTCATAAGTTGATTAGAGGGTGTGGTGTGGTTAAGGGTTATATTCGCGTAATCGCGTTTTTTCCCGCGTGACCTTGGTTTTTGTTCCGGTAGTTCGATAGAGAATTTGATTCTGAATCGGACGATATGTAATAATACATCCGGGTTAGGATAATTATGAATGGAGAAAAACGTCCGGAAAGAGGGGAACGTTTCCGGCGCTGTAGAATTTGTTTTAGCGGTAGGATTGTTTTGTATCTTGGTATAGAGGTGCGAAATAATATTCTGAAGGGGATGGCCTGCAATCTCGCGCAGTAAATTGGGAATATTCGAATCAGTCTTTTGTTGGCTTCCGGACGGCGTAGAAATTGTTGTATCGGTTCGTTATGTTTCTAAATCAGCAGAAGCGTTGAGAAAGTTGTTTGGAAGCGAAAAGAGTTTGCTTCAAGTTGGGAGGTAGCCAGGAAGCAGAGATATCCGTATTAGATGTTCATAACTTCCGGGCGTCGTAAAATTCCTTCCAGCGCAGCGGTAGAATTTGCGTGAAATTAGGTACACATGTGAGGAATGAGATGTGATATGTTTGATATTGTTTCTAGCGGTGGAAATCGCTTGAAACTCGGCAGAAGTGTGAAGATGTGAACAGGGAGTGTAATTATAAAGTTTGAAACATGTGGCGTCACGAGAAAAATTGTTGTGAATGAAAGAAAAAAACAAAGGAATCACTGTTCATGACGTCACAGGTGACGCGCCCAGTTCGGAGAACTAGGAAGTGTAACAAAAACAGTGTTCTGTCCTCGGTCCGTCGACGGTTTCTAATGACACAAAATTAAAACAGTGTTCTGTCCTCGGTCCGTCGACGGTTTCTAATGACACAAAATTAAAACAGTGTTCTGTCCTCGGTCCGTCGACGGTTTCTACTGAAACAAAATTAAAACAGTGCTCCGTCCTCGGTCCGTGGACGATTTCTGCGACATACTTTAACGCTTCAATTTATGAGGTTTTAAGAATAATTTTTTTCTTGTTACGGCTACCTTCACGAAAATTGTAATTTATGAGGTTTCCGCGTCAAAATTATGTTTTGTTTTCAGTCCGTGACAAATTCAGCCTGTGATTCGCACACGACCTTAAAAACCTGGCAAAACAAAAACAAAAAGTTTGTTGCCACATGTCATCGTGACATGATTCGTTGATCGCTAAGCAACGTATGAGCCCCCACAGTTTCTTTGTTTGCCGTTAGTGCCTCATCTAGTTTTCTTTTTGCTTTATTTTGGGTTGGTTTGATTTGGGTTATAACTTGGAATACTCTGAATAAGCTGAACGAATATCGACGGTGGCGGTGCTTCAATGAAACGCGAGCAAATAAACAAGAAAAGAAACGCCAATATAAACACGATTAATTAATTGATGAAACGAAACAAAATAAAACTCTTATTATTATTATTCTCTTGTTTTTCAATATTTATTAAAATATTTTTATGTTAATTTCAGATAATTAGCGACCTTGACCATGACGCTTGTCAAAACATTCTGCTGCTGTTGCTCGCTGAGATCCGGAGCAATTTTCGCAGCCGTAGCAGGAAGCGTATGTATAAACGAAACTATGTATATGTAAGCAAATGACATCCATCAAATGATTTCTTACAGCTCTTAGCGATAATTGGCATCATCTTAATGTTTACAATGGACGTCGACATTAGAACGATTATCCTAGATGACCTCCTACCAAAATGGGCAGGTAAATCAAGGTCCTTGGCCTCGAAATTCATTTCCCACGTTCTTTTTTTTTTCTTCTTTTTCAGTTAAACTCATACTCGTCATAAATTTTGCCATGACTATATTCATATCCATGTTGCTTCTGGCAGGCACACTGAAGGTAACGGGATTTATATGGTTGTTTGGTTTTAGATTTATATGCGTAATTTATTTTGCCTTTGCAGCGCCATATGTATCTTATGCTCCCATGGGTGCTACTAGCGTTACTGTTAGCCCTCGGATTATTAATCTCGGTTATTTACACCGCCTACAACTTCTTCTATGAGGGCGATAACACCAGCGGAATAATATGGATAGTCGTTGGGCTTCTCGCATTTGGTAAGCACACTTCACACTTACGAATTTCATTTTGTTAATTTTTTTAATTTCAGTGATATACGTGTACGTTTGGATCGTGGTCTACAGTTTCTTCCAGGTAGTCAAGGAAGAACACGAAAGAAGATCGCAGTACTCCAAGGCACCGTTTAGGAGACATTATTAAATCGGCAAAAGTCGTCCGCTTAATTGAAATTTTGTTACGCGCGCGTGTAGATCGTCTTTAATGTTGTGTTAAACTGTTAACTCTGACAATCGTTTATTGTACTGTTGAATATTTAATTTAATTTTATTATATGTTGCATCGTGTACATAATTTACTAAAATATTTTTATACATATAAACTGATGGTAACCGAAAACTGATCGTTTAATTTATTTAAGGAGCACTTGAGTTTAAAATTGCGTTAAATTCAGAAGGAAAAATCAGCGACGGGGGCAAACGCGCAGAGTCAAGTTAAAAAAAAACTATTTATCGGAACGGAACTGCCGTTTTTCCCTCCGAGACGGCTTTTAAAGTCTTTCCTATCAATTTTGGAAGAGATGGTTAGAGTCGCGCGAGCCAATTAATTTTAAAGATTACTACCCCGCGAGAAGTTTCTAAGCGAGCTTGTAGATCTGGGATTATTTATACTTACTATTAATTAAAGATGCAAAAATCATAAAACACAGTATCAAGTTGTTTATATTGCAATTATGAACTCTGAACACGTATCAGACGTACCATAAATTATTTACATTGTAATTTCATAATTAGAACATGAACTTTGAACACACGCGAACCATACTATGAAATGAACGCTTAATAATATTGTAATGAAATTAAGCGTGTAATTAACAATTCCATATGATATAGGTATTACTTAACTTAAGTTGTTACATTAAATTAAATTAGTTATGTCTAACGTTAAATACAGGAACTCGTTAGATCTACTGAATTTCATTTTCTTTACTTGACGTTCAAAAGTTAATAAGTACTGGCTGCTTCGGTGGAAAACAGAAGGAAAAAAGAATTAGAATATATTCAGGAAATTATGTGGCCTACATTTGGACACTCAGTTCATAATTAAAATCTTCATTAAAAAGACCATAAGGACAGTATCTCTGTAAAATACATATTATCCAGTACATCATTATTGTTGGAAAAGTATCATTGGATTTCAACATGCGATTCTAATACAAAAATCAACCCTCACATGAAACGTTGTAAACACATGTATTTGAAAATACATTCTTGTATTTTACCCCGATAATAAACGTTACCTAGTTTCCATCAAGTTCCATCAGGTTATGGGCCCAGAAGCTTGAAAAGAATAGAAGAAATTTGAGAACATTGGTGAGAAGACATGAATTCACCTGACGACGAAGTAATAGTATAGTAATAGTAGTAATAAAAGCTGTTATTGAGAAGAGCTGCGAGATTTTTTAAAACAGTACCACACTGTACAAAAGAAGTAGTTCACAAAGGTCAAAAAAAAGTGTTAAAAGTGTTAAAATTGGCATTAGTATTAAAAAAAACGTTGATTGCTGTATTGTATTAGCTAGTCATTTTTATTGCAAAGGCTGTATTAAAGGAACATGGACAGTGTTGTGAGAATTGAAACACTAGGACGTGACAGTTTTATGACACGTGGAAACTGCAAACTGCTACCTACCTTTATTATCTACCTAGTTGACCCTGTATACGTTGCGAACGCTGGGGGAAATCGTCGATGTTAAAGAAAAACTACAATGAAACGTAACGTAAAAGATACAGAGGGTTAGTACAATACCAATCTGTAATCCCACTAATTCTACGTTATGTTCGGCCTGGAAGGGCTGTGGCACAACAAACTCCTTCAACACAGATCGGCAGCTCCTTCAAGAGTTCCGGAACGGTGAACGACGGTGTTTTGGTAGAAGAGGCTCTCGGAAACGGTGGTATTCACGGCAAAACTCGTTTGGGGAGGGCCAAACGGTTACGTCAAGATCACGAAGAAGGGTCGCTAACGGAAGAAACAACGAATTCGAAACTAAACCAAAAAGACTTACCTGTGGACTTACCCCTTATAGAGAAAAGGCCTAGAGCGGAAAGAAACTGCGACGCGTCGGATCGATAACACGTGGCGTCCTCAAATAAATTTCAACGACACAACTTAAACTTCCAGAAGTCGTTCACGAACGATAAGATCTCCAATAGCTAGGCTCAAAACACAAGCTCCAAAATAAGCTCCAACGAAAAGGCGACCACAGTTCGTGAAGTGCGCGTCAAATATGGCCACTAAGATGAGCGCGCAATACCTACGAGCACGGCGGATATCGAAGGCACGCTTCTTCGACTTTGAATCTTAGAAAAATTATCAGTGTCCCCAACCGTCTTGGAACGAGACTAGAACAACTTGCAAACGAAATGAAACCAAAACCTTAGAGTTTGTAAACAGATAGAGCGATCACTGAAGCCAAATTAGATGCAAAAGGTTAGGAAATCGTTATCGCGAAAACGGAACGTAATAGAATGTGTGCTCTGTTGGTAAAAAATGACGCCTGGGGATAGGTAAGAGATAAAATAGAGAGTCCCGAACCTACAGGAGGTAATGCTGCTGCAGTTCTGGATTGGTGAGCCAAAAATGAAGAGGCCAAGTCGGATTTGATTTTGTCAATAGATGCAGGTCAGTTAATACTAGTTAAAAATTGCACCACGTCGCTCGCGAGAATTATGGGTAAAGATAAACAGTATATTTATTTGAATCCAAAGGACCTGCTCGTAAAGCCACACCGTCAAGTTATGATAACGAGTTGCTATTGAGCTTTCTACTCCTGAAATTCTACGGATCGAGATAACTGAAGAACATGACGCTAGAAAAAGCTCGACGTCCTCAAGTTCGCAACAGGACGCCATGTTTACAAAGAAATGGAAGAAACAGCAGGGCAATTCATTCAACAACAAAGAGAAGAAAGATGCAGATGCAAAAAAGGGTCACGAAAAGAGGCATAAGGCTTCCGATTGCACATCTCAGAAAGTGGATAAACAAATCTCCTCGACTATCCCTTGTATCAACTGATGACGTATATCAAATTGTTGACAGCATGACTAACATTTGGTGTCTTGATAGTGGAAGCACCTCACCACACCTTCGTCGGGACATCAATTTATTCACCAAGGTCTACAATAAGGATCCAGACGGACGTCCTCGCATAGTTAAGAGTGGACGACGAGGAAGACCCCGAAAAGAATATGTCACAAACGTCAGTATTTAATCTACAACATTTAAAACATGTTTTCCTTACCGGCCAAGAGACGGCGCTGCTTAAATCGATGTAAAATGTTGATAGTTTAAAATTTTGTGTAAGTTCAGAAATTACACTACAATATAAAACATGTTTTTCCTTACTAGTCAAACTGGCCAAGAGATGGCGCTACTTGAATCAACCAAGAGATGGCGCTGATTGAATCAATATAAAAGGCGTCAATATAAAATTTTGTAAAAGTTCAGAACTTGAAGAAAAAAGGTCAGCATTTACACCACAATGTTTAAAATATGTTTTTTTTTTATTAATTAAACTTGCCACGAGGTGGCGCTGCTTGAATCGATATTAAATGCTGTTTGTTTCGAGTTTGTAAAAGTTCAAATATTTGAAGAAGAAAGATCAGTATTTAATCTACAACATTTAAAACATGTTTTCCTTACCGGCCAAGAGATGGCGCTGCTTAAATCGATGTAAAATGCTGATGGTTTAAAATTTTGTAAAAGTCCAGAAATTACACTACAATCTAAAACATGTTTTTCTATACCTATCAAACTGGCTAAGAGATGGCGCTACTTGAATCGATATAGAATGCCGTTTGTTCTTAATTTTGTAAAAGTTCAAAAAATTAAAGATAGATCGTCGTTTAAACAAACTACAACATTTAAAACATGTCGTTATTATCAACCAAGAGGTGGCGCTCATTGAATCAACATAAAACGCGTCAATATGAAATTTTGTAAAAGTTCAAAAATTAAAAGAAAAAAAGATCAGTAAGTATATAAATTATTTTGTACAGCCCAGAGATGGCGCTGCTTTAATCAATATATGTAAAATGCTGTTTATTCCATAGAATGTTTTAAATATGATCCCGTATCTGTTACATTCATTCACTTACGCGATTTGATTACAAACTGTACGACGTTTAAAACAGATGTACATAATAAAGCTTTTAGGCCTAATAAACAGTAAAAAACTTGTCGGCGATGAATTTCAGGTCTAATAAATCGTTTCACATGTTCCAAACAACTCCAGTAATTTGCATTTTGTCTTGATCTGTGACATGCATTCACGTACGCGATTTGATCAAAAATTGTAACAGTAGCGACAATGTTCAGACATCAAATTCATTTCCACATAGAAAATAAATAATTTATCAATGATGAGTGGCAATTTTCAATTCAAAATATTGTTTTGAAGAATTCTGTTAACTTCTCGAGGCAGTGTTCACAATTAACAACTGTCATTTTGATGATGGTTCACAATTAAATTTTCATGACCAACTTCGACGCCAGATTAAAAAAAAAACACTCTTTACATACTAAGGGTGGGTTTACAGAAAGCAAATCAAATATTTAATTGCGAATTAAACTAATTACGATTAAGTTGACACAAGAATTACATTGTGAAATGTCAAATTAACAACGTGATTAAAATTTGATTGCAATTAAAGTTTCTGTAAAGTGGGCCTTAATTTATCTCCTAATAAACTGATTAAGGCCCAGTTGTACAATTCTAGCTTAACTCGAAGCCAAAGCTTAAACCCTTAACAATAATTGTTGAAATAATCGTTGGTATGGGTTTAAGCTTCAGCTTAAATTTAAACTGGCATTGTATAATTGGGCTTAATGCCTAGTTATTCGGTGTATAATTACCATGAAAACAATTCATAAAATCATACAAGCATTCAGAAAAATCAAAGGAGGACGGCTGATCACCTTAATTTAGTAGAACAATCGAAAGACAAACGAATTATTGGAAGTCGATTTGTTCTACGTAACAAGTTGAATTCCGATAGAACGATTGAGAAAAGAGAAGCACGCGTTGTAGCACGCGGATTTTCTCAAAGGCCAGGTATTGGTTTCCACGAAACTTTCGCTTCCATGGCCAGATTGAGTTCAATACGTTTTGCTGCAACTATGGCAGTTCAACAGAACATGAAAATTGAACAGATTGATATTGAGACAGCGTACTTAAATAGTAACGTCGAAGAAGAAACTCCAGAACATTTAGAAGACATTCTGAACCACATCGTTCATACTAGACAGGACGATAATTGTGAGGATACATTTCAAAGGACTTGCTTTATCAAAAGCTTTGCCGATATGAGTCATGACTAACCTTTGTAAATTCGAAGAATTGCAGCTGCATAGGTGTAACGGTACGTCATTTTTCGGGTCGGTTGGTCTGTAGTTGCTGCCGATCGTTGCTCTGCTTGACGTCAGTTCGGGTGTGCTCGTCGGTGTCCTGGTTCAGCGGAAATAAAAGCGTCGATCACTTAGCAACAACTTTATTTACAAACATAGTCTATATTTACAGTCTTTTTACAAGCTGTGTCTTACGGGCACTAATCGCAGGACGATAGTTCCGGAAACGGTGTGTCTTACGGACACTAATCGCAGGACGGTAGTTTCGGAAACGGTGTGTCTTACGGACACTAATCGCAGGACAGTAGTTCCGGAAACGGTGTGTCTTACGGACACTAATCGCAGGACGGTAACGCACTGTGCATACGTTCTGGTACAGGCTCTAAGGATCGGATCGGTGGTATGGTTGTGAGTGAGACGCCCACTTAGGGTCAGGATATGCGAGACGCCCGCATCGGGTAAGAGAGAGTGAGACACCCACTCTAGGATATGCGAGACGCTCGCATCGGGTAAGAGAGAGTGAGACTCCCACTCTAGGATCAGGATGTGTGAGACGCCCACACTCGGTAAGAGAGAGCGAGACTCCCGCTCTGGGATCAGGACGTGCGAGACACCCGCACTCGGTAAGAGAAAGTGAGACTCCCACTCTAGGATCAGGATGTGTGAGACGCCCACACTCGGTAAGAGAAAGGTCAGGATAAAACAGGAGGAGCGGTTGTAGGTAACGCGAACGTAGCACAGATGGTTAAACGCGTTTGAGTCAAAACATCGACGGATGAAAGACTCCGCGAGATAAATTGCATTCCAGCCACGTCCGGTGGCTCGGAATACCCGGCGGGTCACTAACTTCAAGCCACGTCCGGTGGCTTGATAGCGCGGCGGAGCCACGACCGTCGGCTCAAGAGCCGGCGGAGGACTGATTAAAACATGCGCCGAGCGCGCTTATAAAGGCTTGCGCGTGGTGGGGCGCCCCACTCTCTTGGAGTTCCCACCTACATTAAACTTTGTAATTCTGCGCAAACACATCCTAAAAATACAGGCTAATTAATATATACAAAACTTAACCTAATATGTACAAAAATAGTAACGGAGTGGTCACTTCGTTACATAGGTGACTCATCGAGAAAGCCGCACATTATGCAAGCGTATGAGCAGACGGTTTCGGAAAATCACAATGAATCATAATGCAACTGGCACCAGTGCCGGCGCTAGAGTCTTTGCCGCCCACATGCAATATCTATGTAAGCGCCCCCCGCCGATACTGATCCGACATATTCACGCATACTTCGACCCATACATACATAAAATTCTTACTAAAGTTTTAGTTTGACATTCTTTTAATAATGAGAATAGTGAGAGGGAGAGAGGGAAGGTCCCCCGAGGGAAGATCTGCCTTTGAGAAAATGTCACATTAATGCTAATAACTTTTCAGAAACCTGTAAAATTGCTAGTACTTTTAGCTACTGGTTGACAGATGGCGCCACTAAGTTTCCGAAATGTTAATTTTAGCCTCTGCTACATTTGATCATGCAATAGAAAATTTTGTACCTGTAAAAATGATTTCCCAGGCAAAAAATTTAGTAGTCGCTCTAAAAGGAATCAGTTTCTTAAAAATGTACTTATGAATCCAACTCAACCCCAGCCTCGGCGCCCCTTTCGTAGCGGCGTCCGCATGTAGCGCATGCTCTGAATGCGCGCTTCCGCCGACCCTGACTGACACACATGTAAAGTATTACGTAATTGAAATTTCCTTACCAAACGATATAAAAGGGCGGCTGAATTTCACGGAGAGAGGAGACAGTTAGTGCCCGTCTTGTCGAGTGCAACTCCACAAATCCGAGGGCGTAATCAACATTCGCAGAATGTCATAGTGTGTGATTGCTCTCCAAAAATTCCGTCCATCTCTCTATATCTAGTACCATGGTTGGGTGAGAAATCAATAATTAATTTTGCTAATTTGTTGTGTTTTTAAAAACTAACACCTGATTATTTGAATTATGAAATGCTGTCTTTCTCGTTATAAAAACCATTTTAAATTTGTTTTATAATGACTCGTAAATCGTTCTCAAGTAATCTGTAATTACATTTAAGTTTTGCATTTGTCTAAAATTGTGTCCTTTAATAATTTGACTAAATTATTATATGCGATCAATTTTGCATCTTGTTTAAATTGTTTCAATTGTTATTTGATACTACATGACTTTGTCTACTGTTTAGAATTTCGCTTTATGCCAAATTTCTTAATTTGATTTGTAGCTGTTTTTACTTATTCTGAATATACACACAGACTTATATAAATTTTCTCTTTATTTCAATGCCGAAAATTTTATACATACGGGCAAGATCTAGCTGGCCATGTAAAAAGATTTCCTCTTCCAATCCAGTAATAAGGTAAGATGTCTGATGTATGTCAGATATAAATTTTGATTGTTTTTCTTAAGAATAAACAGTTCGAAGTTTCAAGATAAACAAAAAAAAAATAAATTGTTACAGGTTTTGATGCATGATTTCAAAAAATTTTGGTTTTTGAGGATAAATTGTTTGAAATTTCGACGAAAACTTCAAAACAAACGAATTTGAAGAAACTGCAGAAGATTCTTTGGTTCTTTTGTCACGAGATGGAGTCACCTGGGCAACAGCAAATTCGAGACTAAAATTGACTCGCAAATTGCGACAAAGATATTCTCGTTGCCAGTCAAAAGATGGTGCCACAAGTACACTCCCTTTCAAAACCTCTTTACTCGAAATTCATAAAATTTTGACTTTCCTTGAGAATAAACGTTCGAACTTTCGAAGCGAGCTAGTCCGAAGAAACTACAAAAGGTTCAGTTTTTAGTCGCGAGATGGCGACACGTAAACAACAACGAATTCCAGCTCAAAACTATACTTTTACTGTTAACAGACTTATTTGATAATAACTTGAGGAGAACCAAGAGAAAAAGATGTCAGTTTCGGGTTTTCACCGAAATGTTCTTATTTTTGAAGCTTTGTGACCACTGCAAAAAGATATATGTACCTTTCCGTTTATTTTTTTCAAGAAAACTGAGAAAAACAATTACCATTGCGAACAGCGCCCTCTAACTAATTTATAACAAAGTAGCCGGTGTCACCGATTGCAAATTTTAGATCAGTTTAAAATTTCCTTTCAATCGAGCTTGAATTCGTTCATTTCTGATAAAGGGTATAGAAGTTGTAGGATTCTTGAAACTAAATAATTCAATTCCTTCCTCTATTCAATGGCGATACGATAATAAGCCTCAAATCAAAGATGTGCAGCATTAATTCAACTTTCCAATGGCGTTATTAAAACTACAACTTATACTGAGACTTTAGTTAGTATTTGTAAATGTTGGTTGCGAGTCGTCAGGATCGCAATGGGGCTTCCGAGCATATTCTGTATAGCTATTTCGGCCCTAATTGGGGCCTCATCAGCAGAAAAGTAGCTCGAGAACTCCACTGCAACCCCGACGACCAACAAGATATACGCACGGTTAGCGCGTGAATGCAAACATGTGAAATAATTGCGCCGCGGCACAACTATTTTCCGACTTATAATTCGTGTTGTGAAAGCAAATAGCAACAATACCGCTGCCTCATAAGCTAACGCGCACGAGATGGCAGTCGAAGTGGACAAAACGTGTCATCGCAAACATGTAAATGTTGGTTGCGAGTCGTCGCAATGGGGCCCCCGAGCATACTTTAGTTAGTATTGTCACGATGTCATTATCTGGGAAAATAAGTAAATTTAAATTCGTTTCATAATTATTGCAATTATGTGCATTTCAAAATTATGCGGGATCAGCACCCATTGACGATTAGTAGGACAAGCCGCGATACACATGCTCGCATTCCACTTACGTATAAATGCAAGCTCTATGGAATGTAAGCGTGTTGTTTACATGTGCCAATTAAGGTCGAGGCAATTAGAACGTTTTAAGAATACAAATTTGGCAAGGGTTAATTAATGCTGACACCTTTAGAACTTTGTACTTTACACCGAACCCCCAGCCACCAGAGCGAAGTCCGTTTATTTTTTTCCCGGCGCCTCCACCATGTCGTGTTTAAAAAAAAGAAAATTATTATAATTATTTTACGAAATACGAATTAAGATTACGGCAAATGAGAATACGGCAATGTCCTTAATTTAATTTTATTTAATTTATCTAAACTTAGCAACCTTTAAATTAGAAATTATTCTAAGTCTTTTTAAATTATAAATTAATTTAATCTTACGTTAATCACCTTATTTAATCTTAACGAACTTATTTCATCTTAGACTTCTTTTAAACTTTAATTTAAACTTTACATTACTTGAACTTAGAAGAGGGAGGGCCTGGCCCGGCCGGCCAGCCCTGGCTCGTAGAGTCCACTTGCTTGGCTTTGTTTACGCGCACTTGGTTTCACACTAATTACTTCACGACTATCACCTGACTAATAATAATGATAATTCATCTACTATTTAATAGTCATTCTAATTAATAATGCCTATCTACCTGCGGGTCGATCTTTTATACATTTCTTAAATCTACGTCACAATTGGTTCCTTCGCTCTGGTGGCTGGGGGTTCGGTCCAAAGTACAAAGTTCTAAAGGTGTCAGCATCAATTGACCCTTGCCAAATTTGTTTTCTTAAAATGTTCTAATTGCTTCGATCTTAATTGGCACACGTAAACAACACGCTTACATTCCACAGAGCTTGCATTTATACGTAAGTGGAATGCGAGCATGTGTACCGCGGCTTGTCCTACTTACTAATCGTCAATGGGTGCTGATCCCGCATAATTTTGAAATGCACGTAATTGCAATAATTACGAAACGAAATTAAAATTTACTTATTTCCCCAGATAATGACACCGTGACAGTATCATTAAATTTTATTATTGAGCTTATCGATTGTGCCCCCTTGTGGTCAAATCTGGTACTTAAAAATATTTTCATTGCATTTCTCATGGTCATTTTGGTTATAATTTTTTCCCCGAAGCTCTAGGTATTACCGTTTTCTATATGTACATATATCACCGGTCGCCATCCATTTTGGGACACCGGTATAATAATCATTATTAAAAAATCATTGAGCTTTTAATTTAATAAAAACGAACAAAATATCCCCGAGCTTTTTATCCTGGTGAACACCCGGCAGTATCGATCAGCGTGCGTCTTTCCAGTGCGCATTTTTATTCTTTTTTTTTATTATTATGATATAAAGACGTTTTAAGACCCCCCCCCCGCCCCGAGGTAACATTATTATTAATGGACCATTGTTCAAACTGGAGTGACATCTAAAGGGAACGAACCGCTCTCCGAAAACTCCTTGTCGCATCGAGCTTTCAAAGCTCCACGCCGGGACGACCTCTGCGGATTCAACCCGAACCAACCGGCAGCAGTTTCCTATTCCGTTCGCGCTAACTTCGCCCGTCTTTTCTGAATAATTAAAATTATCGCGGTTGATAACACCTTGCAGTTGTTTTAATCTGGGTCGCCTTGATAAGCGAAACGGCAGGAATAAAAGCGCCATCAGTCCATCGGAGCACTACCTTCGGTGCGGACAGGGCCGGAATCGGAGAAGGACGGAAACTGGACTTTATCGGATCAATATAAGGGAAACGGGGGTGTGCGGAAATACTCCAATTCAACATGGTGTTACCGGGTCAAAAGGACTTAAGCGTATGTGCGTTCGGGATTGGCGACGGTAATTCGTGAGATCGAATTGCAACAGGACGATCGCGGCGATCGGAAAAGTTCAAGATGGTTTTCGTTTTCGAACGAGCTCAGCAGAATTAATTAGGGCTCTTATCGGCGCTGCTACGAAAAATATGTGACCAGGTGAGTGTTTTGCGGTTAATTTTATCAGCTTGATTATTATATACACGTATCATTTTTTATGTGGTCGCCGTGCAATTGAGCGCGCCGAATAAATATTATTTTAGATACGAGCGAGTAAGGTTCGACATTAAACAATACATCCGAATAAGTATTTCCATTACATTCATTATGATAATTAATAGATAGGTAAATGTCACTAACCCGGTCTAAATACGACGGGTACTCAGAACGTGTCGAGTTAAACCATGCGGGGGGTTCGAGTTTTATTTATAAAGCCACGCGGTTAAAAATATAACCCGAATCGAATTAATTACGAATACGCCCAGGAATATTCTTTTCGTCGAGTTCATGGACATTATTTATTAATATTGGAGTCATTTCTCGTATTAACAAGGACATTCATATTCGTGAAAGGAAATAAACATACTTACAATAAAATGCAATAGACATTAAACATAATTCTTTGTTTAAGCAAACGCTGTCTTATCAGCACTCAAGTCAATTGAGAAACAAGATTTAATATTTTCGTTCATTTCTGAAAAAACATCCCTTACATTATTTTACTGTGCACACATCTTTCACTTTGTTCAGAATGAAAATTGTACTACATATTTCCTTTCTTTGTTATAATTTATTGAAATGCTACATTACTTTTTAAATTTCTTGTCTCTCAAGCAATGTAACTGATTAAAGAAACACTTATTATTAACATTTTTCCGGCGGTTGGAAATTATCGCAATTTTTTTAATAACCAAAACGCGGACTAAAAAGTAGCTGCCCCAATTTCGCCGCACAATCTACGCGATGAGCGCAGCCAATAATTACAGCGGTCCACTGCACCGCCCACTGCACGTCACAAAGCCAGCGGCATCAAGACATTTTCGATAAAATAATAAATATTAGTTTTCTTACATGCTTCATGTGAGGCAGCATATTTTTTCTTCACATTTAATCGATAAGGTAACGGAACGGACACAACAGAAAATTGGCAAATGAAAATAGGCAAAAAGGGAAACCTACAGTAAGACTAAAAACATGGAATATTAGATGAATGTTAACTCGCAAGAGGAATGGTGGACTACAAAGCAGAAATATTAACACCACAGGAAAAAAGATGGAAGGGGGGAGGTAGGATCGACAAGTAAAACTATACGCTCCAATATGCTTGGGAAGGCGAATAAGAAAGGAATGGAACTGCCTTTATGGTAAGCAAGAAGACCAGAAAGAGTATAATAGAATTCAAGAAAATTCTGGCCTGAGAATAAGAAACTCCACAGCCAATATTACAATGGTTAACGCGTAGCGCCAACGGAAGAAACTGGCGGAGTGGACGAAGACAACTTTCATGAGGAAATAGGAAAAATATGCGAGGAAGCTCCAAAACATGACACACTCTTAATTCTAGGAGATTTCAACGCCAAAGTAGAGAAGGACTTTCTGAAGAATATTGCAGGAAAAGAGACTCTACAGTCTCTACACGATCCCTGTCTGCGCGTTAACAGATGTCGCCAGCCGTCAGTTATCATTTTATTCAAGTTAATGTATTTTGTCATGCGTAACCCTGCATTACCGACTGAAGAAGAACATGCGGAAGAAGGGGGTTCCAACAAACAAGATGGAACTTGAGTGTTAGCGTACGTATATACATTACAGTTTCTTTGTGTGCATTACTTTTGCAATAAAAAATCAAAAATGGTCCTTCGGCTTTCACTTTCGCAATAAACACAAACCATAAAGTTTGGTCCAATCGCAGCCGGATCTACAGAACTGAAGCAAAAATTCCCATCACATCGCATCGTTTGTGGCCACCGCAGCTTACGACAGTCGTGCACCGGTCAAAACGTTGTTAGTCGGAAAAAGGTCACTCCCTTTTCTCATTCTTACTCGCATGAAGTGTTTGTACATTTACTGTAAAACATTTGCAATTTACATATTCGCATAATGGCAGAACCCGAAACTCTAGAAACTCTAAATCGCAAAAGAGGTGCATTGAACGCAAAATTAACAATTTTTCAAGAATTCATAGACGATGTCTCAAAGCAAAAGCATGACGAAACACCCATTAGTGTCATCAAATCATTGCAATCTTGTGTTCAAAAAATTGAACCGATTCTAGAAACATTTGACGATTTACAATTACGCATTGAAGAATTATCAGACGACGATGAACAGCAGTTAAACAAACGCAGGGAATTTACGAAACGGTATTTTTCATTAATCGGTACAGCTGAAACTTTGCTAGAACAAAATGCAAAGTCGGGAATTGTAACATCATCCGAGGGGGCGCGGGCGACAATCAAAGCAATCGAAGCTCAAATCGTTCGGTTTCTCCGGTAGATAGCATCATAAGCAACAACAATGCAAACATAGCGTTTAATTCTATCAGACCACCAAAAGTAGATTTGCTACCTACCTGTAGGTTTGCAAATTGTGTGCGAAGTGTCTTAAGTCTCCACATCGCTCGGCATAGCTCGTGGAGAAGGGAGGGTTGGACGAAACCCCAATGCAAAAGGTGGGCAAAAATGATTTAAAATAAAATGCACCAGCTGAGCACACTTGTTTATATTTCGCTTGCTCAAACTTTAAATAACAATAACTCAAACACGAACAAAAAATATCAATAAACAAGTAACACGTTAAATTAAATCCGTACCACAGATCTGTGCTTCGGTTACACATACGGTTTAGACGAACAACGCAATTAGTGATACTCGGACTCGGGTAACAATAAACGAACCCCGCAAATACAAAAAATAAAAGGGTTATTCCGACCTTGGCCTCCTAAGATCCAGCGTCAATGTCAGTCAGCTGTTCAACATCAACAGATCGGAGCGTTCTCCCGCGGTGGTTAGCAAAGTGGGCCAATGTTGCGGTAAGCGGGAAAACCACCAGAAAGGACGTCCGTCTTGCAGGGCGAGCCTATTCTCAATGACGGGGAAGGCCAGGTGGCGTGGCTCAATTCGTTGACGAAAGCCAACTCCGGGCTTCTGCACCCCAGGGGACGACGATATTTCTCACCCAAATAGAACTACCTCCGCCAGCTGAATTGAACTGGGGCTAATGTCTCAAACTTAAACTTCAACAGAAAGCCTCTACTCGTACTAAAAGCCTAATAGAAGAAAATATGCGTTACGTTTCTTCGGAGTCCGAACAAAGTCGCAAGACATACCTGTTTCGTATTTCGACGACAGGCTTGGAAAGCTGTTTAGTAAGCTTAAAATTCTCTCCTCGTACGATAACAGATCTCGGAATAATCCGGTACCACTTCCTCCACCAAAGCCTGTGAAAAAGAAGCACAAAGGAGCTGTACTCACTCACGCACAAAATGAACGATGCGAACGGGAGAGCTTGCGATATGAGACTGGCTGCGGATGCATGTTGCGTTCTTCCCCCAACGCCTGTTCAGACAGAAGTCGTTACGATCGAGACAGATTTACCCCGGAAACTAAGTGAGATGGAGCTATGTAGAATGCCTGAAGTAACAGCGGATAGTTAACATCACGCTATGTTGTGAAATATGGTGCAATGCGACGATCGGCACGTAGGCCGTGTGAACGTTAAAAGTTCCCACGATGATACAGTGTGTTCGGAAAATTATTATAAATAACTTGAATGGCTTTTTCAACCGTAACAGATTTGCCTAAATTCAGTGGATCATTCGAAACGTGGCTCGATTTCAGAGACACTTTCGAATCGTTAATTCATAAAAACGAGACGCTAAGTGCAATTCAAAAATTTCACTACCTTCGCGCTTCTTTAGAGAAAGATGCTGCTGCAATAATCGAATCGCTTGAAATTTCGCGCGACAATTATCCCATAGCATGGAACGCGATATGCGAGCGTTATTACAACACTGATCGTTTAATCAATAATCACCTGAAAGCATTATTCAATTTAGAATGCATTAAGGAAGAATCATCTAAAAAACTAAGGCAATTAATTGGTAATGTTGTAAAACATCTAAGGGCTTTAGAAACATTAAACGAGCCAATCAAACATTGGGACACTTTGATTATTTTTTTAGTTTCTTCAAAATTAGACGACGTAACGATCCGTGAATGGAATAAACACAAATCTGTTGAAAAAGACAAGGTTTCAATAGTTTGAAAATGTTCATGCAAAATAAAGCAGATATACTCGAGTCTATTGAAATAAGCAATGCAGACAAGTCATTTAGCAAAATCAAAATTCGATCACAAGCAAAGACTACCAAAACATTTGTGGCATCTGTCGAATCATGCATTCTGTGTAAAGGTGAACATTCTCTTTACAAATGTAACGAATTTCAAAATTTAACTGCATACAAAAGACAGGAAAAGGTTAAAGCACTCAAACTGTGTATCAATTGTTTAAAACCTGGACATTTCGCCAAAACTTGCAAATCGGGTAATTGTAGGAAATGCAATGCCAAACACAATTCAATGTTACACTTTGATCATCAATCTAGTGATAAAACTCCAAGCGTACAGTTAGCCTGTTGTACATTACCTACCAAGGAACCAAGAGTTTTGCTTTCCACCGCATTGGTTCAAGTTCTTGATTGCCATAACAACTATCACACGGTGAGGGTATTGCTCGACTCCGGTTCTCAGTTAAATCTTCTCACAAGAAATTGCCGGCAGAAATTAAAATTGGATATCTCTCCAGTTAATTTGTCAATAAAGGGTATCGGTCAAGCAACTTCTCGCATAAACAATCAATGCAAAATTTCCTTGAAATCTTTACATACTGATTTCACAGCAGAAATTTTATGTTTTGAAGTTGATAACATTTGTGGTTTGATACCAAGTGTTAAGTTAGATTCATCACAGCTGAACCTTCCTTCAGAAATCAAACTTGCTGATCCTGAGTTTCATGAACCGTCAAAGATTGACATTCTCCTTGGTGTAGAACTTTTCTACGAATTGTTATGCATTGGACGCACACGGCTTGGTCAAAACATGCCCATCTTGCAGAAAACCAAATTAGGCTACATCATAGCAGGTTTCATTCCACAACACAGAGCAAATGCTGATGAATGCTACTTCGTTAGTACTGTCGATGATTCAGGTCTTCGCAATGAAATTTCCAAATTCTGGGAAATAGAAGAGGTTGATTTCAAGGTTCCATTATCTTCTATGGAGCTAGCTTGTGAAGAACATTTCCAAACAAACACTACTCGCAATGAAGATGGTCGATTTGCTGTCACCATACCACTTAAAGAACCTGTTTCGAAGTTAGGTGATTCACAGGAAAACGCTAAAAGGCAATTTTTATTTACAGTTGGTTCTTGTCCGATGAAATTTGTATCACAAAATCTTCTAAGCGGACACTAAATCGCGCAACTATACACTTTACGTTTCGCAGTCGTTCGACTGCTTCGTCGAAGCAGTCGAACGACTGCGAAACGTAAAGTGTATAGTTGCGCGATTTAGTGTCCGCTTAGAAGATTTTGTGATGCAATTTTTATCTTTAGAAAGAAGGTTAGATAAGAATTCACATCTGAAATCTAGATATTCTGATTTCATAAAAGAATATGTAGAATTGGGACACATGACCAAGGTCGATCCCACGTGTTTGTTCTCAGAAGTTCGATATTTTCTTCCACATCACGCGGTCGTGAAGGAGGAAAGCTTGACAACGAAGCCCCGTGCACCAAATTTCGGGGGTCTATGGGAATCAGGGGTTAAGTCCGTCAAGCACCATCTGAAAAGAGTTCTGGGTAATGCTCATTTAACATTTGAGCAAATGTACACGCTTCTTGCGCAAATTGAGTCCACTTTGAACTCCCGTCCTTTAAGTCCAATTTCAACCGATCCTGATGACTTGACTCCACTCACCCTAGCACATTTCCTTATCGGAAGACCTTTGTTTACAACACTGGATCAAGACGTCACTGGCATACCCGCCAATCGACTTTCGTCATTTCGCCAAATCCAGCAGCTTCAACAGCATTTTTGGGCGCGATGGCGAAAAGAATATCTCAATCATCTGCAAAACCGTAGCAAGTGGAAACGTTCAACTCAACTGCCCAAGGTCGGCGATCTAGTTGTCATCAAGGATGACAATTTACCACCATTAAAGTGGCCGATGGCAAGAATAACGAATCTTCACTACGGCTCCGACAACGTTCCCAGAGTTGCTACCTTGAAAACATCCAGGGGAGAGATGAAGAGAGCGCTTTCCAGTGTGTGCCCTTTGCCTACCGAAGAACTTTGAAGTGACTTTTCAATTTTGAAAGACTATCTGGGACTATCTTTCAAGGCGTGGGGTATGTCTGCGCGTTAGCAGATGTCGCCAGCCGTCAGTTATCATTTTATCCAAGTTAATGTATTTTGTCATGCGCAAGCCTGCATTACCGACTTAAGAAGAACATGCGGAAGAAGGGGGTTCCAACAAGCAAGATGGAACTTGAGTGTTAGCTTACGTATATACGTTACAGTTTCTTTGTGTGCATTACTTTTGCAATAAAAAATCAAAAATGGTCCTTCGGCTTTCACTTTCGCAATAAACACAAACCAATCCCTCAAATGATAACGGAATAAGGGTCTGCAACTTAGCAACGGATCAGAATATGCGTATAGTAGGTATGAAGTTTGAACATAAGGAGACGTAGATTATACCTGTGAAAACAACTGAAAATCAGATAGACCACGTTCTAATAGCAAAGAAAAGAGTAAGAATGATACTTGATGTACATACAGAGAAGACATACAGAGGCATACATAAAGGCAAATTTAAGAATTACAGAAGCCGGAGAAAGACATGCAAAGAGAAAGGAATAAATCAAAGAGAAGAAAAGACAGTTTGAAGAAGAAATGAAAAACCAAATACTGACGAGCGCCAAAGAAAAAAATACCGATGGTGAATGACAACCAATAAAAAGAGGTATCGTAAATACGACTGACAAGCTAATAAGCAAAAAGGATACAGCGAAGAGGCAGAAGATCGAATGGTTCGATAATGATTGCGAGAAGTTAATACAGGAAAAGACTGAGGCTAGACGTAGATGGTCAGGAACCGGAAAAAAGTATGCAAGGTATAAGGAACTAAGGAAGGAGGGTACAAGACCATTAAAAAGAAAGAAAACGAAGTGGATCGAAGATATAATGGGCACACTTAAAAATGATAATAATAAAAAGGCCAAACTTTTCATTTATATCAAAAAGCAGAATAGGAAAGCTAATACTGTAAGGATAGATTTGGATGAATTGGAAAGTCATTTCAAAAGTTTATTAAGAAAAGAGTGCGTAATAGAAGAAACGGAAAGCACTGACCAGGAAACAGCAAGGAATGACAATCTAGCCATAATAGCCAGAGACAGGGACAGCCTAAAAGAAGTTTTAGAAAAACTTACGGACGAGGCAAAACAAAGAAGGCTAGAGATAAACCAAGAGAAAACAAAATATATGGAAATCGAAAGAACAAATAAAAAGAAGGTAGCAAGATGCGTAAGGACAGGAAATCTTGAACTGGAGAAAGCGGAGAACTTTAAATATTTAGGATCAATAATCAATAATAAAAACATTAGGAACACAGAACTACAACAGAGAACACAAGCCGGCCATAAAGCGTACTATAAATATTTATAAAGCTTTGTTGAAGAACAAAAAAATCAGTAGGAGTACAAAGATGAGAATAAATAAAGCGGCAATTAAACCTGTAGTAAGGTACGCACTGTAAACGACTAGCATAACAAAAGGAGGAGAAGAGAAACTGAGAACCTTCGAGAGGAAGATCGTGAGGAAAATATTGGGACCCAAGAAAATGGGGGAAAACCAGTACCAAATACTAATGAATTTTGAAGTAAGACACATATCGAAAGAAGAAGATATCGTAAGATCTATAAAAGCCTCAAGACTATGTTGGTATGGGCATGTAAAAAGAAGAGAAGATAATAACGAATTGAAAAAGGTAACGCAATGGAAACCAAGAGATGGCAAACCAAGAGGAAGACCAAAGAGCCGATGGGAAGATGAAGTGGAGAGAGATATAATTTCCAATGGAAACAGCAGTCCGCGGTTTGGTAATAATTTCTCTAATTGATCCGACGTTTCGCCGTTCGTTTGACAGCTTCTTTAAGATAAATAACGATTCTATTCGTTATTTATCCTGAAGAGGGTATTAAACGAAACATCGACATTTGTCCTGTTAACCCCAAAACAAAGGGCTGAATTTATACGAACAAATAAGTCACCAGTAACTAGACACTTGTCTTTATTTGTGTATCAAAAAATTCAAAACATGAATTGCGTAAACACAAAGAGAAGAATTAGAAACAGGTAGACCAACCTTGCAAAACGTTAATACTCAAATGACAAGAAACGTCGGAAGACGAAGTACGGATCCGTTTTTCGCTCACCAAAGAAATAGGCTAAATCCTTGTTCAAACTACGCTTGGTTGCGCCACGTTAAAATTATCTAAGCCATCTACAACGTCTTTTCAAAAATAAATCGGACCTCCAACCTTATTGCGAGCTAAGGCCGTGTTTCCACCTGCTAAGTCTATGTAGTAATCGCGACCACGAGAGGGGGGTGCTTCTTGCGAACACGTCATGGGACCGGGTGGCTGAATCAAGTCGTCACGTCCGCCCCTCGTTGAGTAGATTCATCAGTACCAAGAAAGGCCCAGCAGGGTAGACCCAAACGAAACCGCGAATAAAAATTTGTCCGGAACAAAAGCTAAACGAATGAACGAAAAACACATGTTACCGTCTGAACTGCGCACTTAGTTGCTTGTAAACGGTGAGCAAATAAAAGTCAGATTAGAGTAGGCGGTGTAAAGAAAATGTATGTATGTGATTAAATAAAAAGTCCATGAATGTATTACATTAATTAATTAAGTTATCACAGACATACATTTTCTTTGCACCGCCTATTCTAATCTGATTTTTATTTGCTCACTTTTTATAAGTCCTACCTTTTCTACAGAAAAAAGCCTTATGTTGCTTAGCATGTACATAAGCGAAGTAATATCCTCCATTTACACTTCGCTTTAAACAAAACCGCTTGGTGAATTTATAGTATGACTGAAGAGCCTAAAAGCACGAGGGGTACGCTAAGCGATGAGCAACAATACTGAGTGGAGTTAGCGCGGTCGTTCACGAGTGGGGGCTAATGGAATGAACACTGCAAGGGGGCCCGTTAGGAGATTACGCAGTGAGTGGCATAGATGTCGGCGTGTGGCAGAAGTTATTGAATTTGTTTTAATTTAACTTGAAGGCTTCCGCCGTCGTCGTCCATGTTTGAATTGGCTTCCGATTGGAACTGCGTCACTTTGACTTCTTTTACCGCCGACGCGACGTTTCATTCTCCATTGCAGAAGAACTTCCTCAGGGCTGCTGCTGCTGGTGGTGTTGCTGCTGCTTCTCGTTAGTCGTTGAGAGAGTTCAGTTAACGTGACGCGGTTCCAACCGCAAGCCAATTCAAACATGCATTTTTCTTTTTGTGCAATATTTTGTAATCTTGTGAAATGACAGGAAACCAGTAACGTATTTTCAATTCCCATAATATACACGGTGACCTGAAAAACTAATAATAATTATAAGGAACTTTGAAACCGTAATATATTGTTTTCATTATTATTAATTGATTCATAGCAAGTGATTCTAAATACAAACACAATCAATCAATCAATACAATCAAAAATCAATTCGAAGAGAAAAGAAACGGCGTTCTGTACCATATTAAGCTTTTGTTATTTTCGGTATTCTAAACAGAAAAATTGATTTTGGCTCGCCAATTGTTGAGTCTGATTATCTTTTCGCGATCCAAACTTTAGAACTCTTTAGGTATAAATTTGATTATGCTTAAACTGCATAGTTTAAACAAAACTAAAAACTCTCACGAAAAGAATTGTTTCTCTTCTAACGAATAAAATTGTTACGTATTGTAATAAAACTAACTTTTCTGAAAGAACTTTTATTACTTTTTTCTTACAAGATCGTTTGTACTCTAAACTAAAAACTTGGAGACGCGCGGTCTACTTGATATTTTCTCTCCTCAGTCTCTTACCAGACACAACACTTCTTTCCCTTCCTAAAGAGGCGCATAATCACTTAAGTACTTAGGTCTTCTATGATAACTTCCTAAAGAGGCGCATAATCACTTAAGTACTTAGGTCTTCTATGATAACTTACTAAATTTCTTGCTTCGTCCGTCAATTGATCAATCAGTTGATTCTGTCGATGTCTCTAAACTTTGAATTGGTTCTGAGCAAGGAATATTTTGTGTTGCTTCAATTTCCAAGGATATCCTTTGTTGATCTTGTAATTCAGGCACCGATGTAGTTGTTTGTTCATTGATTTGAATTCCATTAGCTGAAGGTTTTTCTATCCAAACTTGGTCAATGTGCCTCTTCTTCAAATCTCCCTCGGGTGTTTTAACGATTAAATTCCTTGGAGCTAATTGTTGTTGTACCACACCGGATATCCATTTTTTTTTCCTTTTCCTTAATTCCGATACAGGAGATCTTTCCTCTGAGACAGGTTCAGGTGATGTTTCTTCAAATGCTCTCTTCTTTGACATTAAATATGATTCTGGATGTAATCTATCCATTAAAGCAGCAAGTTTCCTTCCCATTAATAATTCTGCTGGAGATTTTCCTGTTGTTGTCCGTAAAGCTAAAATTATATTGTTTTTTTTTATCTGAGGTGGTTGCCCAACGGGGTCCTAAGTCAAAGACTTGTCAGGACCTCAGGAGCGGGAGTGTATTTGAGTGTGTGTAAAGTGTTCCATGGCTTTGTTACTTCCAACCTTCTCGCCGTTTAAGGGGAAGCAGTGTCGAATTTTATCCCCAACACTGAAGGGTGCCTGAAGTCGATACCGACCACCCCCGAGAAAAATCCCGAGTGCGGTTCGAACCGACGACCATGCGATTACATGGATTGCGGATCACTTGGACCGTTCAGGCGTTATGGGTTGTTATGGCTTGTTATGGTTTAGGCCGGTCCTCTTACCACTGGACCGTTCAGGCGATAAGTTTAGTTCAACATTCCAACCTTATACAGGAAGAATTTTTAAAGTTGTTTCTTAATCGTTTGTACCATTCTCTCAGCCAAACCATTAGTTGCTGGATGAAACGGCGCTCCTTGTATGTATTTAACTCCTAATTCTTTCAAGTATTCTTTTACTTCCTTGGCAATAAATCCCGCACCATTATCAGATACGATGACGTCCGGTATTCCATGTCTAGCGAAAACTTCTCGAAATTTTTCCATAACGGTCTTAGCTGCAAATGAACCTTTTGTGTCAATCACCTCTGGCCATTTTGAATGTGCGTCAACAATAATTAAAAAAGAATGGCTTCTAAATGGCCCCGCGAAATCTACATGTATTCTAGACCATGGTTTCTCATTCTTCGACCAAGGTATGATTTTACTTTTTGATGGCATGTTCTTCGTTTCACAACATGTAGAACAGTTTTCTTCAATTTCCTTGTCTATTCCTAGCCATCAAACGTAACTTCTCGCAATAGCCTTAATTCGACTCATTCCCTGGTGAACCTTATCACGTTTACATGTGGTTTTAGGTTCTTCGGCATCATGATACGATTACCCCAAAAAACACATCCTTGATATACCGATAATCCATCTCTTCTAGCTTTAACTGCGGTGAAAGGCTGATAATTTGGTAATCCGTCTACAGTTCCATGTAATATTGCTCTTTTGATTCTTGACATTTTCGAATCTTTGTTTGTCCAACTGAGATAATTTTTTTCGTTCGTTTGTAGTGTTCTAAATCCAAAAGCTATTGGTGCTTCTGATCCATCGGGTAGTCTGTGCGACAAAACTGCTCCTACTCCATAAGGAGATGCATCGCAAGCTAGAACCCAAAGGTAATGTTTGGTCATAATGGATGAGAACTTTGTCTGATGTAATAATTTCTTTTGCCATCTGAAAACTCTTGTCTTGTTGTAGACACCATTTCCAATTAGTTTTTTTTTAGCTAATAAGTCGTACAAAGGCCTCAATATTGTAGATTTATTCGGAATAAATCTTTCATAAGAATTTATTAAACCCAAAAAGATTCCAGCTTTGTCTTATCTTTTGGTGTTTCAGCATCACGAATAGATTTCAGTTTTTCTTCTGTTGGATGAATTCCATTTCCATCAATGCTAAATCCCAAATATTCTACTGATGATACTGCCAATTCACATTTCTTGTAATTTTTGTAAAACAGCTGTCAGTGTTTTCCAATGTTCCTCTTCATTTCTTCCTGTAATCAGTATGTCATCGAGGTATACTACAATTCCTGGCAATCCTTCCAATAGATTCTCCATCAATCTTTGAAATAAAGCGGGTGCAGAAATTATTCGAATTACTCTGAAACGGTCGCGAATTTGTTTATAAAACAAAAAGCATGTTCTTGTTGTAATTTTAATTTTAAAAATAGCAAATAAGCGGAAGCAATATCGCCACGGCCTCGGCAGTTCTTACGACGGTTTGTCAATAGGCAATATAACAGGGGTGGGCCATAAATTCTTGTAACACTGAGGGACTTTAAAATTTTTCTTGAGTTGAATATCATATAAATCTGTCATGCGAGTTTCTAAGGGTCATCTGGTGTTCTTTAGAAATTGTACAATTTGACACGTTTAAATTTCTGTAAAAGGATACTGCTATTGAAAACTATTGCAGGGCGTAACGGGCAATAACATGCTGGTTTCTAATTGCTTCTAAACAAAAAAGCTGCAGGCGCCGAGTTTCCTCCGTAAGCGGAAAACATAAAGATGTCAGAGGGTACTTGTAGTTAAGAAGTTTGTTGTGAACTTTGAAAAGACAGCACACGTGGTCTGATCGGGGGTCGTTGTGAAAGCTTAGAAAACAAGACATTCCAGGAATCGGGGGGCAGTTATCCTTCTGAATGCAAAACACAGCTCTATTGGTCAAGGGGTGTTTGAATTTGGTTTTCTGATAGGAGGAAGGGGAATTAATTTTGTTCAGCCGAAAAATGAAAATTAAAATTACAGACAGATAGCTCCGAGCTTTTAAAACGATCAGTCGTATTATTTGGGCTTGGCAAAATTGCTTTGTGTACTTGTTTCTCTGATTTAGTTTTCACAGTAGAGTCAAATCATTTTATATCGGTACGCCTAAAATTCTAGTGTTTGAGAGGCAATTCAATAAAAACTAAACAAGTCGGTGTCGCGCACGATAAATTAATCGCGAGTGTATTTAACTGAGTGCAGTGAATGTATTGGATTTTAATTTCGCGGGCGCGAATTTAGGTAATCTGACTTAATCTGTATTTTATTCATTACATACTTGGTGGTATAAATTGATTAAAAATCATTTTAATTCCCTCAGCCATTTGTGGCCAGATAATCTGTAAATTTCAGTACTTGCTTGGCTTGTGCCATTGGTTTTACTAAAGTATTTTCATTTGCATCCTAATCGAGCTTAAAGGTAATTAAGTTGCATCCACATTAGTGGAGTTAGCTGATCATTGTTGTATAAATTATTAGACTAATTGCTTGGCGTTCTGTCATTAAATCGACCAGAGGCAGTCCAACGACACCTTCAAGCTATAGTGCGATCCATATACAGTGTACTCTTGTAAAATTAGTTAATCCCTTTGGCGATTTTCTCTGTCAAGTTGGAAACACTCAAGCAAGGGGTTTTCGATTTGCGCAGTGAAGTCGACTGTTTGTACCACTGGTCTAAGGCAAGTCTAGATCTGCCGCTAAAATCAAGTGTGACCAGCACAAGTTAATTCCCGAAATCAAGGCCAATTAGTTGCCGTTACGAGTCTCGTAAAATTACGAGGCCAAACAATTCTGAATCACATTCATAGCCATCTTCTTAACCGAGCTTCTCTCACACCCAGTGTGAGGACCGAAGTGTAGTCCTTGTCAGGAGATTTGCGGGTTAATTAGAAGTAATTCGCTGAGAGACCGAAAGATCATAACTACCCATAGTAGAGTATCAAATAAAACGGTCAATTCTTGCCATTGCGTATAGGGCTAGATCATCGTCGAAAACAACGCAATCGGAGGTTAACAAATGAAGTGAGAGTCACTGCACCTCCACCTCTTGGCGATAGGCGCGGTTGAGAATCTCCCCCTTCGCCGCGTTATTAGGTTAGAAACAAATCGGCTCCCGTGCCTCCACAGGAGGGCTGTCCTTGAAAAACCCTGCGATACTATTAATCCTCTCGCAAATCGATCGCCTGGGCGACATTTTGTATCACGTACTTCCCCAAATATCTGATTAATTAATTAATTACGTTCATTAAGTAAGTACACTGTAGGCACACGGCCACACTGTACGCTGGTTGATCACACAGAGCGTCTTCGAGTACTATTGAAAGTGGTAAACACGAGTACCAAGACCAATCTGATTTTTGGAACAACTCACTTGTTCATGTAAATTGAATAACAAGGTCCACAACTATTGTTTGGGGACAAGCATAAAACCACCAGCTGTATAATTGAAAACAGTTAGTTCGTCACAATATTCGAACGAGAAAGCCATTAAACGAATTCTACTGTATTTCTTACAAAATCGTAATTTTTTCTTGTGTTCCTCGGTATTAAATTTTTAAACGACAAGGTTTTTCCGCTCATTTTTCTAGACTGCAGTGCGGCTAGAAATCGGAGTTTTTTCCTTGCTCTTTGCAATAAATAATTAATTAAATATAAGTCCGTATTTTATTTACACGTAACCAATTCCGCGCTCTCAAAGTTATTATCGTCTCGCCAGGATTCGAAATTGGGTGCACAGACATAAGTAGAGTCCTTCACTAATTAGCGATCACGAGGCAATAATTATTGGAAGTTGTTTTGAAATATTGAAAGGGATACATCGGGGTATTTCTGAGAATAGGCAGAGCGTAGTAGTATTGTAGGGCAATAGGATTTTGCAGGTAGAGGCGCAGTCTAGATGTAAGGGCATGAGGCAATAAAACCTGACCTTTCTCAGAAATTCTGACCGCGCAATAACCCTTACGGTAAATACGCGTTAAATCCTTGCAGACAGCCAATTTTCAGTTATCAGTCAATTAGTTTGGCCATAAATTAAATTTGTTTATTTGTTTGGACATTTTTATTACTATTTAGTTGTCGGTAAAAGTCAACAAACAAGCGTAGCACATCGGCGTGTTACAACTCTAAATAATCCTTTTGTTGTATTTAATGTAAGAATTCTTGACGATTCTTCATCAACCCTTACCTGAGTGCAAGCTCGATCTAAATCTAATTTTGTGAAAATCTTACCTTCGGGTAAGGTTGATAATACTTCAGAAATGCTAGGTAGAGGATAAATTTCTGTGTTCGTAACTATATTCACCGTTCCTTTGTAATCTCCACAAATTCTAATTGCATCATTAGATTTTATTACTGGTACTATTGGTGTCGCCCAATCCTCTTGTTTAATTGGTAGGTACTAACACACCTTCTGTAACCATTTTGTTTAAAGCTTCTTCGACTCTATCTCGTAGAGCGTATGGAATTTGACGTTGTCATCTGAAAATTGGTTTGACACTTTCTTCTACGAAAATGTGGATTGGTTCTCCTGAATACTTTCCTAATTGTTTAGAAAAAACATCAGAAAATTTTTGTATTTCAGGAGGAAGCGAATTTTCTTTTATCTTGTAAATATTTTGGATAGAAATATTTAAATCTTGAAACCAGTTTCTGCCCAATAAGTTTGGTCCATTCTCTTCCATCATAAGAAGTGATAGAATCGCTTGCCTCTCCTTCAACTGCACCTTGACCAAGCATTCTCTCAAAATAGTTACTTTTTGTCTTCACCATGTCTGCAACACAATTTTTGATTTATTCAGTATCTTGCCATTTGGCCATAATTCATTGAATGTTTGACGTCCTATCATAGAATGTCCAGCGCCGGAGGTAACCTCTTGACCGTCTATTTTCACAAGTTGTTTCAAAGGAAGCGTTGCTGGTACTTCATCAATGTTAAAGTTCGATGACACGAATTTTGTTTCCTGTTTTCTTTGTTGCCTTCTCTTCTCCTCTTATTTTTATTCTGTCCCTTGTCACGTTTTTTACTAAAACATACTTTCTCCATGTGATCGATTTTCCCACAATGCTATTTGTATCTTTACAATCTTTTGCTAAATGATTTTCCCCACATCGGAAGCAATCAATTTTTTTTATTTTTCGTATACTTCTTGTTAGGAGAATCTGTTTTAAACACTGAAGTTGGCAAATTCTTTAACTCATTTACATTTTTATATGCTGATTCTGCAGCAATTGCTTCGGTATAAACTTTTCTGTAAGTTAAGTTCGCATCCGCAATCTTTGTTGTATTTTTCCATCGCGCATTCCACAAATGAGTCTATCCATCAATTGATCATCTAAATTGTCAAAATGACAATGTTGACTTAAGGCGATTTCGTTAATTCGATCGGAGCGCTATTTTTCTCACTCTTACGTGCACTAAGTCTCTAAGTGTTCTCTCTCACATTTCTACTCGGAGCGAATTTTGTTACAGTTAAATTTCCCGCAATTTCGTTTTAACACCGTTGGTACCCCCACATCCCTCCTCTTTACCGCTCAACGTTTATTCGAGTGGCACACACGTGACTGGTTTTTCGATTTGGTATCCTAGCAACCTCGACTTACCGCCAATTCGCTTTGTTGAAGGCCTTTCTCGTTAGAAGTGTGTTACAATTTGTGTGTTGTGCAATTACCGTAGTTTTCGCTCTCTGTGAGGAATAACTTAACAGAGGGCGACGCAATCACCCACCGGTGGCAACGGCGACACTGACTTCGGACTGGGCAAGCTGTCGGATGAAGGTTAGGTTTCCGATGTAATTCAATCAGACGTTTACGGACCGATCAGTTTAGATCTTAGTTGTTGCTCATAAATAATTAAATTACAAATCAGAATTACGGACTACATGTGACGCTACGTACACCGTAGATAATTAAGTAGTAAATTACATTATCGCAGAGCGTTATTTTGATTAATGTAAAAATCAGATCTGATTATCGGTACGTAGAAACTTTTAATGTTTATTGTCGGCTAAGTTTCCGATTGACAGTTCAATTGTTTTAGGTGTTTATTTATATTGTATGTGTTACAATAAACCTTGTACCACAGTGAATGTTTTATTGTGTCGACCCTGCGCTGAGCGTAACAGTGAATTTTAAAATCTCCTGAAATTATTGGTTTATCTAAGGCGAACGCATCTAGGCTTAGGGAGGGAGCCTTCTTGTGGAGTTCTTGCAACCGGGGGTACACACTCCCTGGCGCCCTTTAATAAATACCCACCTCCTTCTCCATTGTGCTAGCTCGGGAGAACCGTTGTTTACAGACAACGCCACTTGTCATCCGATAAGTCAGTAATTTAATTCAGTTTCTTACCTCACACAACAAAAATAAAACCAATTAATTTTTCGCGAAACCGAACTTGTACCTACAAGAATTCGCGATGACAGACAAACATACAGAGAGGAAAATGGAAATTACTTTAACGACGGAACTCTGACAAAATTAAAATAGAAACTAACTTTTCTTTGCGTACGGGGGTATTTAAATAAAATGTTCGACTCTTTAAGAGGGGTAAAGTGACATTCAAATTCGAAGCATTTCAATTCCGCGCAAAGCTTCTGAGCGAAATATTTTATTACGACTACGCATGTGTTTAGTCGCACTTGCGTCCAGTTGCAGTCTCAGCAATTTATTCAAGGTTTGAGGCCGCAATTCTTTGAAAACATACGATAAGAGTAACATACAATGCTCGCTTGTTGTCTTAAGTCGCAAATTATTGCGCAATGTGACATGTTTGTTTTAACGTGATTAATAAATCGGTCCCTTTGTTGAAATTTTGTTGTTACTTAGCTTTAAGCTTTCTATGCAACACAGCGTTCAATAACTAACTAGATAATATTTAAGCTAATCTGATTGTACAATTGACAGTTTCAGGTCTTTGATCTCCTGAAAAGAACATGCCTTTCACTGACATTATTAAACGCGCTTCAGTATTAATACTAGGTTCGAACATGGAGAACGGTAAGATTACCGAATATGAAGACAACGAAGTGCTATTCTGCAAAAACAACGTGTGCGTTCACCCCCCGGCGATGGTACGCCAGGACACGGACATCCTCCACCACCCGGGATACCTAACGATCACCACGAAGACCTTCATCGATCAATACAATGACGCCAAGAGACCCACCCTCTATCTAACTTGGATACCGAACACCACCCTGAGAAAATGCCCAACTACCCTACAAAATGCGAACTCGCCGATTAAAATTTCCTACTGCAAGCAGAACAGCGTCGACAGTGTCACTTCGAACGACTCAACGCTCTCGAGTTGCTACGCGAATTGCAACCCGGAAAGACCCGCCAGTATTGAACTGAAAAGTACAAACCCGTTCCTTAACTACGACGAGAAGCAGGACACGACCGAGTCCGTCAGTTCCGAAGACAGCGACAAGCAGGGTTTAATCAATATCAACGTCGAAATCGCCAATCCCGACATCGAAATCACCACAACTCCGGATAGCGTCAAGGACCTAACGGAAGGCATAGAAAAATTTAGTTTTTCCAGGTCGGAATCCCTAACGTCCACCGACAGCCAGTTGAACTGGATTTCGACGCCTGAATTTTTGGCCCAAAAACACAACCTGACCTTCCCCGAAAGCGCCAATTCATCGCCTATCTTGCCAACTAAGCAACCTCATAAATGCAGGAGGTTTAGCGTGGACTTGAGCCAAATGAGGTCGCTCAGATTATTTTTTAACGACACCAATTGCACTTGCGGACAGTTGGTGGTGGCTTCCAGGGAATCCCAGTATAAGATTTTGCATTTCCACCACGGCGGGTTGGACCATCTGGCACAAGTTTTGCACCAGTGGCATTCGCTATTGCACAATATTAAGTACGCCAAGGGTGAGTTGCCTTCAATCATGTTCTTTTCCTTTTTAGTAACTTGTCCTTTCAATAGGTTGTGAAGATAACCTACCATACCGTCATTTCATGGTATGTCGTCCGGAGGTGTCGGATTTGGAACTGCATCCCGAAGAAGGACAAGTGCCTAAACTAACTGAGGAATTGTTCAGGAATCTCTTCAACGAATCCGGGCAATTGGAGGACGATCTCGTTTTGCGAAAAACCGTTTTCTTCGCCGGCATGGACAGGAACCTCAGGAAGGAAGTGTGGCCGTTTCTCTTACATTGCTACCCCTACAGTAGTACCTACGAAGAACGAAATCACATAGTTGACATAAGGAGGCAGGTAAGATTAACACTTTTATAATCGTCTTTAGTAGTTTACGACGGGTGCATGGTTGGTCATAATTAATCAAGTTGCACCGACATCGAATTAAAAGGAGAAAGTCCTATGTTTAATCTAGGATTAGTTGATTAGGGCTTTCGACCCTTCAGTGACTGATTAACTTTAACTTTTGGGTATTCCCAAAGAAACAATTGTCTTTATAATTGAAGTCCTAGGAATGAACCAAAGGGCTGTGGTATCGTCCCTAATGGTATCGTCCCTAAAGTCCCAGCTTTACAATCGTCGAATAATAACTGTTCGCTGTATATCCTTTAACGTTCCTCCATATCTACGTCACACCTACGCCACGTTATTCTAAGAATAATGCTTATCCGACGATTGTAAAATGGGGCCTTAGTGGTTTATTTTGTCTGTAATCCTCCGCCAGGAATACGAGGAAATAACGAGAAGAAGATTGGAACTGAGCGGAAGCCAGCTGACCAACTTCAAGAAAAAGATGCAAAGCGTAATCGAGAAGGACGTCGTCAGGACCGACAGGGGTAATCCCTTTTTCGCGGGCGACGACAACCCCAATCTGGAAATAATGAAGAACATACTGCTGAATTACGCCGTTTATAACCCCGGCTTGGGGTAAGCCCTCCCCAGATCGATTTGCTCTTGGCGAACCTGTTTTTCTCATTTTAGGTACACTCAGGGCATGAGTGATTTGCTCGCGCCCGTTCTTTGCGAGCTGCGGGATGAAGTGGCCGCCTTTTGGTGTTTCGTCGGGCTGATGCAGAGGGCCGTTTTCGTGGCAACTCCGACCGACAGGGATATGGACAGGTCGCTTAGGTACTTGAGGGAGTTGGTGAGGATCATGGTGCCGCACTTTCACGACCACTTGTACAAACACAGAGACGCTGCGGAGTTGTTGTTTTGTCACAGATGGATTTTGCTGTAAGAAAATTCTGTACTTTGGTCCCATTGGTTGGGAATAAACCAAAGTTCTGACTCTAAGTATGTCTGTTTAAGTGAGATCCTTTGTTTAGGTGTTTCAAAAGGGAATTCACGGAAGCCGTCGCGCTTCGGATGTGGGAAGCTTGTTGGGCCAATTACCTCACCGATTACTTCCACTTGTTTCTGTGTTTGGCTATAATTTGCGTTTACGCCGATGACGTAATCGCTCAAGATTTGAGGGCTGATGAAATGTTGTTGCACTTTAGTTCACTTGGTAAGTAACATCTTGGGTACCTAATTAAAGTAAGGAATAAACAAGCGAACAAGAGTCTTTCCTAAATGATTGTAAAATTTTTAATGTTCTTCTTCTTCTTAGTTATCGATCCCCTTTCCAGGAAATGTTGGACTTGAGTCTCTCCTAATTGTTTTCGCATATCCCCATTTATTGCTTTTCAAATCCAGCGACTCTTTTAATCTCATCTCCAAATGCCCTATTACTTCTTCCGCTTTGTGTTCTACTTTATCTATTACTTATGAGGAGATGTCGCCAACTAACTGTGTTTAAAGTTGAAGCTTAGCAATCACCTAAGGAAAGGGTTGATGCCACAGTCTTGTTGTCGGTAGATCACTGGTGAGTAGAAGGTAAAGGATGGGTCCAAATACACTTCCTTGAGGTACACCAGACTGTATAGTAAAGGTGTGGCAAATATTTCTCTGGCTAACCTGGTTGAAGACCCGTGAGATATCTAAGGAGGTCGCCGAGCAATACCGCTTAGCCTCCAGGTCTTTGTTTATTTCGTTAACAATTCCTGTGCATGTGCTCCAAGGTTCCAGGTTTGTCGCGAAAGCCAAATACGTTCGTCCCTCAGTTTTTTACAAAAAAATCTTCAAAGATCTTTGACAGTGTAAGAATCCAGCATTTCATAATCATTAAGCTCATTACATAAGTTAAACTCGATACAATGTCGCCTACGCGAACGCGGAAAAATTCACCCAAGCAAGCATTACAGCGGCTCGCTTTATCAAAGGCCTTGGCCGTTTTACAATGAGATCTCATTCGCTGGGCATTATGCAAGCTTATGAGCACACAGTCTCGGAAAACTACGGATGATTCATAGAGCGTGAGGCCCACATGTAGAAAATTATGTAATCGAAATGACCTTTGTAAAACCAAATAAAAGGCCGTTGCGTAGTACGACAAGGGATCAGGCAGCTTCTAGCAGTTTGGTCGTGTACGTACATCTCCAGAGCCCGAAGGCATTCACAGAATGTCATAGTGTGTGGTCGATCTCCAAAAATCCGTCCGTCTCTCCGTATCCAGTACCATGGTTTGGGCGAGAAAACATTACAGTCTTTTTCTTTTGGTTTTCCCCTCTTGTCGATTATGTTTCCGAATTTGTCAAATGACCTTACGTATTATGTTAAAAACAAAAGCACATGTTATTATACAGGGTGTAAATGATGTGTTGAGCAAAAAGTGTAAGGTATTAAAAATGTTCAATCTGATGTGCCCATGTTTGATTTTAATTAATTGAAGGTGTTCTTTCCCAGCTATGTACATGGACGGACAAGTGATTGCGAGGAAAGCTCGAGGATTGCTCCATCAATTTCGCCAATTAAGGGAAATTCCCTGCACGTTATCAGGATTGTGCATGCGATGCGGACCCGGAATTTGGGATAGCTCTCACAGCCCCCGGATCTACTGTATAGGCCACGAACAGCACGGTTATTGCCCCAATTCTCTGAACCAATAAACCGTTCCGAATCGAAACGAGCCGGGCCCATACTTTCGAATTGCATACGTAAATTGCTCATCATATCAGAAACTAATGAGAGATGACTTCTATTGTGAAAACTGTTGGACTTAAATAAATAATGTATAAAAAAAGTTATGTAGTGTAATAAATATGTAATTTGCAAAGGTGAAGAATAAATATGCTTTCAGTCCTCCTTATTTAATTAATCTTTGCAAAGTAACAAATTGAAGAAATGTTATTGCCCTCTCACAATTTCAGCTCAAAACTTAATTGCGTCTAATTTGGAAATGATTTCGTTAGTTTATGCCACCGTTTATGATTGCAAACAGCAAAGGCCCCAACACACGTCCCTGTTTTAATTCTGTCCTTATTGCGAAGCTCTTTCAGTCGACCATACGCTCTCTTGTAGTCACTTTTCTTTATGCCGATTGAGAAAGACTGAAACCTTCTCTCTTGGTTTCTACTTTTATTCACTCAGCTTAAAAGTACTGTCCTCCTTTTTGAATTTGGTCCTAAAACAATTTTAGAAGTTGAAGAGAAAAGCTAGAGGACAAAGGAAAGGCGGACGAAGAGATTATTGAAAAGGCGGAACGAATATTTAGGCGATTTTGAGCAAAAGAGAAATATCGAAAATTGTGGAACGTAGAAATCGTCCAAGAGGTCTGGTTGGTAAGAAATATTTAGGAAAATAATTAAATGTGACACCAATTGGATGGCAATATAAAAAAGACGAGACGTAAAGAGTAGGTGACATAAAGACACAAAGAGAGACAGCGGAAATAAAAGCGTCGATCACTTAGCAACACAGTTTTTATTTACAAACTTAGTTTACATTTACAGGTGTTTACAAATTGTGTCTTAAGGACACTAGTCACAGGACGGTAGTTTCGGAAACGGTGTGTCTTACGGACACTAATCACAGGACGGTAGTTTCGGAAACGGTGATATACGGTGTCTCTTACGGACACTAATCGCAGGACGGCAACGCACTGTGCATACGTTCCGGTACAGGCTCCAGGGATCGGATCGGTGGTATGGTTGTGAGTGAAACGCCCACTCAGGGTTAGGATGTGCGAGACACCCGCACTAGATAAGAGAGGGTGAGACACCCACTCCAGGCTGTGCGAGACACCCGCACCGGGTGAGAGAGAGTAAGACACCCACTCTAGGATGTACGAGACACCCGCACCGGATAAGAGAGGACCAGGATAAGAACAGGAGGAGCGGTTGCAGGTAACGCGAACGTAGCACAGATTGTTAAACGCGTTTGAGTCAAAACATCGACGGATGAATGACTCCGCGGAAAACTGCATTCGAGCCACGACCGGCGGCTCGGAATGCCCGGCGAGTCACTGTCTTCAAGCCACGTCCGGTGGCTTGATAGCGCGGCGGAGCCACGACTGGCGGCTCAAAGAGCCGGCGGATGACTGCCTGGAGCGTGCTCCCAGCTTGCGCGTGGTGGGGAGCCCTACTCTTTTAAAACTCCCACCTAAATTATGCTTTATAATTCTGCGCAAACACATCCTAAAAATACAGGCTAATTAATATATACAAAACTTAACTAAATATGTACAAAAATAGTAACGGAGTGGTCACTTCGTTACAAATTCAACCCTACTTTCAACTGCGTCCTTGTCCCTTCAACATTTCAAATGCAAAGTGAAGATTCCTCGCACTAGTCTTATCTTAAATTGTTTCAGACAAGCTCACGTTCAACATCTTTTTTTTTAATTTTCTGTTATTGTATCCTTTGTTAGAATTACAAACAACAAAGGCTTCAAAGTATACCCTCGATTTTATCAAAAAAAAAAATTATTGCATTTGTTATGTTTTTATTAATTGAGTTTATTCTTGTATTCTTGAAGAGGAGACAATTTGATTCTTCTTTTTTAGTTGGTAGAATCTTTTGAGTATCATGTCTTCCTCTTGAGTTTTCAATGTCTATTTGGCTAGCTTCTTTAGGATTTGTCTTTTCTGCTTAACTTTTTAAAAACAACGAAGGCCTCAAAATACACCCCTGTCCTTAATTATAAAAAACTGAAGGTTTGCTACCACCCAAACTTACCTGTGCCCGATCGGTGTACCAACTAGGTGGTAACCAATTGAGAAGGAGGATAAGCAAGAGCTCAACTAGGTAGTTACGGGGTGAATTCTAGTGCAGCGATTCAAATAAGGGCACGCTTTCGTTAAATTAAATATAAGTAGTTTATTGGCCTATATAAGAGAAACAATAATGTATGTATTATGCAAGTGAAACAATATAGTACTACAGCCTGTTTCAATGATGAAGAAGGTGCACTAACTCGGTATGTCGGTAGATATCGTGAAAAGAAATAAAAGTTTTCTATAATTTTTTTTTTAATGAATAAATTTCGAGAAAATTGAAGAGAAAGCAAAGTCGCATATTTTTAGGATGGATTTTAAATGAGAATGAATGGATCGTTACGCATTCTCATACTAATCGCTTTATTGCCTCTAGAATGTCGCCCCACCTGATTCGGAAAAACACATTTAAAACATCCTGGTTGTTGGAAATCAATAAAAATAATAATTAGTCGTTTATTTTCGATTCTCCATTTAATACGAATTTTCTAATTGTTAGTTGAAGAATTTTAGGATTGTTCAAACATTTAGTAGTTTGCGCTTATTTAAGAATTCACATTCAATGATAAACCGTTTCATGAAATCGTTCGTAGAAATTTAGCGCCCAAGTGCCTGGTTTTACCCAAAACATTTCGTTCGCCGAAATACCCCAATTAAGGACTTTATGGTATATTTTGTGTGTACAACAGGAAGGAGGCATTTTTGAACATTTCTTGTAATAATAATAATGTAATAAAAATAAATGTTTTTATTTTCAAGATTCGACAAATTTTATTTTAATAACAATTTGTAATATGCGACAACAATGCATACTAAATGCACATTTTTGCATAGCCCCCCACATTTGTAATTTATTATTAAATTAAATAAGTTTAAATATTCACGCGATTTCACAGCTGCTGCTGCAGTTGAATGACCGAGCGAGTGAGTCGGTCAAGGGCAAAACAAAATCTAGTCATACATTTCTTCGCACAAAGCAAAGGAACGAGTAAGGGAAGCAAAAAGGAATAGCTGGAAGAAATTTGGAGAAGAATTAAACCAACAACATGAAAACAACAATAGAATTTTCTGGAGTAAGATAAGAAAAATGAGAGGAAAAAAGAAGAAAGAAGTGAGGGGCGTGAGAGATAAAACACAAAAAATAAAGATCACAACAACAGAGATATTACAAGTATGGAGAGACTTCTATGAAGAAAAGTTTAAACAGGATGACGAAGCCACAATAGTACGAACTGAGGAACGGACAGAGGACCAAGAAGAAGAAATATCCAGAGAAGAACTAGAGGATTGACTTCAAAAGATCAAAGTAGGAAAAGCATACGGATCGGACAAAATAGACCCGGAAATGTTAAAATGGATGGAAGAGGAGGGTAAAAAGTGGTTTTTGGAGATATGCAGAACAGCATGGAATAATGAGAACATTCCCAAAGAGTGGGAGGAGAACCTATGGGCACTATCCATACGCAAGAAAGGAAATGAACTCGAATGCAAAAATTATAGAGCGATTTGTCTGGCGTCCTCAGCTTTTAAAGTATATACAAAAATAATAGAAGGAAGAATCAGAAAATTCGTGGAACATAAAATAGGTGAAGAATTTAGACGAGGGAGACGAACAGCGGACAATATCTTTGTAATAAGAAACCTGATAGAAAAAAAGAACGAAGGTAATGAAGAACTGTTTATTACGTTTATAGACTTAAAAGTAGGTAGAGAGGTCAGTATTATGGGGAGTACTGGACGAGATGGGATGCCCAAGCAAAATGATTAGAATAGTCAAAAGTATCTACAACATAGTGTACGGCATAGTAATATTAAACGGTGAAAGATCTGAAAAAATTGAGATGAGAAGAGGAATAAAACAGGGAGATAGCATGAGCCCACTACTGTTTATATTAATAATGGACAAAATACTGAAAAACACAAGGGAAAGAACAACAAGACTCCGGACAACCATAGGATATAGGCAGATGCCACCGATCCAATTCGATGGAATGCTATATGCGGATGATATAGTACTAGTCGCGGACACAAGGAGAAAAATGAAGACACTCATCGACATATGGAAGAAATAGAAAAAATGAAAATGAAGGTCAATATAGGAAAAACTAAATATATGATAATAAATCAGAAAGTGCCTTTGGATTCAAAGGAGATAAAATGCAAGGAACAGCGAATAGAACAAGTAACAGCATATGAATACCTAGGAGTAATGTTATCACAAGATGAGAAGATAGACCTAGAGACAGCAAACAGAATAAGGAAAATCACAAAAATTTATTATGCTCTGAATAATACAATATTTGGGAAGAGATAAAAACAAAAGTAAAACTCCAGGTATACAACAAACTAATAGTACCAACGCTACTATACGGATGTACAAACACTAGAGTATGGTGACAGCAGCAGAGATGAAACAATTGAGAAAAATAGCAGGAAAGACAAAGATGGATAGAATAAGAAACGACGACATCAGAAAGCAATTGAATCAAGAAGACATAGAGAGGAAGAAAAACAAGATAATATTGAACTGGTTTGGACACATAACAAGAATGAACAATAACAGACTGGCGCAAAAAGCAATGGAAGCAAGGACAGGAAAGAAGAAGAGAAGAGGGAGACCGATATTTTTTAAACCAATTAGGCATACCTTTTCCTTTGAACATTTTTTTCTCGAACGTTTTCTATTTCTTTTGCCACATGTTGGATTAAATTTCAGTCGTGCCACCTATCCATAAATTGACTAAAACGAATCTTTTCCTGGAAGAATTTTCTGTCTGAGTACTGCATTGTCCATAATTATTAAATTTCAATTGCGCCATCTATCCGCAAATCCACGAACTATTTTTAAGCGCAAAAATTAAATGGTCAGTTTTTTCCTTCGGATTTCTTTCCATGAAACGACCTAAACTGATTTTAAAAAATATTGACATAAAGCGAACGTTTTCTTTGTCTTTTGTCGCAGTATGTTGGATTAAATTTCAGTCGCGCCACCTATCCATAAATTGACTAAATGGAATCTTTTCTTGGAAGAATTTTCTGTCTGAGTACTGCATTGTCCGTAATTATTAAATTTCAGTCGCTCCATCTATCCGCAAATCCACGAACTATTTTTAAACGCGAAAACTAAATGACCAGTTTTCTCCTTTGGATTTCTTTCCATGAAACGACCTAAATTGATTAAAAAAATATATTGACATAAAGCGAACGGTTTCTATGTCTTTTGCCACAATATATTTAGACTTGTTCGAGTTCTCGCCAGGACAGTCATAGAACCGTCCTAGAATGTCCAGGAGCATGCGCATAACCAAAAAAACGTGCAGTCCTTTGTTATACGCATGCTCCTGACGGTTTTGGATCTGTCCTCACGGGAACCCGAACAAGCCTTTTGATTAAATTTCAGTCGCGCCACCTCTCCATAGATTGACTAAATTGAATCTTTTCTTCTTTCTGAGTGCTGCATTGTCTAACTGTACTGCATTGTCTCATTGTACTAATTGTTAAATTTCAGTCGCGCCATCTATCCGAAAATTCGCGAACTCTTTTTCTTAAAAAAGAGTTCGCGATAATATTTTAACGCTTACGCTAAAATTAAATCGTTGTTTCTTTCCCCTTTTTCTTGAAATGACCTAAATTGATTTTAAAAAATTATTTACATAAAGCAAGCCTAGCATTACAGTGTATTAAATTCGCGCCTTCTACAAACAACTCCAATTTTTTGAGCGCGAAATTTAAATCGTCGTTTCTTGAACCCTTCTTTTACCTGTTTCTTTCATTCGGTTTTTTTTTGAAATTACGTAAGTTGAACTTTTTTTAAAGTGTCGAGCATTGCAGTGTATTGAATTCCAACTTATCTGCGTATTGCGTTGTTGTTGATTGTTAAATTTCAGTCACGCCATCTATTCGTAAAATCAAGAACTATTTTAATTGCTTGCTTCTATTTTTGGAAAAGGCATTGTAAAATGTATACTACCTCTTGAGCACTGCAGCGTGTGGAAAGGATGGTCGCGCCATCTATCCGCAAATTCGCGAACTATTTTTTAAGCGCGAAAATTGAATTACCTGTTTTGCTACCTACCCGGAGGCCAGAAAATTGTGCGAGTGACGTCTCTCCAGCACCGCTCGGCAAAGCTCTTGGAGATGGGAGGGTTTCGTTGAACCCCAAAGCAAAAAGTAGGCGAAGTGAATAAAATAAAAAGCACCAGCTGAGCACACTTGTTTTTATTTAAAATGCTCAAAAATAGTTAACAAATAAAAAAAATAATTTCCATGTATCAAGTGCAACCCAGAAGGGGTCCCGGTGAAAGAACATGAATTGCAATTAAGTAAACAACAAGTTAGATATCATCCGATCAACAGATCTGTTCTTCGTTTACGATTGACGCTTAAAGTGATTAAAGAAGTTCACTCGATTAACAAATAAAAGAAAAATAAAAACAATAACGCCGCAGAAAGTTGAATCAACACAAATAAGTCATTAAAAATAATTAAAATAGTTCCGACCTGGTAACCAAGATCCAGCGTAATGACAGACAACAACTGTCAGTAATGCGAGAGCGCCCTCCAACGGAGGTAAATGCAGTCAGTGACGTACGTCGACGCAGGTGTTACGTCACCAAGTGGCGTCGCGTTTGCAGGTCGGTCGGGTCCACTTTCACGGACGAAGGGTGGGCCGGGATGCTGGGGGTTTTATACGTTTCAAACTCCGATTCCGGCCGTTTCTTCCACCCAAGGGATGACGATATTCCCAACCAAGGTAAAACTACCACTAAAAGCCTAGTAGAAAAGAGAGATACGCGTTACCAACAGAACATACGCACAAAATGGCCAACAAGACATACGTGTTCCTTATCTCAGAAGCAGGCTTTCGAAAAGCTTTTTAACGAACTTGAAATTCACTCGGTGTGCTTTAACAAATCTTGGAGAGTATTCCGTTTCAGGTTTCAATCACAAAATTCCTTGAGAGAAACACAAAGATTGAAGACACAAATAAACAATACGCACGCCAGGAGCGCTATTGAAACACTGCACGCGAAGCCGAGGGTGGCGTTCTCTCCTACTATGCGCTGAGACGTGGGTCGTTACGAATGAAGTCAGTTTTTAACCGGACGACAGAGTGAAATGGAGATATACTGTAGGACTAAATAACAGCGTGTGATTTATCTGATGCAATATTGTGCAACACTGAGGAGAAATGTGACGGCCGGCACATAGGCACTCTGAACTCTTACTTCCCGCTTAAATACAGGGCGATTTCCACGTATTATTATGAATAACTTAAATGAATTTTTCAATCGTAACATGTGTTTAAACCAGTCAAATCAATGTAGTAGTCGCGGCCACGAGAGGAAACTGCTTCTTGCAAACGCGCCTTAACTTACTGACACCATCATGAGACCGTCAAGTGGTCACGTCCGCCCCTCGTTGAGTAACGTCATCAGTACCAAAAAGGGCCCAGCTGGGTAGACTCAAACGAAACCGTGAATAAAAATTTGTCCGGAACAAAAACCTAAACGAATGATCGAAAAACACATGTTACCGTCTGAACTGCGCACTTAGTTGCTTGTGTAAGTCCTACCTCGTCATCAGAAATCAGGCTTCGAAAGGCACAGAAGAAAGCCTTTTGTTGCTTAGCATGTACTTAATCAAATCTCAGAGTAATACCCTCCATTTGCGCTTCGCTTTAAACAAAACCGTTTGGTGAATTTATCAACATGGCTGAAGAGCGCCAAAGCAAAAGGTGGGCGGAGTGAATGAAATAAAAAGCACCAGCTGAGTACACTTGTTTTTATTTAAAATGCTCAAAAATAGTTAACAAATAAAAATAATAATTTCCAAGTATCAAGTGCGACCCAAAATGGGTCCCAATGAAAGAACACGAAATGTAATTAAGTAAACAACAACAGATCTGTTCTTCGTTTGCGCTTGACGCTTAAAGTGATTAAAGAAGTTCATTCGATTAACAAATGAGAGAAAAATATAAATAACAACACCGCGGTAACTCAACAAGGTAATTAAAAATAATTACAGTAATTCCGACCTTGTAATCAAAATCCAGCGTAATGACAGTCAGCTGTTCGACGCATGTGTTACGTCATCAAGCGGCGTCACGTTTGCAGGTCGGTCAGATCCGGGCCGGGATGCCGGGGCTTTTATACGTTTCAAACTCGGATTCCGGCCTTTTCTTTCCACCCAAGGAATGACGATTTTCTCAACCAAGATAAAACTACCACTAGAACTACCACCGGAAGCCTAATAGAAGAGAGAAGTACGCGTTACTCACACGAGAATTGCACAAAATGGCCAACCTGTTCCTTTTCACAGAAGCAGGTCTTCGAAAAGCTGTTTAACGAGCTTGTAATTCGCTCGGCGTGCTTTAACAAATCTCGGAGAGAATTCCGTTTCAGGTTCCAATCACAAAACTCCATGAAAGAAACACAAAGGTTTTAATCACCAACACAAACAACTGGAGAGCACGGCTTGAGTGCTGATGCAAGTCTGACCGCGAGATCGAGAACGGCTACTTTCCCACTATCGCTACGACGGAAGTTGTTATGAATGAAATCAGATTTAGCCGGGCGACAGAGTGAAATGAAGATATACTGTAGGATTAAATAATAGCGTATAGTTGTCATCACTGTGGTTATAAAGTCACTGTAGTAGTACTTTGTGTTTCGCGCCTTCTATCCGCAAAAACACGCACCAGTTTTAAATCGTGTGGTTCTTTCATTCAGACTTTTTTCCTTGAAACGACGTAAAAAGATATGACTCGATTATAATCGATTCGTATCCCTTATCAGAATTTAATACGCTTCAGTAATTGTTGAAGTGTATTAAATTCTAGCCGCGCCATCTATCCGCAAATTTGCAATCTAATTTTTAAGCGGGACAATTAATTCCTCTGCTTTTTTCCTACGGCTTTTCCTTGATACTTCGTAAATTGAACTTTTTTCTGAAAAGGTACTGTAAAGCGGAGACGAGCGGACCATTGCAATGCATTAAATCCCAGTCGCGCCATCTATCCACAAATTCGCGAACTATGTATTTTTAAGCGCGAGAATTAAATTTCCAGCTTTTCCTCGAAACGGCGCGGCATAACTTGGACTTTCTATGGAAACGTATTATGAGTCGGGCATTGCAGTGTGTTCAACTCCCGTCGCGCCACCTATCCGCAAATTCACAATCTAATTTTTAAGCGGGAAATCAGAATTTCCAGTTTTTGTCCTACCTCGAAGCGACGCAACGCCGACGTAAACCGATCTTCTTCCTTTGAAAAAATTTTGAAAGTCGGACGTTGCAGTGTATTCAATTCCAATCACGCCATCTATCCACAAATGTGCAAGCTAATTTTTAAGTGTGAAACAACTCAAATCCCCTGTTTCTATCCTTCAGATTTTTTCCTGCCTTTTTTTTTGAGAAAAAAAAACGTTAAAGCGATGACAAGTATTAAATTCCAGTTGCGCCATCTATCCACAAATTCGCGAACTGCTTTCAAGCGCGAGAATCAAATTTCCAATTTTATACTTTCCAATTTTTCCTTCGAAACGACGCCGACGTAAACTGACCTTTCTTTGAAGAAATATTGTAAGTCGATCATTACAGTTTATTAAATTCCTAGCGCGCCATCTCTCGGCAAATTCAGAAACTCTTTCTTAAACGTGACAATTAAATGCCCTGTTTCTATCATTCGGATTTTTCCTACCTATGGCTGATCTTTCTCTTGCCTTTTTTGATAACATGTTTGATTTCATGACATTAACCAAGTCTGACGATAAGGTGGTGACACGTTCTTTGTATACATATATGCCTTAAAAAGTCATCGAGATTTGGTCTTTTTTTTCTATTTCTTATGGTTATGGAAACTCCGATAAGTGATAATGAATTAGTAGTATAGCTGGCGGGATCCTGAGACACTTCAGTGGCCTGTCCATCCTAAGTGACCACCGTTGAAGGTCATCCCCATGTTTAGGTGTTTATGGGTTGTCTTTTATATGAAGAAGTAATTTTTTCTGCAGAAGAAGTAACCCCTTCGGTTCTTGTACCTAACTGAAAAATTGTCGACAATAACGAAATTTGACCAGAGGTGGTTGTTGGAAACTCCGATAAGTGATAATGGATTAGTAGTATAGCTGGCGGGATCCTGAGACACTTCGGTGGCCTGTCCATCCGAAGTGCCCACCCTTGAAGGTCATCCCCATGTTTAGGTGTTTAGGGGTTGCCTTTTATGCTGAAGAAGTAATTTTTTGTGCAGACGAAGTAACCCCTTTGGTTCTTGTAACTGAAAAATTGTCGACAATAACGAAATTTGACCAGAGGTGGTTGTTGGAAACTCCGACAAGCGATAATGAGTTAGTAGTATAGCTGGCGGGATTCTGAGACACTTCGGTGGCCTGTCCATCCGAAGTGACCACCGTTGAAGGGCATCCCCATGTTTAGGTGTTTAGGGGTTGCCTTTTATGCTGAAGAAGTAATTTTTTGTGCATCCCTTTGGATCTTGTAACTGAAAAATTGTCGACAATAACGAAATTTTACCAGAGGTGGTTGTTGGAAACTCCGATAAGTGATAATGAATTAGTAGTATAGCTGGCGGGATCCTGAGACACTTCGGTGGCCTGTCCATCCGAAGTGACCACCGTTGAAGGTCATCCCCATGTTTAGGTGTTTAGGGGTTGCCTTTTATGCTGAAGAAGTAATTTTTTGTGCAGACGAAGTAACCCCTTTGGTTCTTGTAACTGAAAAATTGTCGACAATAACGAAATTTGACCAGAGGTGGTTGTTGGAAACTCCGATAAGTGATAATGAATTAGTAGTATAGCTAGCGGGATCCTGAGACACTTCGGTGGCCTGTCCATCCGAAGTGCCCACCCTTGAAGGTCATCCCCATGTTTAGGTGTTTAGGGGTTGCCTTTTATGCTGAAGAAGTAATTTTTTGTGCATCCCCTTGGTTTTTGTAACTGAAAAATTGTCGACAATAACGAAATTTGACCAGAGGTGGGTGTTGGAAACTCCGATAAGTGATGATGAATTAGTAGTATAGCTGGCGGGATCCTGAGACACTTCGGTGGCCTGTCCATCCGAAGTGACCACCGTTGAAGGACATCCCCATGTTTAGGTGTTTGGGGGTTGCCTTTTATGCTGAAGAAGTAATTTTTTGTGCATCCCTTTGGTTCTTGTAACTGACAAATTGTCGACAATAACGAAATTTTACCAGAGGTGGTTGTCGACGATGACCAGAGGTGGTCGCAGAAGAATTTTTTTCCGGCGTTAGTTCTTGCAAAGACGTCAGCGTCGATAAATTACAAGAAGTGTCGGCAATGACCAGAGGTGGTCTTTGAAAAGTGTACCGGGATCCCACCAGCTACACTACTTCAATAAATCCAACCCGTATTTTTTTTTTCATTTTTATATTGTCATACATTATCAATACATATGTCTTACATAGATCAACATACAGGATAAAATCTCTAAACATTAATTACCTCTGTATTTAGAATAAAGTTCTCTTGCAGGTCACCCTATAGTTCAATTATCAGTGGCAACGCCGAAATAATCAGTGTAAATAAATCTCGACACCTCCTCTTAAATAATTATTTGTACTACGTCCTAAATTGTGTGGTCGAAGGACTCGCAATGAATTTTCAGAACTCGTAAAATTAAATAGACGCATACCATTACTATTACTTTTCGAAGCAACCTTAAACCACCACGATAATGATTCCTCCTAGCTACTTGCTAATAGTGTCAAAAAGTAGATAAGTTATACAAGAGAGAAGACTTGAACAAAGAAGTACAAATTAATTTACTGTGATAATCTGATTGGTATTCCACACCTTGTGCCATGCCAACGCCTTTGTTGTTCGTTTCCCCCGTACATCGCCTACGCCAATTTAAAGGGACAACTGGTTCGTGGTCATTGAAACTACTCGGCTTGAATAAGTTATCTACTCTTTGCTGATGTCATGAATGACGTTTTATAAATTAAATCCATATTATAATTCTGCAATAAAACGCTGTGCTTTTCGTTTAGATATTCGAACGAAAGTATGAACGAAAAGTCGCTGCTTTCTTGCATACTTAAGACGAGCATTTAATTTTAATAAAACTGGACAGGAATCATGAATGGCAATAATTCGTCCCAGTTTGTAGCTACTTCAAAAAGTAGTAGTTCTGCCCAACCACATCGTTGTACTATGTTCATAATAGATTAAGCGTTCAAAAAATTTGGCTGCAATAGTAACTACTTAATCGAAAAACATTTATGTAAGTATGTAAACAGTTGACTAAATTAAACATTTACTTACAACTACGTTTTTTTTATTAGTAGTATCATTGTAAAATTGCCTCCCGGACTGACTCTATATTGCAAACTCTTCCAATCTCACTAGTGCATCACCAGAATGAAATACAGATCGCGACGTTAGAATTTCGATTGGCTACGAAAATCTAACGTACGACCTGTACGAGTCTAAGAAATAAGTAAACACTCGTTGTCAATATTCCAAAACCGACGCTACTTTGGCAACATCCTAACACTATGTATAAACATGATACATGCAACAGCAATTTAAAAACGAACGTTGCCCTTGCGAATGGCGCTTTATTGGAGTTCACCATTCGAAGGACAACTTTCAGATTGGAGACGAACGAGGATTAAAACATGAGATCCCAGACCTTGGATGGCCCAACATTAAATAGGTACACTTAATTTAAATCACATAAATAGCTTCATGTAGACTTAAGCCGAATTTAATTTGCGCAAGTACGCAAGTCACCGTTTAGCCTTAAACCAAGTCTACAGAAGCTTTAGGACCTTAGCATAGCTGTATACATTTATTACATAAAAAAAATAATGTACGTATGAAAATAATGTAAGATACTAAACCAAGCCAAATCATTTTGTAAATTAGAATCTTAGCACAATTATACTGGAACGTATAAATACACTGTCTTAAATCTAGAGATGTAAATATCCTTTATGTACGTACGACCCACCTGTAACACATTCATTTTTCTGTTTAGTTCTTTAAGTAGACAACAAAAATCAACTGTATTCTACAGAGCCTATAGAAATTTGATGACTTGAAACTAATACTTTTTTGGAATTTCAAGTGACCCCATCAGATTTCTATAGTCATTTGACTTGCACCAATACTTCGAAAATACATATATTTCATAATCATTGCTTCTAGCAGCAAACTTGTAACGTGCAAGTTTTAATTTTTTTTTGTATTTTTTGTAATATTTTTTTTCCTAAGATATACGAGAGTCGTGGGCTAAAAAATTGTTGGCCCGTTTTTGTATGACTTTTAGATTTCTTTTAGGCCAATGTTCTTTTTTCTTTCTCATCGGCAGCTATCGGTTTTAGAATCCATGTGTTTTCTCCATGGCTTCCGATACTTTAAAGTATCTCTTAATTTGTTCTGTTATTTGGAGATTGACATTGTCTCCAACTGTAGGTATTTGCTTCCACATTGCGTGGAATTCTGCTAGTGTCTTCAAAATGATCTCGGTAAGGATACCAAATCTGATCATTTCTTTACTTAATAGATAGGAACCTCTCAAGCTTGTTTTCGTTTTGTGTGCAGAAACGACTTGAGAGTCCAGAATCGTCGGTGTTAAGTGTATCACAGACGGTCCAAATCTAGGACCTCGCTAGTTTCTGGAATCGCTATGCTGCAATTCCATAATTCAAAGTGTTACGCCTTGGGTTTTGTTTTTAAGGATGAACCTCATTGGGGGGAGAAGAAAAAATGAACGAGTTACAAGTTAAAACACCCCCGAACGTCCAATTTACATCGGCGATAATTTAATCTTAGAATAACTCTACTTTGTACAAGTGGTTTGAGAAACTTGTCGGACTTACAAAGTGTCGAATTACAAGCAGAAGATTTCAGGTTTCTCCCTAAAAATTACAACTTAAATCACACGAGTTTAACGCTAAGTTTGATTCGTGCATTACAATTTCTTGTGTTGTGGCGTGGCGACGCCCGGCGACGCCCGCCGCCCTTCGAAAGAAACCCCTGCGTCGGCCACAGGGCCCGTGAAAGCCTACGAATTTACATTTAGGCGATATGTCTTCTCCTAGAATTAAGATTACGCTAAAAGGGGCTAACTCTAATCAGTTGGTGGCTGTACATTTTTGTTACAATTTCATCAAATAAGAATTGGGTTCGACGAAATGAAGGGAACAAGGAATCCACTTTTTTTAGATTTACTTTAGATTTTTGACAATTTCGCCAAAAAATTAGTTCCAATTGTCACTGAACACCCCGTAAGGCAAGGAGGTCACAAAACGTTTGAAAGTCCAAATGAAATCGACGAGAAGGTTTTGTGCGTTTCGTGTCAGAAAAACGCCGTGCGACGCTCTTCTTCATTAGGAAGACAACTACAGTTTCTAAATGTTACGACTTTCGGGATCGTCGGCCCAAATCCTCTCACGTTCTAGAAAATAATTAAAATCGAAGAGATTTCCTTCGTATCAATCACTCTCAACTTTTTTGAAAATAATTCAAACTCGAGGAGTACGACCAAACCCGTTCAGGGTCGCAACGAAAAGATTCTAAATTTTCAGCACCATTCAGTATTGAAACAAAAACTTCTTTGACTCCATTTAAGCACCGTTTAGTTTACTCGCGACCCAATTATTTTCAAAAAGGTTCTCGACAGTAATTAAATTCGAAGAATAAAACATGGAACACTTTTAGGGCTTCGATTTAATTACCTTCAACAAAGCGACACTTTCGATTCATAAATTATTCCCCCCACTTCGTCTTTAAACGTACACGAAATCTTTACGACATAAATTATTTCTCCTCTAGCTTGCAATTGCTTGCGCAGCAATCTTCGATTCTTGATTAACAAATCATTAAAAATCGAGGTTCACATTGTACAGGGTGTCTCATTTTGCGATTCTACACAGTTGCTTCTTTGATGAATCTGTGCAAAAAGGTTCACAAGAATTATTTCCCTTTTTGTACACTTTCAGAAGAATTGAATTACAAAGCTGTGCCAGCGGATGGTCTCTATGAAAAAGACGATCTGATTTGAGCTTGTGCACACACTTTTGTGATTTAGGCCCAGTTGTACAATGCCTGAAGCTTGTTAAGGGTTTAAGCTGAAATTGTACAACTGGGCCTTAATAGAAGCAGGTGAAACCTCGGTTAATAAAATCGATAAAATGAGCGACCGTATTATAATAACATCGAGACATTTAACTATGCTGCTTGGGTACATCTCTGTCGTGTGGAGTGCCCTGTTTTGAGCCCGTAGTGCTCAAAGGAAGAAGTTGCGTCTTCTTCGATTAATGCGTCGAAAGAAATCACGTCAACGGAACCTCCAAATTTATCAAAAATATCACAGAAGCAGCTGCTTGTTTGGTGGAAGCTATACAAAGCTCGAACGAAGAGATCGATCCATTTATTCATCGGAAAATCACTCACTATTTACATCACTATCTGTTTACTGGATGAAACGTTTGCAGAAAGATTCTATGCTCTCAGGGGCCCGATTCTCGAACTGTGCGAAAAGATTCGTATACGAAAATGACGCAATTTCCTAACGATTTGTGTAGTTTTGCACGAAAATTTTCGCATACAAATCTTGTCGCACGATTCGAGAATCGAGCCCCTGATAACAAACTTATTTCTCTTGACGACGAACTACTTCAAAGTCCTGAGAGCCTTTGGCCCAGGATTATTGTTCTACTTCATCTGTAATTCTGCACAAAACGTTCACAGGAGAATAAAATTTTTCAACGTCATCCCACTCCTATTATTAAGACGACGAATTTTTTTTAATGAAATTGGCTCTGTGTTTTAAATTAAAAAGTTTCCAGAAGGTAGATCCAGTCATTTTAACTTTAAGGCAAAGGTAACCCTTAAGCCTTGGGCTGCGTTGCATAAGCCAGGATTTAAGCCTAAGTTAGACTGTAATACTGTAAAGTTAATCCTGGCTTGAACCTTGTATACAACTCAGCCTTAATCGTTGAAATATTCGTCGTGGATGGATTTAAGCTTCAGCTTAAATTTAAACTGAGGTCGTAGGACCAGTTGTACAATGCCAGCTTAACTTTAAGCCAAAGCTTAAACCCTCAACGACAGTTGTTGAAATAATCGTTGCTATGGGTTTAAGCCCCAGCTTAAATTTAAACTGGTCCTGTTCCTGGAAATTTTTAATCCACGATTATTATTCTGCTTCACCTATAAAATCGCGGACAAAACTTTTGCAGAAAAATAAGAATTATGTTGTTGTCTCGTTGCGAACGTCAAAACAATGGAACAATGGATTTTCTTTTTTTTTTAATAAAGCTATCCTCGAGCACGAATGTGTGAGACAAAGGATTACAAAGTTATTTTTCGTTGTTCTTCCTATTCATCATTGTATGACGCGTTCCAATTTCTTTTTAACACAGCTTATAAATACAGGCCACGTTAAATTGAGGGAAAGTTTAGTTGAACTCACGAGTTGGAACGTGTTTGAATGTGCGATCATCGCGAATCAATTAAATTACGAAGTGAACATTAGTTTAGTGTAAAATCGTAAGAATTTGAACGGATTATTAATTTAATTTTGTAAATAAACGATTTGGAACTCGCCTTAATTTGAGCAGCGTTTATTTCGAATTATTTATAAACAAAGGTGTGCAAAGCTTCACAGATTTTCGTTAATTTGAAACAAAAGGACTAGGTTACCCCCGAACCAAAAAAAAATGTCATGTACGTTATTGAAAAATAAATAAATCAATCAAATTTTTTAGCTTGCACTCTTCAAGATGAAAACTCGACTAATTTTTTTAAGTTATTCTTCTTTCTCTTGGAGTATTAAAACCTCGACTATTATTGAATTATTTATACATTGTGCAATGGCGAACGAATTTTCGCAGAGTTTTAGAACAGCTTTTTTATGTTAATGCTAAGCCAATGCAGTTTCAAAATTGAAGCCAACAAGTGAGGGAAAACATGGATTCTGTCTTAGGCAAGAACACAGCACCCTGTATGAACCCTGAGCGTTTCACGTTTAAACCAAAAAAATCCGATCGAACCTAACCAAGTAATTATTGCTTGTTTTAACTAACTTGGTTTGGCGATTGAATTTTATTATTGCCTTAAAGTAGCTTCGTAACTCAACTGCAAATTCGATAAGCGCTGTTTTTAGAATTAATTCCTAACTGCGTCACAGCCAAGTGAATCCCCGATTTTAAGTGAAAACAAAAAGTGACCTCCTCATTCGGTTACGATCAATTAAATCAGCCACTTTCTATATCGGTTCCAGATCATAAGAGTGGGCCAAAAAATCTCGTCTAACTTTTTAATAGTGTGGGAAGGTTTCTTCTTTTTTCGTTTTAACTCTAAAAGTACTTCGCTTAAGGCCCAGTATTTCATTCGGAGTTTAACTTTAAGGTTCGCTCTATTTCTACAGAAACAATTGCCTTTACAATTATCACTATGGGAATAAAAAGAAGCTTAAAGTTAAACTCTGGAGCTAAGTGAAATAAATGTAATGATTTTCAGTTTTTTGGATCGAGCTAACTTCAATTGCTAGGTGAAACCGATTCAGCATCCTGTTCTAATTACGTAAAATGAAACCGTTTGTTCTAGAAAAATAAAATACAAAGTAGGACCTTACGGGCTCAGGTACGGCAACCCCTAAAAAGTGAAAATACAAATCGTAAAAGGAAGTTTCGCCGTGTTGCTGAATTTTACTTCTTCCGAATGTGAATTTGAGCGGAACAATTTGATCGAAACGTTGAATTTCGTTGCTTTTCAGGCGACGTGAAACTTCCTCTTATTACACAGCAATAATTAAAAAAAAGGAAAGCAATGTTATTAATTTAAGAACTTACTCCCTACAACTACGTTTCTTCTATTAACGTCGTTAAAATCATGCAATAAATACATTTACAATCGATAGTCTTACATTCAGTGATTTATTGTCGTTTTACGTTCCACATATGGTTTGCCGCCCGTCGGAGGCAAGGAAAATTGTGCAACTCAATCGTACGTTCCACATAAGGTTTGCCGCCTATTGAAGGCAAGGAAAATTGTGCAACTCAATCTTACGTTCCACATAAGGTTTGCCGCCTCTTGGAGGCAAGGAAAATTGTGCAACTCAATCTCGCCGTCGTACTTTTGCTGGTTTTTACACACGAAATCAAAGTGAGCCGGCGTGAAATCATTGATGATTTTACGTTTTATTCCTAAGTAAGTGTAAAAGTACATCTAAACATCGACCGAAAACATCGAAAACACCTACTTGTAAATGTGTATATAAAATTAAGAAACACCAACATCTATCATTTGCAACAACGTGTATATAAAAACAGTTTCAGCCTGATGGCTCGAAACTGCTTCACATTTCCAGCGGCGGTTTCGACAGGTCCCAAAATGACTTTTCAGTGTACTACATCCTCTATGATTTTATGATTTCGGGGCCGGGAACGTGCCGCTGAGATTTATTGCGAAAAATTTCGTGGCGTTTAATATTGCACGGTTAACACAGCACTGAGGCAGCTTTTGGGCTTACTTATCACTTTCACAGCCGCTGACTTTGCTTTAGTCTATAAATGTACACTACGGTCTCACTCCGTAAGCATTTGAGCTAGGTTCTATTAAGGCACGTCTAGGAACCGCTAGGGCCTCCCTCTTTCACGTATTTCTTCGTTTTTTGGTCAACAGTAAGTAACCTTTTTTCTGAGATCTTTCGAAAGTACTCCACATCAATCGGAATCAATCGCAGGATTCCTCGACTATTTTTTTATTATAAATTGCAAGTTTTTTTGCGTTTTTAGGGTTTAGGTACAGCAAGTATAAAATAGTACAAGTAGAGGTAAAGTTGGTCGTTCCGAATTTTGGCGAATTCTAAATCATGTCAAGTACAATTTTTTTGCCAAAATTTATGCAATTAAAGGAGAGTTGCATTTTACATGAAACCGATCCTCCTTAATTACTCTGGCCGGGTCCTTTTTGATTCAATTTTTTAAATAGCCAATTTTTGCAATTAATTTATATTTTTGCCACATTATCATAATCGGTTTGCCAGGCGCTTAATGTTTATTATAATTAATATTAACTAGAAAATTGCTGAATGTTTGGTAAGGGAATCTAAACCAAAAAAAAAATGGTAATTAATACGATCAAATACAAGGAAATATGAAAATATTAAAACGAATTCCCTCACGATGCATTTAACTGGCAATTTTTAATCCCATTAATTATCATGGAAACATAACGTACACTTGTACCTCTTTTGTGTTTAAAACAAAATGGAGCTGACAAAACCCCAAACGATGCATGATCAAATTCGCCGATTAACTGGAGAGGGGTTGTGAAAAGTTCCGTTCCGATTCGGGGTGGGTTGAACTCGGCTGGCCAAATCGTCATCTCGAAACGAAAAGGCGTAATTATCGGATTTCCGAAGACCGCGTTCGGTAATTTCTTTCGCACGAAAGCTCTCGGGTCCCTCAAAATGCCATCCCAATTTCAAGCTAGAACGGAGCTGAGCCCGTTAGCTGCGATCTGGCGGGGCGGTGATGAATTTGGGGCGCCGATTTTGTCACTGGCAAATCTGCCGAATCGAGCTTTCTCGAGCTTGATCCGGCAATCGTAAAATCCGCGGAATCCGATAAGGCCGCGATTCGTTTCGGATATCCTCTGAATGTAAGACTATCATTGGGGGGGATTGGGATTTTAAAGGGCACACCTAAACGAAAAAAGGACCTGCAGAAGTCCAAACGGACTTCCCCCTTTTGTCTTCTTGGATTCTGAAACTCGCCTGAAAGGTAGACTTTGAATTTTGGGTTTCATTGGCCTAAATCGCGTAAGCATTTAAATGTCCGTAGCGAACCTTCGCCGGCAGGTTCGGTTTGACACCGGATAAAAATCGGGGATGAAGCTAGCGCACCCAAAACTCCGGTATTTGTTCGTAGACTTTGTAAAAATCACAGACAAGACCTGAGTTAAGTTGCAAACCGGAATCGAACCTCTAGGCTGGCTGAGAGTGTGTAGTTCTCCCAACGAGACGAAATGCTGCGCATTGAAGGATCGAAACTCTATTTAAACAACGCGAGTCGCGCAATGACAAATTGGGGGTGCACGAGAGCACCAAGACACGGCCCCCATCGTTGGAGCAATCACACCCGTTTATTTTTCCCCGAACGGTTTTCGAAAGTTATCTGAACTCCTGTAGGTCCTTTTTCGATCACACTTAAACTATATTGTACAAAGGAATTTCCGACAGAATCTAATCGAAATTGCCCCAAAACTCTTCTGTAAGTTGGAAAATTGCCATTTCGACTACAACTACTTTAAAAAAAATGACTTTAGCACAGCACCAAACAACTTGGATCTGCGTTAATTACACTTTCAAAACTAGCTGCATGTGCAGGTCTTCACGACTAATTACCAACCAACCAACCAACCCATCCCTCCACGAGTTCTCAACTTCAAGCAGATGGCGGAAAGTCGAGTTTAGAATTTCGATTAAACTCCACCGGGAATTCGTTCATTTAACGCAAGTCAAACTAATTCCGAACCTTAATTAACCCATTGTGTTAAACGTAAAACCAATCGGCGACAGTTGTTTTAAATGAGTTGCTTCTTCTCGAGTTGTTCGGCCGGTTTTATGGTGTGAGTGTACCCACCGTAAGCCTTCACGGTGGTGGTCTGTACCGCATTCGGAGCTTGCGCTGACCTCAGACTTCTGCAATACTTGAAGGTGGTCACGTATCCGCAAAACATCAGCGCGCCGAAGAGGATCATGCTGACTGCTGGAACGAAAGAGGGTTAATAAGTTCCCGGAGGGCGGGTGCTTGGGTGGACTTACTGCAGAAGAGGTTCGACGAAAGAAATTCCGAGCCTCTTCCGGTGATTGGCTCGCTGAAGGAAAGCATGGTGATGGTAGCTGCACACATAACGAAAGAAGTCGCGCTTATGACCATCCATGGGACAACGTAGGCGTAGGTGCGGGTGAGGATTCCGTAAAGAAGCAGTAATTCGGCGAATAAGTTCATGATACCTATCCATGAAGCTAAGTAAAGGGCGCAGGCAGTCACTAAAATTCATAATTCAACAAAAAGTTAAAATCATTTTTTAATACAATCAGTTTTCAATAAATGGGACCTCGTGATATGAGATTAATATTAAAAAGATTCTCTTATTTTCTAAGAAGTTTATGAATTAGTACTGAGAAATGATCTACGTGACCACTGTCATTAAAAGTATAATGTGTTAGATTAATTAGAATCTTATGTATTGCATATACAAGGTGAATTTAATAGTTGCGACCAAGGCAACGGATACGTAGGTAACAAAGCAACGATGACGATCGTCGCAAATAAAAAAAAATAGGTCGCCCCTTGACGAATTAAAGCGAAACCGCATTCGTTCATGATTGGCCCGCAAATAGGATCGCATCCTCAATTTGGTCGCTAAGACAACTTGCGGTGGAAACACAAAAAGATACAGCTCTGATCATCTGTGATTCGATTACACATTTAGACCAATGAAGCAGAGTTACTTCATCCCTGCTACGAGAAAGCCCTATAAAATCGAGAGCGCTAACCGCGCTTTTACCACCCCGGTTAGGCCTTAGGCAGCAAAAAGCCCCCGCCGCGGCGCCGTTGGCAACTTGGACCAATTAAAATAACTTCAGTTTCAAGGTGAACCGAATTAAAAAGTAATCACGCTCGTTCGATGTAATTCGTGAAATCAACCACTTATTAAAGTTCTGGTTAATTATTATTCCGACTTGACGATTGTAACCGACTGTAACCTTCGCACACATTTGATTTACTCGCCGAAAAATATCAGCAATGACTACGTGCAACATTGCAATATCTCTATTTCGCTTCCACACAAGTTTCAATGAGCCTCTTCTTAATTTACTCACAATCAACGCATAGGTATTGCTGGCCAGGCCAACAATGTATATCATCATCCACAGAAAAAAATGAGAAGAAAGCGCTAGAAGGGTCGCTCACCGTTGGGGGGCTCACGGCAGCTAGTAATTTGTTGAATTTCGCTCGGGTCCATTTGACCTTGACCTTTAAAAGTTTTAAAACATTTTTCAATCTTAATTTCTTGCTTAGGTTGAGTGTAGTTAAGCTGAATTGGGTTCATTTCACCTTGACCTTTATCTTCTTAGTTATGTTTCTCGAATTTTCAACTTTTCGTATCGATTCCACCTTACTTCGGCATAGCTGAAGTGTACTTCTATGATTTCTCCTGGCCTTAATACTGTTGCATTTTCAAGAGTTCTATTAATTTCTATTTTAAAAGAAAACACGATATAGTTAATAAACTAATTTATTTATAAACTTACACTATAATAATTTATTTACAGGCTTATATCTAATTTATGTTAGCAACCGAGCGAAAGTCTAACGCGAACTTTAATGCGGAACTGTCTCCCATTCACCGGCTGCCGCTTTTACAAGCCGGGGCTGTTTGTACGTGAACTTTCCCGAAAGGTTCCAGAATGTCTGGTTTTATTCCGCCGCCGGAATTCTCCAGGCTGTCTGCAGAAGCTTCTAGCCTAAGGCGCATCGACTGTAACGCAAAAGACAGACTGGCGCCGACTGGTGTCGACGAATCATTACAATACAAAGAGTAACAGCTTCTTCTTTGCGTATCTGGCTTATTGAAGCACTTTCATTTGTCTTCTAGGTGAAAGAGTGCAATCGAGCCTCGCATTAGTTGAAGTATATCATCTGCAGAGTAAAAATAAGAAGAAAGCGCTATAAGGGCCGCTCGCCATGGGGGCTCGCGGCTGCTGGTGATTTGTCGAATTTCGCTCTGTTCCATTTGGCCTTAATCTTTAATTCTTTTTAAATATATTTTCAATCTTAATTTCTTGCTTGGGTTGAGTGATGATTTCTCCTGGCCTTAAGAATAATAGGTTCTTCTTTGCATATCTGGCTTATTTAAGCACTTTCATTTTTCTTTTAGATGAACGAGTGCATTCGGCCCAGCTTCGGTGTACGTCCTGTGCAGACATTATCGGGAACACTCACAAGCCTTCTGTGCAGACATTGTTGGGAACACTCGCAAGCCTTCTGTGCATACGTTGTCAGAAGCATTCGCAAGCCTTCTGTGCAGCCATTGTCAGAAGCAACACCACATCTCTCACATCAGCTTTTTTTATTTCTAGATTGTAGGGCGATTCCATTTTTCCAGATTCCCCTCAGTTTTATTTCGAAGCATCTTGAGATTTCTAAGAACTCAGCAAACGTCACTATGGCAACACTGACCCTGCCATATTGATTTCCGTTACGTGTGGACGGCTTTAATACAACTTGAAGAAAATTGCTCTTTCTGCATTTATTAATCGTAAAATATTTGGAGTTTCCTTTGAGACTACTAAACTCCTAAAGAAAATTCAAAAAACGTGTGTAAGACCTTTTAACTAAAAGTACTTGAATCAGTTTTAGTGAAAATGTGTATTTCAAAAACGAAACCAAAACCTTATATTGAAAGACAAGACTCAAAACGCGACTTAAGACGTGTGAAACTCTGTCCCAGACACGTAGAATTACGCGGGAAAAATTTCGTTCTTACCACAGGCTGACGTCGTAAGAAACCGCAATTACCGCCATCGTTGCACGTCGTTTACATCCAAGCACGCTTTTCGTTGATGTTCTCGTTCAGAAAAACTAGCAGAAAACTGTAAGTAATTTGTACTTTTAATTTGGTGATTAAGAATATATTTTTTAAGACTCCTTTTCTATTTGCGTAGAGTTTCTCCTACCGGAAATTTTCTTGCCACTTACTGTGTTGTCGTCTGAAGATACTACAGGACAAGAATCCTTTTTGCGTCGTAGTTCCTGAATGTTTGAGAACAGGATCCAATTTCGGCGTAGTCGTTTGTATCAGACGATAACCGGCAAGGAGAATAGAGCGTCGAGCACAAAAGTTTATAATCATTTCTGTAGAGGGCAAGTTCGACTACTTTGCATCGTTTTAATGTGTCACGTCATGTAAAATATTAAATTCACCTGGTATAAGTAGGAAAATATTTTTAAGTATCATTCAGCTTCCTATTTTTATAAAGAAACTATGTTAATTTTATGTTAAACGACAAAAAAATTCGAATTCGGATATACTCACTTAAATTAAACCTCAAGGAAGAACACAGTAGAATTTCGTTATTAGTTTCCTCGTGGTGGTTGGTTTTCGAGCTCTTGTTAAGTTCCTCTTCAATGTCCACTTTTGCCAGTTTGAAACCGTACTCGACTTTCGCGAAGCCCAGTATTGCCAAAGTAGTCATCATTGCAGTCCAAATCTGCAACAGTAATCGATTTCGCTTTTTTAAGTACGATTAGTACAGTTGTCAAAAAAAAAGGTACAATTGCAATTTTTTGCTGAAAGTTGACTGGATTGTACTGGGGTCCCCGAGCTTCCTCTATGAAACGCTATTTCAGCCCTAATTGGAGCCTCATCAGCAGAAGAGTAGCTCGAGAAACTCCATCGCAATCCCGCCAGCCAACAAACTTACGCAAAGATAGCGCGTAAGTGCAAACACATTGGCTAAGGCGTAACCTGAAGCTGTGCGGAGATAGCAAGTAACAACGAATACTGCTGTCTCATAAGCTATTACCCAGAAGGTGGCCAGTGCCGACTTGCAGCAAAAATTTACAACTTTGCGATGACACTCTAAATATCCGCACTGGCCTGGCCATCTTGTGGGTAACAGCTTATGAGACTGCAGTATTCATCGTTATTTGCTATTTGTTGCTCGTTGAACGGCGCACGCAAAACAAAATTATAATATTTACAAAACAGATTACGAATATGTTTAGTATTTATAACGTTTTAAATTGTGGTTGTCATCACCATTTCCTTGTTATCAGCAAACTATTTTTATTCAAACGTCAGCGATAAAAACCGAATAAACGACATAAAGAAAACCGACTGTAACACAAACAATGAATCAATACAATCAAAGAGTAATTACATGGAAGTATGACCTTCGGAACTTCGTCTGTTCCAAAAAGTCCGTTTAGAACGCTAAACAACCTTGGGCAACCCTATTCTTTGATAATGAGACTGTCCCATGTCGAAAATGGGATATATTACTGGCCTGTCATTGGCCAATAGACCTCTCCCCATGCCCGCGAACCGCTCGCGTCGAACGTCGCCCCGATGTATAAATTTCTTCAGTCGTTGTGGCTATTCACCGCACTGATAGTTATTCTCGTTTTCTTTAAATTTTTCATTAAACGGTATTTGTTTTGAAATGAAAAGTAAACAGGTGTACCGCTTGGTTGTGAAATTGGTTGCGGCGAGCCCAAGCCTTCTTCGAGGCTTCTCCAAGCTTGTTGCGTTGTACCTACGGCAGGTACGTTTTTAGCGTTATATCTTGCAACGGTCGGTTCGTAATTCGTGTTCTCTTTTATCTAGCTTTTTTTATATGTATATTCTTATTTGGTCCCCTTCATTTATTCCGAACGTTTCACCGGAGTTCCGTTAACTAAGAGCTGCCTGGCGATCGTCTTCGTGGTGTACCCTTGCTGAAAGGTTTGATGGCGTCGCGTCGTTATAAACGGATCTTGGCCGACCATCTTGGAGTTTGGCAACGCGGCGGTTCATCACGTCAGACACCGCAAGAGGGCGCGCTACTTGGAAACGAAAGTGGTAACTGGAAGCATTTCTCTCATCATATTCCTATCTCATTGGCCTGAAGCCAAGATGTCATCTGGAATGATACGACGCTCCTGTTACGCCTAAGCTCGACGGACGACACTTTGACGTTTGCTTTTTGGATAACCAAAGATTGGGGATTTAAAATCTTTCTGATTTTATTTATTTATCTATTTTGCTTTGTCATATTGTAATATTAAGGCTGCGTTGTATAAAAGGTTTAAGCCAGGATTAAAGTTCTTCTTCAGTCGTTGTGGCTACTCGCTCGCATTCAGACCGCACTGAGACTCATTCTCGTTTTCTTTAAATGTTTCATTAAACGGTGTTTGTTTTGAAGTGAAAAGTAAACGGGTGTCCCGCCCGGTTGTGAAATTGGTCGCGGCGAGCCCAAGCCTTCTTCGAGGCTTCTCCAAGCTTGTTGCGTTGTACCTACGGCAGGTACGTTTTTAGCGTTACATCGTGCGACGCGACGGTCGGTTCGTAATTCGTGTTCTCTTTTATCTAGTTTTTTTATATGTATATTCTTATTTGGTCCCCTTCATGTATTCCGAATGATTCACCGGAGTTCCGTTAACTAAGAGCTGCCTGGCGATCGTCTTCGTGGTGTACCCTTGCTGAAAAGTTTGATGCCGTCGCATCGTTATAAACGGATCTTGGCCGACCATCTTGGAGTTTGGCAAAGCGGCGGTTCATCACGTCAGACACCGCAAGAGGGCGCGCTACTTGGAAACGAAAGTGGTAACTGGAAGCATTTCTCCCATCATATTCCTATCTCATTGGCCTGAAGCCAAGATGTCATCTGGAATGATACGACGCTCCTGTTACGCCTAAGCTCGACGGATGACACTTTGACGTTTGCTTTTTGGATAACCAAAGATTGGGGATGTAAAATCTTTCTAATTTTATTTATTTATCTATTTTGCTTTGTCATATTGTAATATTAACGCTGCGTGGTATAAAAGGTTTAAGCCAGGATTAAAGTTCTTCTTCAGTCGTTGTGGCTGCTCGCTCGCATTCAGACCGCACTCGTTTTCTTTAAATTTTTCATTAAACGGTGTTTGTTTTGAAGTGAAAAGTAAACGGGTATACCGCCCGGTTGTGAAATTGGTTGCGGCGAGACCAAGCCTTCTTCGAGGCTTATCCAAGCTTGTTGCGTTGTACCTACGGCAGGTACGTTTTTAGCGTTACATCATGCGACGGTCGATTTGTAATTCGTGTTCTCTTTTGTAATAGTTTTTTTTATGTATTCTTATTTGGTCCCCTTCATGTATTCCGAATGATTCACCGGAGTTCCGTTAAGTAAGAGCTGCCTGGCGATCGTCTTCGTGGTGTACCCTTGCTGAAAGGTTTGATGGCGTCGCATCGTTATAAACGGATCTTGGCCGACCATCTTGGAGTTTGGCAACGCGGCGGTTCATCACGTCAGACACCGCAAGAGGGCGCGCTACATGGAAACGAAACCATCATATTCCTATCTCGTTGGCCGGAAGTCAAGATGTCATTTGGAATGATGCGGCGGCACTGTTACGCCTAACTTCGAGGGACGACACTTTGACGTTTGCTCCTTGGACTTAACCTTGTTTATTATACTTATTTTATTGCGTCCCATTTTAATTACAAGGGTTTAAACCACAAACGGCATTGATTGCGTTCATTTTAATGCGTTTATTAAGTTTATTTTTAACGCTGACTGGATTTCCCAATTTGCGCACCTACTGGCTGATAACTTACATGATCTTTGAAGGTTGTTAATTGAAATTTTTGATTTGGGACGTAAATAAGAACAAGCGTGCGTTACTGGCGTTCTTTGTTTCTTTTCGGATTTAAATTCAAGCCTTTGTATTGGGATTACGTTTGATCCACCCCATCTCCACGAGTTAGCCAGACGCGAGATGAACTTAATTTGCACATCTCTACATTTGTAACCAATTAGGTCCATAACACTCGTGTCCAGTTGCAGTCTCAGCATTTCTTCACAAGTGTTTATCGTATTTGCGTCCAGTTGCAGTCTCAGCAATTTTGTCAAGATTTGCAGCTGCAATTCTTAGACAGAATACGATAAGACTAATATACAATCACGTGTTGTCTTAAGTCACAGTCTCAGGTGACAGCGCAATGTGACGTGTTGTTTGCTTTAACGTTTTTATTTTAGGGTGTTTCTAAATTTTGGCTCCATTGATTGCTCCATTTGATTACAAACTCTAAAGTTCTGATTTGGCTTCGCTGATCGCTCTATTTGATTACAAACTCTAAGGTATTTTCGTTTGTTTCTTTCTTCTTGCGTGTGGATTGACTATTTTTGAATTTGGAGCGACGTTTTCCGGTTCTTGCAAAAAATCTAGGGGATTCCGGTCGCCATCTTGTTGGGCTCGCGGCATTCAAGGGCGTTGGCCGTCGTAGAAGTTAAATTATGTTACTAGTATTGGAGTCTGGCCACCTAATAGATCTTGGGGATTTTTCTTCGCTCGTGAACGGTTGTTGGAAGTAGATCCGGTGCTGATATAGCAGTTAAAACCAGTGCCACGAATTCCGTCTTCGCGTGCAAGCACCACGAAGCGAAGGTTCAAAAACTCATGAAAAATCCGTGTCACATTTCGTGACATTGAAGTAAACAGTTGGATATCACCAGCCTGAGCTGCTTTACGTTTACAACTATAGTTCGTCGTTGGAGCCCTTGAAACTTAACATAGAGTAATTGGGACCCGAGTATGGTATTGTACAAACTCTCTGTTTTATTTCTTTTATTAATTACCTACATGCGTCTCTAAGTTGATTACTGGGTGCCTTCAGTGCCTTGTGATACCGTTGTAAACGGCCGGAAATTTAAATTCAAATGTGAGGGACGGGAGGTTAAAATTGAAAGATAACAGAAGAAAGGGGATGAATTATCCTTTTACTTTCAACTTTATCAATTTTAGTGCAAGGCTTCGTCAAAATACTATGTCCGTCTAGATATCTCGACGAGAATAAGAGAGAAGTTCTATTGTGATGCCCAAATTAGGTCACACCACAATAATCAACAATTTCTACTTCTTCTCCTCACTCTTTTACTGAAATTTGAATCAGACCGTAAAGGACACAACTAGCAATTTCTTTGTTTGTAGGTATCTGGTTTGAGCTTTTGAGCCAGATATTACTATTACGCCCTCTTTATACGGAATGGAATTTCAGCCCTTGCCCGCCACTACATATAATTTTCGGGTTTGACGAAAAATTACGTTCTCTCTTTTAAGAGTGACTTTGACTTGAAAATAAAGACAAAACTCATATAAATAAATATATTAACATTAAGTAAACAATTATAAATTGATTAAGACAAATTTACGTACACACAACCCTCTAGTCAAATTACTAGAGATCGAAACTTAGACAAACGTGAAATTTACACGCAACTTCAGATTACTTCAGAACAACACACAAGAGAACATAAAACACGTTCAAAATAATCTTAGGACGAGAAAAACAGCATCTCATAATTAAAGTAAGCAATGTTAGTTTAAAAACATAGCCGAAATAATAATAAAATTAATAATAAAAATTCTTACCAAACCATAGCACTAGATACAGAGACGAACGGACTTTTTGGAGAACAGCAACACCCACTATGACATTCTATAAATGCCTTCGGGCTCTGGAGATGCACGCGACCAAACTGCTTGAAGCTGTCTGATGATTGTATTTCGCCACGCTACCTTTTCATTTAGTTTTTCTCGATCACGTGTGCGATATAGCACGAGATCAGTGAACATCTCTACTGCAGATGTTGCAGGTGCAGTTCTGAGAATTTTGCAACGTCCAGCGTGTGTCATCTAGTTCAGGGTTTTTTTTATAAAGCGAACACCTGCTACGGTTACGCAATTCTTTTATGTGGGTTAATTTCGCGTTCTAGTTAGTTCATTTCATACTTCTGGATTCTTACACAAATTTATTAAACTAAAATCAGTTTTACTTGGACCATATCCGCAAAGGAATTTCAAAATTAATCTTAATCTTAACTTTCCCAGGCCTTGGCGATAAATTAGGATTAACATAAGAGGCCCTCTTAGATAAAGATCATTTAGATGACCGTAAGGTAAACACATAGACGATAACGCGTGGGACCAGGGCTAACGCCTACGCGGACCGACAAGCTTGGTCGAAAAACGGACCAAATAACACCTTAACGTTAGGCAACTTAAGTCACTTCGGTGCCCAAAATTTGATACTTTGGACGAAAGTTGAACGATTAGCTGCGAGAGCGCAGCATCTCTCAAGGCAAATATTGAGAGGGGGGAGGATTTTGGAATTTGTAAACAATGGCTCAAGAGAGAGAGAGAAGTTTCAGAAAAATTAATTAATGTGCGCCTGGCCTCGGTAAGAATGTTCACCTAACTATCGTCCTCTTTGTTCTACAGTTAACTTAACCGAAATTTAAATTGAAATCCTAGCGCGGGTGCGGTCTGAGCTTAAACAGAGTGTGAGTGTAAGGAACAAGCCGAGTCCTCCCCAAAAAGGTTACCGCGAGACCTCCATCCTCAAAAGAGAAGTCCTCTCTGGTGTTGGGATCTACCTTGAACCCCTATCCGGTAGGTGGGTTTGTTAATTTTATCTGATTTGATGTGCATATCCTGTAATACCGCCCTCCGGGGTAATTCATTACTTCTTTAATATACCTTGCCTTAACCTAGTGTCACGGGGCCGGGGTTTCTATCCGTTTAGGGCGTAGGTAGCAGAGGTAGTAGATGGTAGAGCTTGAAACACAGGTGTTTTAGAAAAAAGGAATTTAATACCTCTTTATTAAAGGAAATTAAATAAATTTAGTTGCGGGGGTTCGTCTCGAATTGTTGGGAATGCGGTCCGGGTGTTCACGGCGACGGTTAGCTCACGTCGTTCCTTTTCTGGCCGGAGTGGAACAAGATTCTTCCCTGACGGGTTGGTGGACTCGGGTATCGTTTCCCTTGGCTGGCGGGGAAAGATGGTCCTCGTTCCCGGGGGTCGGTACTGTAGTCGGCCAGCAGGGTTGCAGCAGCTCGATGCAGTAGCGTTTAGTTGTAGGACAGCGTCTCGATGCAGCAGCGTCCCGGTGTAGGACAGCATCTCGATGGAGTGGCGTTCAGTTGTAGGACAGCGTCTCGGTGCGTGGCGTCCCGGTGTAGGACAGCGTCTCGATGGAGTGGCGTTCAGTTGTAGGACAGCGTCTTGGCGCGTGGCGTCCCGGTGCGTCGGCACTAGGGACCACGGAGTCGGTTCGGTAGAACGACTGCCTCCTAATTTTTGGCTCGCATTTTTATACACCGCTTTTGGCTAGTTTGCATGTTGCGTCTCTTTGTTCTTGCCCCGTGTTTCGCCCATCGATTTCATATGTGCGCGGCCTCGTTTATCGTAATTTTCGCTGAGCTTTATTGTTGTGGAATTCGAACCGATTACCTATTTATTTCGACACGGTTGCGGTGCCCTCGATTACACATGTTCGCGTTTAAATTATTTGTTTGCGGAATACAACCAGAAAGCCCCTCGTGGTTTTTTAGAAAATCCCTTTCGTGACACGTCTTTTATTTACAGTAGAATAGATTATGATTTTAAGGTACTCTTGCACAGTTCCACTCCTCCGAAGTATTATTAATCGGCCAGGTAATTTAATTAGGCATTATAGAGCCCGGAATTCCCTTAAAAACTCCGGTGGTGGCAGTGAACTCCGTTACTTTACTTTAGTTTTTCTAAATTATCCAAATGTCATTTTGGTTAACATGCTTAGTTAAATTTCTTACTAAAATTACGCTACCAAAGTAAGAAGAGTTAAAAACGGGGGAGAGTCTTCAAACTTTCACCACACAGCCCTTCCTACAGCGTACTTGTCTGCTTAAGACCGAGGTTCCTTAAGAACGGTGTTTCGTAACATGCGATCTTAAACTGTCATTCGTGTAATCACGCTTACTTTTTTTTGACAGAATTTATTTATTGTATATTATTTTGTGAGCCGTACAGGAAATCCTCGCCGGTGAATTTTAATTTAATTTAATCTGACGAGTCTATTTTTGGGGTACTTCAACGTAATCCCTTATTTTCGTTTGCTGAGCGATCTGCTCGTTATACGTTCAACTGTCTAATACATAATAAATTCCGTATCGTTGTTTGCCGCATATTTTTTTTTTAATATACGAGAGTTGAGTTCTATACAGGGAGACTGACGAACATTTTTTTTATAAACGCAGAAATCAAACCTGAGGGTTCCTCAAACGCTTACATTCACGTGTGCAATCCTAGCGGTGCCACGCATTTCACCCTACTGCTTGGAACATACATAACGCTAGGTGGTGCCCCTTTTATTTAAGATCTAGGTAACGAGCTACCAACAATACTATTGTAGCCCACCCCGTCTCCACTGAGCTGGGCATAATTCCGGGTAGGTTTTCGCCAACATCGATGAGTTTTCCCCAGTGTTCGCAATTCACGCAAGGTCAACTTGAATAATAAATTGGGTCCCTTTGTTTACGTCGATTCAGACTCCTGCGTTTGAATTTTTACGATTGCAATCGATTTTTTAATTTCGAAATAATAATTCCCGTTTCTTACACATGCATCCGTCAAGTAAATACTTTGAAGTTCGTATTTCAAGGTGATCGACGTCAAATCCGTTTAAAGGTCAAGTTCACGCCCGACGCCACGCCCTGTACGTATTAGTTCATATGCAACGTATGCATTTGTATTTGATTTTTTTTTTATTATCATTACGGGTTTCGTTTAATTTTTTATTTGTTTTATTTTCAATCGATGATCTAAAATATTTTGTTTTATGTTTTAACTTTTTTTTAGTTTCGTTCGCTTAACCGCCGACTCTGAAATTACCCTTTCGTCTGCGCAATTGTCTCTAACATTCTGGAACATTTCGATCAATATAAAAACAACGGTTATAAAAAAGAAAAGTGTAGTAGAAAGAAACTGGAAAAGCAACTAAAAGAATACTTAAATACTTTATCGGTTTAAATATTAAAAACGAAACGAGAAACGTTCGAAAATTGGACGAAAGTAAACTGGGTTTTCATTAATTTATTTTATTGGATTTTTATTAATTTGTAAATCAAATCGATGTAGGCATGGAAAGAGAACTACAGTTTGTTTCCTCCACAAGAGTGGGATACAAACATTTAAACCAACAATAAGAAAAAATTCCTTGGCGTCTTTCAATGCAATTGAATCTTTGATAAAGCCAACCGTAAGCAGCGAAACGTAGAATATCTATTTTTTTTTCATTAGCTTAGTTTCTTGTCTGTTGATTTTTTTTCTAATAATATTGCTCATGCGCAAGTTATTTCATCTGATGTTAACTCACACAGCGAAACGTCGATTAGAGAGCGAATTAAAAGTTGTCCGGAAACTAATTTACAATTTTTTTTTAAATAAAGATACATGCTTAAAGAAATATAATAATTTGTAGCCATACCAACACTGATACAAAATTACATAGAATGCAAAAATAACGTGAAATTTTGGAAAGGTGCAAATTCATTGATTTGACAAAAAAGACCCGGGCTTGTTTTCCTCGATAATTAAAAAAAAATTACGCACATGCATAAAATGTACTTACAAACAGCATAATGGTATACAAGAGTGCCCATTGTCTTTGTGTGTAGCAGCTGTACTTCTTCTCGGGTTCGGCGGTTCTATTGTTGAACAGTTTCGAGGACATGATACCATTTAAACTCAACAATTTTGTCATGACTACATTTACAAAATACAAAACGTTACGAACTGAATTTTGCTAATAAAATAAACAGTTTACTGCGCTCAGCCTGGGACAAGCCTTCTATTTATTGCCGCCCGCAAAGGACGATCAAATCGCCACCTGTCCTTGTTGCATCGTCGAGTGGGGGAAGAGGAAATCAATAAGTTTGCACTTCAGGTGTGCGATCCTGTTTCAGGAATTTCAGGACATCTCCTACAGACGCAACCTAATCCGGCATTAAGTCATCAAAATTCTAGCAGAAATTTATTTGCACTAAATTATTTAATACAAAGTTCCTCGTCAGACTTTATTATTAAAGCCCGAGCTTTTCGATCTAGTCGACAATCCCACGCCTCTCCCAGGCTTCAGCTTCTCCAGTTCTCGCAGCTTTTCCTCTATTTGTAAGTTGATGATTTCACGGTGCTTGTGGGCTTCCCCTAATTCTTCCATTTCTTTCAACCAGACTTGTCTGTCGTGAATTTCTTGCAACACTATAATAATAACAATAAAAATAATTAAAATTCTAAATACACAAAAAAAAAATTAACGTACACTCATCAAATCTATTTTTAGGTATCTCCGGCTCCTCCACCATTTTTGGCCGAACGTTCGCAACTGGTTTGTTCTTGTTGCTATTGTTGTTATTGGCCATGGCATCTTGCAGTTTCCTTTTCAACTCCTCCCTGTCGATTTTCGATCGATCCGGAACGAATTTGTCACGTTCGTAGGCTCCGGATTCTATGATGGTGCTGCGGCTCCTCCGCCTGGGACTTCCGGGCCTTATCGCGACCTGAGGTATCGTAACGTTGTAAACTCTTACAGCTGAGGCCTTCCTGGAAGGTGGTTCTCCAGTTCGAAGGTGATAGTTGACTTTGTTGCGTTGCCAGTTCGTCAACTTGCTTTCGTCTATTAATACTGCAAGGAAAAAATCAAAGCATCACATATTTACAATTACGAAAACGAAGGATAAATTTATTCTCTCGAGGAAAACAAATAAGTGGTAGGTAGCGTTTTTTTTTTTTTTTAATTTGCAGATTGTAGGGCGATTCCATTTTTCCAGATTCCCGTCAGTTTCATTTCGAAGCATCCTGGGATTTCTAGGAACTCAGCAAATGTCACTATGGCAACACTGACCCAGTTATATTGATTTCCGTTACGTGTAGACGGCTACCTCCTGCTCGTCGGTAATTATAAAACAGATTGATTGCGGACATCCTAGATCGGAGAGGAAGAGGATGAGCCTCTTGTTTTCTAGCTTTAATTTATATACCCAAATTTAAGTTTATAAAAAAATCAAAAGCAAAACGTCGCTAGAAAAAAAATTTAAAAAACTATATGGCTTTAATACAACTTGAAGAAAATAATTGCTCTTTCTGCATTTGCTAATCGCAAAATAATTGGAAGTTCCCTTGAGACTACTGAAACTCCTAAAGAAAATTCAAAGAATATATGCACGACGTTTTTACTAAAACTACTTGAATTAGTTTTAGTTAAAATGTGTATTTCAAAAACGAAACGGAAATCTTATACTGCGAAGACAAGACTCTAAACGTGACTTAAGACGTGTGAAACCCTGTCCCAGGCGTAGTATTACGCGGGAGAAATTTCGCTCTTATCACAGGCTGACGCCGTAAGAAACCACTAACCCAGCAAATTCGTACCTTTCCTTGTTGAGTCAGCAATTGGAGGCGAGGACAGAGTATCTTGCGCATATGGCGCGGGAAAACTGATGGAAACTAAAGTCTCTAGTTAGATAAAGTATTTTGAGTCAAAATTAAATTCACATTGGTTTAACGAATTGCAGTACTTTATGTATTTAATGACTCCACACGTAATTAAAGTCCTTAGATAGATTTATTTAGGTAAAGTGTTATAAAATCTTTTAAGCGAACACTAAATCGCACACTATACACTTAACGTTTCGCAGTCGTTCGACAGCTTCGTCAGAAGTGAAAAATATGTTGTCACTTCTGACGAAGCTGTCGAACGACTGCGAAACGTTAAGTGTATAGTGCGCGATTTAGTGTCCGCTTAAAAGATTTTGTGATACAAATTTCATCAGACAAGAACCAACTGTAAATAAGTAAAGTGTTACGATCGATTCCACGCCTTAAAGAGCTGGTTTTGAATTTCGCGCTAAGTCGGTGGTTCGTACTTAAGGCAAGAAGCGCGTGGACCGGCGCGTTAGGATTTTTGGCACTTGGTTAGCAGGGTGTGTCCGAAACGACATCGGGTTTACCGCGTGTGCGCTTGAGTATTGTCACGATGTCATTATCTGGGAAAATAAGTAAATTTAAATTCGTTTCGTAATTATTGCAATTATGTGCATTTCAAAATTATGCAGGATCAGCACCCATTGACGTTTAGTAGGACACATGCTCGCATTCCACTTACGTAGAAATGCAAGCTCTGCGGAATGTAAGCGTGTTGTTTACATGTGCCAATTAAGATCAAGGCAATTTGGACGTTTTAAGAAAACAAATTTGGCAAGGGTCAATTGATGCTGACACCTTTAGAACTTTGTACTTAGGACCGAACCCCCAGCCACCAGACCAAAATAACCAACTGTGACGTAGATTTAAAAAATGTATAAAAGATAAGAACCCAACCCGCAGGTATTAATTAGTTAGTTAAGGTGAAAGTGTGTGTAGTCAAGTGCGCGAGAAAAACAAAGCCAAGCGAGTGACTCTACCTACGAGCAAGGGCTGGCCGCTCGGGCCAGGCCCTCCCCCAAGTATGTTAAATAAGTGAAGTTAAAATAAGTAAAGATAAGTTTAGAATTATTAAGTATTAAGTTAAAGTTTAAAAGATTGGTTAAGGTTACTAATTAAAAATTAAAATAAGTTTCCGTTGACAACCTTGTTTATTTTGACAACATGTTTATATTTTTCGCTTCTGACGAAGCTGTCGAACGACTGCGAAACGTTAAGTGTTTGTGCGCCATTTAGTGTCCGTTTAAAAGAGTTTGTGATAAGTTAGTTTAAATAAAAAATTAAATGAACGACATTCTCGTTCTCGTAATCATAACCCTTAAAGTAATTTAATTATTATATTTATATTTAAAGTAAAGTAAACTTAATTATTACATTCTTATTTTTTAACGCGACAGTATTTCTGCGGTCTTTGGTTATTTGGATTTTGGTGATACCGCGCACAGTTGGGGATTTGAAAGATTTACTGTTACGTTCAAATTTGCCGCAACAGCATCGTGGCGATACGGCATCTGCGCTTTAACACAGTTGGCCACACTGTTACCCCTTCATTTACATCGCTATAGGGGAAACCTGCGTGAGGTGAACGCTTAACATTCACAGGCTGTGAAGGCACCATGTGACTCCCAGGTCGCCTGTCATTGGTTATCGTCGGTGATTTCATGGCCAGCTCCATTAACATTCACTGACGTGTATGTATGGCCGTTTCAATTCGCCTAAAATTTGGTTCCGAGAAAGCATGCCGTGGAGTACTCCCATCAGCGCTCCCTATTAAAGATACTACAAAACTGCTGATAGTAACGTAATGACAACTGCAATTACTTAAAAAGTCACAAGAGGCGCTGAGGGGAGTACCGTCAAAATTTTTTAAAGTCGAATTGAAACGGCCATATATACACGTCAGTGAATGTTAATGTAGCTGGCCGTGGTAATTTACGCGCGTTTTAGCGATTTTCCCCATCTGCGATCTCGTCGCTTTCTTTCTTGTTCGGAACGTTGTGCCAGTCAGACGTAATTTACGTGTGTTGTGAAATTATCGTCGTTTTCGCTCTCTGGGAGGAACAACATCATTCGCGGCTGTGCCGGAAGATTCATTGACATCGCCGAACATCGATTGGAGACAGTTTTTAATCTCCTTACCAAGCCTGGGACCCCAGTTCTCTCAGGTAAAATATGACGACGTATGCCGACGAATAAGCCAACATGGCCGCTAACGAAAAATCATTTCTTCTATGTAGGCTTTTCTGTTTGGGCGTAAGTTTCAGCGCAGGCTTTCACGCGAGGGTTTACCGTTTGCATTGAGTTTTGGTGCCACGACAAACTCCAGCTGTAGTCTGCCGTTCTGCGAGTAGCGTGGGTCCGCCGTTTTGCTGCCAAACAGTTACCGGCTCGGACAGGAACACTAGATGGCGTGGTGACAGCCAACTTCACGGCAAAGACGGTACACTGACAGATATCGGTCGGGAGGTAACCATTTAAATTTATTGCGCATGCACTTTTAAGAGCGAATTAAGGCCTCTTCATGCGGATTTAAATAACAGATCGCTTTATTAGTGAATAAGCAACCTCTTGTAATTGTGTAACGTGTTGTGTGTTCGAATTGTTTAATTAAACGCTTATAATTTATGTTGTGTGTTCTTGTTTAAACTTTCACGCCCACCAGTGAGTAAAATCTCGCCTCTGATTTATTATTGATTCAATTTTCTGCACGATTTGGTCGATTGGAGACGTCGACTGATCGAATTGCGTTTAGCTGAAGAACAATTGTCTTCTGGCGCCCGTAATAAGTTTACCACCTTTGATTAACCCGCCCCTTTCTTCACTGTTGCTAGCTGGGGCTCAGTTGACATGTTAGCATCTGCAGAAGCTAGTCATTCGAACTGTGGTAAGTAAATTAAATTTAAAATTTGGTGACATTACTTAAGAAAGCCGTGGATTTGGAAAGGTTTTTCTTTGACCTTGTCTTTCCGACGCCTTTTTGGGGATTTTGGGCTGGATCAACGCGTGTTCCACGCGGCGAATCAACTCGGAAGCTCGGCGTGTCCATGCCGAGTTAAGCCAGCATTTACTTTCTTTCACTCCGTTTGTTTTTAATTCGTTCGTATCTGTTCTGTTATTGTAGCGAGTAGTTACGGGCGGTAGCGAGTAGTAGCGGGTAGCTACCCCCCCTCCCGCGTTTACGCTACCGTGGAGCGACTGTTGGATTTTCGGAAGCGATCTTTTTTCCTTGGCCTTCTCCGTTTGACTTCAAGTACTTTTCGCAATCTTCCCGACGCGGCGGGGCGAAACCAGTGCGGAGTCACGAGAACGCAGGATGAACCTACGAGTTTCTCCCCCAAGGCGCTGAAGGTCGGAGTGCAATCGAAAGGCTTCACGGTATCGTACCCCATTTTCCGCTACGCTTTTGGTCACGCTCTGTGGCGTTTCGACACGACTTTGATTTCGTCCGAGGTTTTTGTTCGATCTTGCATCTTTTGTGGGATGATCGACGTGTTTTTGATTATTGTCGTATTTGTGCGGGCGCCGCATGTACAGTGGCGAGCGATTTTGTTGATTTAATACCGGATTGTATCGACTTTTTTTTGTTGTTTACAATTTACTACCGTAGTTTAATTTCTTTAATACGTTTACGACTGCTTCTCAGTCCTGTCTGTAAACGGACGTGTGGGATCCCTAACGGACGGGTGGGATCTCTAACGGACGGTATAGTCAGTCTTTTTTGCGTGTATCGCGTGAATATGCTAAATAGATAAAGTACTCGAATTCATTAACTCAATGTAAAGTGCGGTATTTTATCTAATGTAAAGTGCGGGGACTTTAATGGAAACCAAATCCAACTGCCATCTGGCGGCAGTTACTTCTCGTTTAGAAGCTTCACGCGGGACAGTTATATTTAAATTTAATTGGCTTACGTGACGCCAGCCATCTCTTCCAAAATTGATAAGAAAGGCTTTAAAAGACTTGCGGGGGAGAAAACGCAGTTCCCTTCCGGTAAATAGTTTTTTTAACTTGGCTCTGCGCGTTTGCTCCCGTCGGGGTTTGCTTTCCTTCTAAATTCGGTTAGACGAGTGAATCATTTAATTCATCCCCACAGTTTATTTCGATAGAAACGAATTGAATCTTTTCCGGGTGTGTCTTTCAGTTGTTTAAATAAATTTACGGCCAATCGCGAGCGAAGCCGTTAACGTATTTTAAAATTCATTAATTCCTTAATTTAAGGATAATTAGACTCGACGTTGATAAGCCTGGTAAAAAAGCCACTTGTTGGTTTTTATTAAATAATTAACGAAAAGCATTAAGTATGAACAGAACATCCGTTCTTCTCCCTTCAAATTAATTTTGATTATACTAATGGTAATTATCATTGAATTCGGGTCATTTTGTATTATATCTTACTTTGTTCATTGTCTTGTTACAGTCCGATTTTTCGTTAGCGTTTCCGACGTTGAATTTATAATAATTAACTAAATTTTAATTTGAAAGGCGGATTTGGTCGCGTATTTCGTATTTTAGGTTGGTAATTTAGTCGTTAGATGTCGTGGGCATGCTGCCGATTAAGATCTAGATCGTTGGCGATAGATTCTTCTAGAACCTTAAGGTGGAAGTGACGTTTTTTGAAATGCACGTTTCTTATTGGTGGATGCGGCGTACAAGAAGGAAGGGTGTGATTCGGCCATGTTTGCTTGGTCACTGTTGAATAAATTGCGGGTACGATCAGTCATGTTTTTGCGAACTTGGTGCTTTTGTGCTTTGTTGGAAATTGAAGGGTGGTTTTGAGGCAATTCCACCGTGTCGACGACCAATGCCGGAATTTCCCCGCATTTCAACGTGAAAAGTATATTCTGAATACTTTTGTCGAAACCTAATACTAGGTTTTCTTGTTTTGGTTCCTTTTTCGTGCTAGTGCTGCTTGATTTAATTCATTATCGAAACCGCCATCCTCAGCGAATAGTTTGGGATTCCCTGGCCTAACGCGTGAATCTCCGACTGCAGCATTGTGCTTCGCAGATAAAGCCGTGTGACGTCAGACCACGGCATGCGATGCGGAAAGCAGTTTTGAGGAACCCGTAACCAACCATAGGAATATTGGTGGAGCTTCCGACTTTCATTTAGACGTTAGCCTCTGTTTTGAAGTCGACTCCTAGTTAACGACTGCGACACTCCGGACAACAAAGGTCACTATTTTTTTATTGTATTTTATATTTTGCGCGGCGTGAGCTCAAAAGTTGTTTCCGTATCTCTCCGCGTAAAGCTCTTCAATTATCGTTCAGTATTTCGTTTATCGTTCGACAATTTTATTTGTATATTTAGAATTCATTTTTGGTCATATATTGTTAATGAAAATTACAGCAAAGGCTTATGTGCCACTTTAGACAAATAGTTATTAACGTAATCAAAACGTACATATTTGCATTCAGCTGTACGAACAGGTCTGTTCCTACTTGCAATATTTGCAAGTTCATTCTGTTAAATTTAGCTAGTTTATACCTCATTTATTTGCTGTGTCTGAACATAGAGAAAGCAATAAAGTTACATGTTTAAATTCGATGACGATGTTTGGTTAAGCTGTGTGTGTGTGTCAATGATCCATATCTCCTTGACTCTAAACTCTAACCCCTGCAACTACCGCATAAAAGACGTCACAATCAGGCTTATGTGCCACTTTAGACAAATAGTTATTAACGTAATCAAAACGTACATATTTGCATTCAGCTGTACGAACAGGTCTGTTCCTACTTGCAATATTTGCAAGTTCATTCTGTTAAATTTAGCTAGTTTATACCTCATTTATTTGCTGTGTCTGAACATAGAGAAAGCAATAAAGTTACATGTTTAAATTCGATGACGATGTTTGGTTAAGCTGTGTGTGTGTGTCAATGATCCATATCTCCTTGACTCTAAACTCTAACCCCTGCAACTACCGCATAAAAGACGTCACAATCAGCTGTGCCGAAGTTGATGGAAACGACTGCTTCGTCAGACGACACCTAGGTAATCTCTCCGTTTCCTGGCGCCTTATAAATACTGAGACGACCCCTTTACTGTTGGAGAACCTCGACCCTCCTCCATTGAGTTAGCCGTGGGTTACCAGGTGTTATACACCGTTCAGCTGCGCCTTTCGCACGGTAAGTGTAGTGTTTCGCCTTAGCCTTCCCGTTCAAATTAGATTACCTCCATAGAGGCCGTGGAAGGGTAGCAGTCTACAGATTATTTTTTGACTATATGCCGATCGTATAAAAGCCACTGTTCCACGAAAGGAGAAGGAGATAGCTACATAAAAATTCTTTGATTTATCTAACGATCGATCGGCATGTAGAGAAAAAATAAAGTGTAGAATATTATTTTATTTTTGATTTGTAAAAATTTTGGCTGAGAAATTTAGTAAAAAGTAATTGTTGAGGGTTACTGTGTAGAGTTTTGTTTGGAGCCAGTTGAACCTCCCCCGTTATGTTTTGATAAGGTCTTCTTTTTACAACCCCCTCAGGCACATCTTACAATAGCGATTCGCTACGTAAATTTTTAACTGGTTATTGAATTTCCAAGAGCAAAACCACTAGGCGATCTGAAGAGTGGAGATTTTCCCCGATGTATCATAAAATTTGTAAACCCCTTACGTCATGTAAACATCGGCAAGGACGTTTGTGATTCCACTCGTTTTTACAATGCGGTTGTAACACACTTTTATTTCGTTCATTGCCTCCTATTTATTCGCCGCGGAATTATCGTAGTTTGGGGTACAAAATAGTTGGCGTCGTAGTTCTTGAATGAACCGAAGAGCTTGAGGCGACTCATTTCCAACCAAGCTTTTTGTTACGGTTCAAAATCGTGGTACGAATAAGTTGGCAACGTTTTAGAATTTCGGTCAATTTAGAGTTTGTTCTGACAACCCTGATCCTCCCGAGCGCAAGCCTGAGATTATTGGTCGCCACGATCATTACGCGACGAATTCCTTTTACGGGCATACATAAGTCAATGTCAACGAATTTCATTGGTTGAGACTGACCACCACCACGATCTGTCCGCGTCATCTGATTCCGTTTTGTTTCACGGCGTTACTTCTTGTTTAACTCTGCTGGTGCCGATGTCGTTTATGTTTAAATAAATAATCGAAGTTTTTGTTAAAAGATAAGGAAAACTAATTGCGGTGAATTTTTTCACTTCCCTGCTAAGGCCTGGCTTTATTGAAAAAATCCAGATAATGTAAGCTTACGGCTTGACGCCATCTTGTTACTAATTACGTCGTTTCTTTAATTCAGGCTTTTCTTTTCTTTTTCCTTCCGATATCTTTTACTTTTGGATACCGTTTACTTCTGGATATCTTTTTTCGTTCTGGTACCGTTTGCCCTTAGAATTTCCACTTTTGGTTACCCTCTTGGCACTCGGTTAATTAACCGATATTTTGGAAGCAATGCTTTCGAAACTCATCAGGCTCGTCCCATAGTTGCATACTGCCGAAGAGCACCCTTTTGGACTGCGTGAGTTCGTACCATATTTTATAATTTTTTTTTTACTGTCTCGTGACGTTGCATTTTTACGAGCGAATTTTCGACAGATTTTGCACCCATAGATTATTGAATTATTGAATTAAATACTTGTAGTGTAATTTTTATGACCCTTTTGGACTGCGTGAGTTCGTACCATATTTTATTTAATTTTTTTTTACTGTCTCGTGACGCTGCATTTTTATGAGCGAATTTTCGACAGATTTTGCATCCATAATTTATTGAATTTAATACTTGACTGATTCGTACTTCGCGTAGAAGACAGAGCGAATAACAAAGACGATCTGCGACATACAAGACCCTTTTGGACTACGTAAGTTGGTACCATATTTTATTATTATTATTAGGGGAGAGTCGGCTCTATTGGACCGCTTTTCAATAAATGAAAATAAACTAGAAACTTCAATAATAGTAAACAGAACAAATACCTCAGGTGATACTGTACTAAGCAATGTTCTGCAAGCAGTCTTTTCCAATACCAATAGATAGTTCTAGTTCGTTTTAATTTAAATTGAATTGAAGAGGTCCAATTTTGGAGACGGTCCAATATACCCGATTCTCCCCTATTTACTGTCTCGTGACGCTGCATTTTTATGAGCGAGTTTTCGACAGATTTTGCATCCATAATTCATTGAATTAAATACACATAGCAAGCCGACGCTAAGCATTCGAGCGGTGCGGTGCTCCCAATGTATTTTAAATGGTAAATCAAAAATCAGTCTGACGTTTTTTCAAGGACGGACGCGTTTTTGACGCCGGTTAGATTGGTCGCTGATGTGTCTTTTGAGGCCAAGCCCGTTTCAGTAGGACGCTCAGGGCCGGCTCGAGAGGGTTTCGAAATTGACTCCGGTTAGGTAACGCTCCGGAAAAAAAATTCTCCGGAATCGGAAGAGATAACCGTGCCCGGATGCAAGTTGCTTGACCGATTCGTACTTCGCGCAGAAGACAGAGCGAACAACGAAGACGATCTCCGACCTACAGGACCCTTTTGGACTGCGTGAGTTCGCACCATATTTTATTATTCTTTTTTTACTGTTTCATGACGCTGCATTTTTATGAGTGAATTTTCGACAGATTTTGCATGCATAATTTATTGATTTACAGATTTGATCCGAAGTGTCGAGTTGTAATTAAGCGAATTGTACACTCAGGTACGACTGTACGGCACATCGAATTAACGTGTCTAAACGTGTCTATACAATTTTATGTGTCTTGATTAACACGTTCGCTACCGACATGTAAAAGGGCACCATCTCCCACAGACCAATAGTATATACACATCACATGTAAAATTTAGTCCAACCTTTAAAGAACAAGTCAGAACCTAAGACCAACCGTCCCAAATATGAGCCACAGCTCCCTATAGACCACTACTGAATACCAATGTAGTTGCTGTAGACTCGCCGAGAAATTATATAGTGATTATGCCTCTGCCAGTGTCCCACATATGAGTCGCCGTTCTGTTTGAGGAAACCATATGGCTCATATATGAGCCAGTCGGTAGCGAACGTGTTAAGCAATCGTTTCAAGATCTGTTTGTGTATTTGTGCATCTACCTTCAACGCACGAGTGTGTAAAGTAAAATCTCCTGGAATTATTGTAACTATTGCGAATGCGAGATACCTGGGGAACACTATTCCGCGTTAACTTCTTCAGTTGGGCAATTGTTCACCCTGGCGCCTATATCACATCTTTAAAACCCACGCCCTTCTCCATTGAGCTTCTTAGGGCAACAGCTGATGAAAATCGGCGCAAACTTGCCACCTGTTTAAGAGTAAGTAAGACAGTACTAAAGCATTTTGTTTGGTTTGATGTGTGAGAGTGTGAGGTCAGACATTATCATGAGTAAGGTCGCGCCAACGCTTAACCACCCTGGTCTCTTCTGTGACTGCGCGCAATTTAGCGAGAGTTTTCCTGTACATGTCACAGGAGACCTTGACAATCCCAGAACATGATCGCCATTGTTTCCATTGCAGACACTCGATTGCTTTGACGGCGGCCAACTAGGATGTTTCCACGTTTGGATTCTGAAGTAAACGTACACGTATGTTGCAACTCAAGCAGATTTTTGAACTCGAATTTTCTTAGGCCTTGAAGAACCACGACGCTTCCACTCCATCGTCTCCTGTTTCGTTTCTGAGACCCAATGTTACGGTTGAAAAATCCATTCAAGTCATTCATAATAATTTTCTGTACACCCTGTATCAGCGTGGGAAATACGGCGTACGTGCCGGTCGTCGCATTTCAACATGTTGCACAACATAGCGTGATGTTAAACTATCCGCTGTTACTTCAGGCATACTGCATAGCTCCATCTCACTTGTTTCCCCGTTTAAAATGTATTTCATCAGTAACGACTTCCGTCTACCAACGCATGTGGTGGAGCACGGCGCGATCGTTTGTTGGTCATTATCTGAACAGTTCGTGAAGCGTGCGGTTCTTTCTTTCGTGCGAGTCTAAATTTAGTGTTTCCCACTGCAGCAAATGTGGCTGAAACTAGAAACGGATCTTCTCCGTGATTTGCTAAAGCACGCCGAGTGACCCACAAGCTGTTTTAAATCGGCTTCTCGAAGGCCTTTCCCCGAGCAAGGCAACAGGTATGGTTTTGTTGACCTTATAGTGACCCCTCCCTGTAGCGCGTCTTTCTCTTCCACCAGGCTTCAAGTTCTACTTCAATTTCTACTTCTATTTTATTTTTGGTTTCAATTCTGGTTCATTCTCGAGGCAGTTACTGGGCCTCTGAGTAATTCCCGTGATAGCTCGAAGTCCGGGTTTTTGGCGTCGAAAGAAGTGACGGAATTAGGCCTACACCCCCTCACCTTTGAATAGTGGATTCGTCCGGGAAGACAGCGCATCACCTTTGACTTACGCCGCTAACCACCGCGGAAGGACGCTCCAATCTGCTGACGCTGGACAGCTGATTGAAACTGACAGGTCGGAGTAGCTTTATTTCATTATCGTATTCACGCAGTTGTTTTTGAACAATTGATCATTGCGGGGTTCTGTTTGACGTTCCCCCTTGCCCCGTTTGAACAATAAATTTTGCTGTTAATTTAATTTGTTTTAAACCGTACGTGTGACCGAAGCACAGATCTGTCGTACGGATTTAATTTGACGTGTTACTTATTTATGTTTCGTTTTTGAGTGAACTTTATTTCAATTGTGAGCAAGTTAAATATAAACAAGTGTGCTCAGCTGGTGCTTTTTATTTTAAATCATTTTGCCCACCTTTTGCATTGGGGTTTCGTCGAAGCCCCCTTCTCCACGAGCTACGCCGAGCGGTGTGGAGATACTTTAGTCACTTCGCACAAAATTTGCAAACTTACAGGTAGTTAGCACCAAGTTTCATCCACGGTCACAACGCGGCTCAAAAATCTCCATCTTCTTCAAAACGAGCACAGAGTGAGCGCGATCTTGCTCGCTTTTGATCAGCTTTCAAGCAAGCAGTTGAGGACCTACTCTACATGTGTAAATCGACGTGAACTGTAAGGACACGTTCAGTGTCTGATAATATGACATGTCATTAATATTTTCGGGGGATAGACACCGAATAGTGCCTCCTGGCCTCTTTTCATCTACAACGGAAAAGTTTACTCTTTTGAAGGATGCAATCCAATTCTTCAGAGTCGCGTATGAAGGGCGCTGATCACCAAGTGCGTTAAGAATATCTTCGCCAATCTGCTTACCCCTTAACCCCAGGCACTTGTTCCAATTAGATACTTGCGCTTGACATGCTTCCTGTCGAATTTTATTGCGCAGCAACTTCTCGAAGCAAAATTTCATAGTGAAATTTCTAGTAAATCATTGTTTCTTGTCATGGTAAGACGATTTGATTCTGTTCAAGGGCAACTGTTTAAGCTAACTAAATATCATTACAGCCTGGTAACTACAGATAGCGAAGATTTGTACCTTTAATATCGGTGACTGCCTGAAAACGACCCTTTTGGACTGTGTGAGTTCGTACCATATTTTATTGTTATTATTATTTTACTGTCTCGTGACGCTGCATTTTAATGAGCGAATTTTCGACAGATTTTGCATCTATAATTTATTGAATTAAATACTTGACCGATTCGTATGTCACGGTCTTTCGAACAGACTTGATGGGTATAAAAAGTGTGACGGAAATTTTTTTATTAAGGGACGCAGCCAGATTAAATTATACATTTATTAAAAATAATAGACTTACATGGTTCACATTACACTAGATTACAAGAAGAGGAGACTTCCCTCTGACAAGAAGAACGCTTGAATGTTTTACAAGTGAAATCACCGAATATTTATAGGGTTCGGTTTAGAAAGCTTGAACAGGAGAGCTTATGCAATCTGTGGATGATTCAACAATGCTTTGGTGACAGTAAACGTACCGTAAACGTAGAGGTATTACATGAAAAGTAAGGAAAGAAACCAAAGAGCTTTTCGCATTGAAAGCAATTGGTTTTCAATACGACACTTAAATAAAAAGCTTTAGTGATCGACCTCGTATATTTTTTTCTACCGTTTTTTGTCTGCCTGTTGAATAAATGCTTCAACATTTAAAATCTAATCAAGTTCACATTAGAACATCGGTTACGTTTACGTTACAAACAAGCAGCTTTCGAAACTTTTTTTAAGTATAAAGCTCTGGCGTGTTTAGAAATTAAGAAGCTAGCGTGTCTACGTATAATCAAATGAGTCAATTTTATTCTTGTACCGACATAAAAATTAGATGTCTTAAACTCACCCTGCTTCTTTTATATTTACGAATACTATTGTTTGAATTAAAGTAAAATTATGTCCACCTGATTATGCAAAATATATAAAACTATAACTACGTACCTAAATAAGAATAATAGTTGTGTAATTCTGTGCTTAAACAATTTAATATCCCTCTTAAAACTGTTGTAAAAATTATAATAATACACTTTTTACGATATTAGATCGCTTCGTGAAGCAGAATCATTTTAGAATGCTTTCTATACCTAAGGTAGCTACTTACATTTCAGGAACTGTTTCGTTTCTGGGCTGTATTGAACTTTTTTGGTGTGAAATATGCCACCCGGGGGTACATTCCTGCTGGGCCATTCCATTTTCAGCGCAGATGCCCCTGCAATAAGTGCGGAAATTTGAATACGCAAAAGTCAAAGTGCCAGTCAAAATTTACTGCTAAATCAGCAAATGTCTGAAATTATAAACGTAACCATAGTAACTCGGACCCAGTTTTATTGATTACCGATATTCCGCGCGAGATACGGCTACGTCGCACCTTGACGTTATTATTAAAAAATGAAAAATAAAAAAAATTCGGACGGCGGAAAAAACGCTTTTGCAATAATTAAATTTCTCTGGGGTGGATTAGAGTGAAATGGCGTCGTCGTCAATTTGGCCGGGCTCGCGGAAATTGCAAATTGCGTCGTGGTAAACAGCTTATTTGGCCGAGGGCTCGTTACCAGGAGACGGAACGAGTTTCCTGCACACGTGGGTGTTTGCAGGTGAGGTCGGCAACAGACGTTTCTTCCCCCAGAAATAGAAGCCAATTATTCTCGAATTTTCCGCCCGGCGATTTAATTCACTACAAACAGAGGTATAACATCTCATGAATAACGTAACTGGAAAATGCTTGGGAATGCAAAAGGACACCGGAAGCTCATTTGCATTATTCAAACTGAGCAGACGTCGGCCCTTCATCACTAAATCCTCAACTTTTTTTACCATCTTCTTCGATCGCCCTGAATGGATTCGCTACCCCCACGCAACTGCTTTGACCAACATTTGATTATTACGCCGCTACATCGAAACGGAAAACGGTGTGGGCGTTGTCGTATTTATTTTTTATTGACACAACTTGAACATAAATGAATACAACATACTGTCACGATGTCATTATCTGGGAAAATAAGTAAATTTAAATTCGTTTCGTAATTATTGCAATTATGTGCATTTCAAAATTATGCGGGATCAGCACCCATTGACAATTAGTAGGACGGCCACGTTACACATGTTCGCATTCCACTTACGTAGAAATGCGGAATGTGAGCGTGTTGTTTACATATGCCAATTAAGATTGAGGCAATTAGAACGTTCTAAGAAAACAAATTTGACAATTGTTAATTGATGCTGACACCTTTAGAACTTTGTACTTTGGACCGAACCCCCAGCCACCAGAACGAAAGAACCGATTGTGACGTAGATTTAAGAAATGTATAAAAGATAAGAGACGAACCCACAGGTATTAGAGTGCAGGTATTAGAGTGCAGGTATTAGTTAAGGTATAAGTTAAGGTATTGTTACGGTAATAATTTAAGTAACATGAAATAAGGGCCGTATCTCAGTATAACAAAACATTTATTAACAATTAATTACAACTACAATTACTTACATCTTGTCACTTACAGACAATTCAGACTACATGACACTCTGACTAGATGGTACTCTAATGCCTTTAGCGTTCGGCTTGCCGCCTTTTTATAGGGGTTTTGTTCCCGGGGTATTACGTAAATTGTTGCCTTGACATTTGTCTTTGGATTTGCACACGGCTTGACTTTTGCCTTCACATCTGCACGCAGTCATACACCTTGACATTTAGATTTGCACACGGATATTACATAAATGCAAGTGAATCATACTTATGTTTATGTTTCGCAGCTGCATATTCGTTGGTGGTCTTCTCATCCTAGTTACAGTATTAGTAATGTGGCGGTGAAAGTGTGTGAAGTCAAGTGCGCGAAAAAAAAACAAAGCCAAGCGAGTGACTCTACGAGCAAGGGCTGGCCGCTCGGGCCGGACCCTCCCCTAGTAAGTGAAGTTAAAATAAGTAAAGATAAGTTAGAATTATTAAGTATTAAGTTTAAAAGATTAATTAAGTTCGCTAATTAAGTGTAAAAGTTAAAAGAAGTTAGTTTAATTAAAAGTTTAAATTAAAATTAAAAAGGTCTTAGAATAATTATACTTTAAAATAATCTAGTTTAAATAAAATTAATTGAAAGACACTCCCCGTACTTTTAACTATAAATTTAATTTTATTATTTTCTTTTTTAACAACAAATATTGGAAATAAACAATTGAACCCTCTATTTAACAGTCTACTCGGTGAACAGCTCTCCTCGCTACTGTCGTCTAGGAACTTGACGAGCGGTGTCACTGACAAAGAAGTAACTGCTATCGGAAAACGAATCTTCAGAACGTCTTGATTCTTATATTTCCTGCTCCTTCTCAACATCGTCGAAGCCAGCTGTTGATGATTTTGGTTGGAATGTGAGTAATGTATGTAATGGTGAATGCTCTTAATAATGGCTGCACAAGAGGCTTGTGGATGCTCTTGACAATGGCTGCACAAGAGGCTTGTGGATGCTCTTGGCAATGGCAGCACAAGAGGCTTGTGGATGCTCTTGACAATGGCTGCACAAGAGGCATTTGTGAATGCTCTTGACAATGGCTGCGCGAGAGGCATTGAGCTGGAACGTCGTCGCTTTTATAGGGCTTTTACGTAGCGGAAATGAAGTGACTTTGCTTCATTGGTCTGAATGTGTAATCGAATCACCGACGATCAGAGCTGTGGGCGTGTTTTTTTTTTATTCAGCATTTTGCTGTGATGGATGTAGACAGTGATTAGAAATCCATGTCTCTTAGTTGATATTCGATTTAGGCGATGTATGAATGTAACGACTAGTTGTCATCGATTATAATCTAACAGGGATGGATTTCTATTCAATCTTTTAAATCACTGTCTACATCTATCACAGGCAAAATTCTGAATAAAACATACGCCCTACATCTGAATCGTCAGGGTGCAGTCTTTTTATATTTGCTCCGGGGGTTGTCTTAGCGACCAAATTGAAGATGCGGTCCTATTTGCGGGCCAATCATAAACGAATGCGGTTTCGCTCTAATTTGTCAAGGGGCGCTTGACTGGCTGCTTTCTTTTCAGGAAGATCACTCCCTTCGGGTTCGAAACGCGGTGCAGCTCTGAGCTGCTTTGAAAAGAACATGCTAAGAATAATAAATTGAAACTTGACCACCAGATGGCGACGTTGATGGCCGACGCTATTCTACATGTACTCTACTGATTTCAATTTTAGGATCAATTAAATTTAATTGTTTACAGTTAGTAGCACTTTCAGCAGTCATATTGTACCTACTATTGTGTGACTTCAGATCAAAAAATCAAACTCATAATAATGAAACAACGAAAACAATATTTTGACGATGTTGCTTTGAAGCTTCGTGCACCAACCCGTTAGCAAGAGCCGAGGAGTGTGGGGAGTATCTACTATTAGTGCTCCAGAGTAGCTCGGAGTAGCTCCGCATTGTGAAAAGAAAACGCTCGACGTCAACATGACACTTCGTCCGTATTTGTCTGTATGACGTTGCCTGACGTTGTGTTACGGTCGATTTCACTCTTTCCTGAGCTAGTTTTGAATTTCGCGCGGAGTCGTTGGTTTGTACTTAGTTTAAGGCTGGAAGCGCGAGGAATTCTGGGAGCGGACCGGCGCAATAAAATTTTTGTACTTGCATTAGCAGTGTGTGACCCAAACAACATTTTTGGTTGTGCGTAGGTATATGTTTCATCGTTGATCCTTTGAGTATTTCCGCGGTCTTTGGTTTTGAAAATCTCGGTGATACCGCGCCCAGTTGGGAATTTGTTGGATTTACTCAAGAAGCTGCGGTTTTGGAAAGGTTTTCGACCTTGTTCTCCGACGTCTTTTTTTGACGGAACTGGTTGGATCAATGTGTGCTCCACGCTTCTACCACTTTAAAACGCTCCCCCCCAGTATTTCAGCGTTCATGCTGTCGTAAAGAAGTTTCTGGAACTCCGGAAGCGATTTTTTCTTTTTGGGCCTTCGCTGTTTGACTTCGGACGCGTCTTAGCATTTCCCGGCGGAGAGAAACATGTTGCGGCGTCACGAGGACACGAGGACCTACGATCTTCCCGCCAAGTCGTTGAAGGTCTGAGGACAGCTGAAGGGCTTGAACAGTTCACGGTATCGTACACCCTTGAATTTTTCTTTTGAGGGCTATTCACTATGCTCGTCGTCATGTTCTTGCGTTCCCAGTCGCACCTTCGGTGTGGTGTTCTACGTGTTTTTGATATTCGTTTTATTTGTGCGTTCGCCGCATGTACAGTGGCGAGCGATTTTGTTGAATTAATGCCGGTTTGTTCCGGTGTCTTTAAATAAGTTGTTTATTTGTTTACAGTTTGTTACCGTAGATTTAATTGTTTATTATGTAAAGACTGCCTCTCAGTCCTGTCTGTAAACGAACGTGTGGGATCCCTAGCGTACGGTATTTTCTTTTTTTATTTACGCGGTTCGCGCGTATGTTTGGGTGTTGTTACGTAAATTTAATTTTTTTTTTTGTTGTGGCGAACGATTTTGTTGAATTAATGCCGGTTTGTTCCGGTGTCTTTAAATAAGTTGTTGATTTGTTTACAGTTTGTTATCGTAGATTTAATTGTTTATTATGTAAATACTGTAACAAGATATAAGTAAATTAAAATATTAGATTCATTTAGCGAAGTTAAGATAAGAGAAAATGCATCTCGGCGGCGCCAACAGAAATGACCTCGACATGCGCCTCCGATGCAGGTGGTAAACCTTGAACAAGTTAAAACGGATTTAAATTATCTCGTATTTTGTCGAATCTTTCCGGTCTCGTAACAACTCGGAATTGCTCGAGTTACACTTCTTATAAAAACCCCGCGATCTGCATAAAGAGATAAGATTATAATCAGCTGTCAGTACAGCATGTAACTTCTTGTACTTTGATTTGTGTTGTGAATTAAGGATGTAAGTATTTAAGTTATATTTGTATAATTAATGTTTGTCTAGTCATGTTTCTAATATAATATTTAAGCTATGCCCCTTGTTTCGATTTATACCGTAACAATACTGCCTCTCAGTCCTGTCTGTAAACGAACGTGTGGGATCCCTAGCGTATGGTATTTTCTTTTCTTATTTACGCAGTTCGCGCGTATGTTTGGGTGTTGTTACGTAAGTTTAAATTTTTTCTTGTTATACAAAAATATTATATCGACGCGGATCGGTGTCTTTTGTGACATTTTACCGCCGTGCTCGGGCTATTTCTTCCTTTGAAGGCTCGACGGGACGTGTTACACGCCCTTTGTTGACGTTTTTCATTAAAGTTTATTTAATGTTGCGGATGCTTTTTTTTGTATATCATTCGGAATCTCACCCCTTTACGATCCGTAATTAGTTGGGGATCAACCCCCTTTGTTTTTCCCTTTCGGCACTGAACCGACTGGTAAGCAGGATTTTCTCTCCTGTTGGGGGAAATCCTCGATTGCAAGTTGTTGCGATCTGCAACAGGTGACGCCCCTTTTCGAACTACAGTAAGGTTACTATACTTAGAAGGCACCGCCATTCATTTCCGTGTATTGCATCCCTCAAATTAAAAAGGACGCGACGAAGCGCTAAAAAGAAAAAAGATAGATACATAACAAGTTACTGTTGCTAGGGAGTTTATGAATGAATTTGATTAACCCCAAATTAAAAGAGATAAAAAGTTGGCGCTTCCTTCTCAATACAGTAACCTTAAAGTACCTACAGTTACCTAGGCGAAACTGTTTGCCCACGGCCTTCTGCACTGACTCGGGGTTTTGGTCGCAGCAACAACCCAACCATCAGGCGACCCAGGTATGTTGGTTTGTACCCGTTTCGGATTTTTTTTTTTTATTTCGCCATCAGGTAACCTACCGTACACACTCGACTGCGGGACTTGTTGCGAATTGCTCGTTTGTGTCTCGTGGTTTGTTTTGGTTTCGCTTCAATTTTAGGATATAATTATATTTGGTGAGAGTGTGCGCGACAGTTGTCAATCTGACGTTTCTTCACGTCTGTCATTTTGACGTTTCCAACTTCTGTCATTTTAACGTTTCTTGACGTCTGTTATCTTGACGTTTGTTACCACATGTCATCGTGACATGATTAGTTTGTCCCTAATCAACGCTTGAGCCCCCACAAAGGAAACATTGAAAAGTGAGTATATACAAAGAAGAGGAAGAGTCACGTCCGTCCTGAATGTTGCCGCCACTGCTTGAAAATGAAAGACAAAGAAGTGATTTCCATGAAAAGGGCACGTGCCATAAGCAACCACTGGCAACCAGGGATTATAAAGTAAGAACAACGCCAAGAGAAAGATACAGCTGATATAATCTCTTGGAAGGAAAAAGGACGACGTCTAACTTGGGCTGAAATATCAGACAAAATCCCAATTTTCAAAAGCTATTGGACACAATAGATTTTTTCAAGTTAGACAACGGAGTTCTTAAAAGAGAATGGGCATCACCTTCTTTCTTCTAAAATAAAATTTAATTTAAAATAAATAGAAATTCTACAGCGTGTACCAAAAAGTTTTATACAAATGGAGAAAAAGTTTATCTTACATTTCTCAAAAAAAAACTATTCTTTATAAAAAGCTCTGCATGACTTGTAGATCCATAATCAGGTACAAAATTTTTAAAAAATAGAAAATAATGATTTGGACGGGGAGCAAAATACTGTAGTGGAGAGCAAAATGTTCATTGAAATTGTGATTAAATAGCAAAAAATTATCCACTTATGCAAGCTCTGCGAAATGTAAGCGTCTATGTTTACATGTACCAATTAAGATTGAGGCAATTAGAACGTTTGTAAGAAACAAATTTGGCAAGGGTTAATTGATGCTGACACCTTTAGAACTTTGTACTTTGGACCGAACCCCAGCCACCAGGACAAAAGAACCGATTGTGACGTAGATTTAGAAATGTAATAAAAGATAGGAGAGAAACCTGCAGGTAGTAATCAAGTAGTAGTAATGCTGACGCCTTTAGAACTTTGTACCTTGGATCGAACCCCAGCCACCAGGACAAAAGAACCGATTGTGACGTAGATTTAGAAATGTAATAAAAGATAGGAGACAAACCAGCAGGTAGTAATCAAGTAGTAGTGAAGTAGTAATAATGTGGAAGTAATAATATTGAATTCAAGTGCGATGTTTCCTTGGTACTGAGGAGTCGCGACCCAGCATCAAATGGAAAACATCGACTGAGAAGACGGGGACACAAGTTACTAAATCGTTGTCTATGAGGAACTCTGGAGATACCCAATGCTGTTTGACAATTTAAGAAGTAATTGAAAATTTAATGAGAGAAGAAAAATAAGTAGAAGGTATTCCACGAAGAAAAGGAAGTAGTGGACAAAATTCAACCCAGCATTTCATCGAGGACAAGACCCTCTGGATCATGTCATGTCATCCTCAATCACGGAGAAATGGGGAAGAATCAAGAATAATTAAAGTTCTAGTCATACCCAAGGAGGGATAACGTAGTTGAGACGCAAGGCGTACAACTAAGAAGTTCGACACCCCAGGATCATGCCAAGCCATCCCTGAAGGAAAGGATGTCGAAAGAAGCTGCAAGGAACCCGCTATGAATTCTGCCAAACGTCCATCTGGGAGCAGCCGATCAACAGCAACGGAGTGGGTACAAAACAAGACGTCAATCCTCGAAAGATGACAAGGGTGAGAAAAAAACATCCAGTCTTAGATTAATTTTTTCTTTGGCATTTTAAGTTGAAATTCAAAATCAGGGAATTAGTACATAAGTTTTTTTTTGTAAATGTCACACTCAGATTATAGTTTGCTCTGGGACGAGCGAATTTGGAGGGGAAGGTAATGTCACGATGTCATTATCTGGGAAAAGATGTAAAATTAAAATTCGTTTCGTAATTATTGCAATTATGTGCATTTCAAAATTATGCAGGATCAGCACCCATTAACAATTAACAAGGGCAATTGGCAAGGGTTAATTGATGCTGACACCTTTAGAACTTTGTACCTTGGACCGAATCCCAGCCACCAGGACAAAAGACCCGATTGTGACGTAGATTTAGAAATGTATAAAAAGGTAGGAAACTAACCCGCAGGTACTAGTAGTAGTAAGAAACTAGTAGTAGTCAAGAAGTAGTAATTAATTAAGTGTCGGATAGTAATAGTGAATTCAAAGTGCGCACGAAGAAAAAGCCAAGCGAGTGACTCTACGTGCCGAGAGCTGGCCTCTAGTGCCAGACCCTCCCCTAGGTTAAGTGATAAACGTTAGACTAATTAAGTTTAATATTTAAAAGAAATTAGATTAAAAGGACTTAGAGTTTAAAAGAAGTTAGAATAATTGAAATTTAAAACAAGTTAGATTAAAAGTAAATATAAAAGACATTGCCGTATTTTATTTCGTGGCATTCCGTAAAATTTTTATAACGCGACACTATGACACTCAACGAATACTACTTTTGACTTCAAACTATCAGAGATGTTCACAACCATACGGCTACTTCCTGTATGATATCTATCATCAACGCAGTCGCCTTTTTATATGATTTTACAACGGAAATTTCGGTCACGTGTGGGGCAGTAGACCAATGATTCATCGTGATTTTCCGAAACCGTTTGCTAATAAGCTTGCATAATATCCGGCTTTTTCGATGAGTGACCTATGCAGCTGGTATTCTTCGAATGCAATTTGCAAAGGTCAGCCATGACTCATGATAAAGCGAGTCGCTGTAACATTTGCTTAATTTTTAGATGAAATAATCAAGATAATTGAAGACGTCGTATACAGGAGGGAAGCTAACCCGTGGGAAGATAAAAGTGATCCACGTACACCGCTTAGCTCCATCCTCTGTTCGAGTTGAGTTGAGTTTCGAGTTGAACGGTAGATGGTTTCAGGTTTCAGGGGTTTGCTGGATAATTCGAAAAGGAAAGGATCTTTACCGCATGAGCCATAATCTGCGCGCTATTTGAAGCAATTATTATTTCGAAAGCGGTACGTGTGAATGCAGCGAACAGTAGGACGTTCTTGTGTTAAATAGAAACGATTATTTTCTGCGAATCCGGAATTCACAACAATATCTCCTTTCTGTTACGAACGCCTATTTTCTTTTAAATGATTTAATGCCTCGCCGGTAATTACATTAAAATATAAACGAGTTATGTTATCGTCGGAGCAAGTGAATCAAAAGATTTATATGCTATTCACTAGGGGGTTCATTCACTTAAACAAATTAAATAATTGGATGTTATTCAATAGAAATGTTCGAGAGAACACACGTTCTTTAAGTGCGACATTCTTTGATCGTAACTCGGTGAAAATGAAATGCCTCTTCGCATTGATTGCGTGTTGTTTGCTAGGTTTCGCCGTTAGCTGTCAGCATTTCAAGTGGTGAGTTGCTTGATTATCGATTTCAAATCGCACAAATGAAATGCACTAATGAAACGGACGTTTAGAGAAATGAGATATTTAATTAATGTTATAATCAGACTGCGACGTTCGTTAGGACATTTCAGAGCCGGACTTGTTTTATCTCAGGTAAAAAGCTATCTACGACGTACGCATTTTTGTATAGTAATCTGATAAATAGTCGCGTAGAAACAATTAACTGCAATTCTTATTCGTAGGTCTCTGTCACCTTGTCACCTTGACCGATCTTCGAGTTATTAACAGGTCGGCAGGGGCTTTATATTCGTAAACGAAGGTTTTTTTTGTGGGTGTAATATAAACCGTCTGGTTTAACCTTATGTTTTATAAACTTAATAAATAGATAAAACAAGTCCGGCTCTAAAATGTCCTAACAAGGCCGAAGTGTGGCTATAATATTCAATAACATTTTCACAAAATCACTGAGACAAATATACATAGTTTAATTGTTATGTTTTGATAAACTTCTTTAAAGAAATTTTCAACTAAGAATGGAATATACAAAATTCTGCAAGACAAACGAGATATCGCGAATTATGTTTTTTTTGTGATCGGCAAGATACGTTTTTAATTTGTAAACATTTCAGGAATCCTTTGTATAAAAGCGCACCGCACATTTCTGCACTGATTTTAGCAAGGGGTGGATCTAAAAGCGTACCCTTGAAAAACATAGCGCTGGTCGGGGGCGAAACTCTGTTAAGCAGATCGCTATCAGCAATAGCGAAAGTCTCCAACTTTTCATCGATTTGGGTGGCTACAGATCATTACCTGATATCAGAACATGCTATAAGAGGTTTGACATTCACCCTTTTATCTACTTTAACTTCTCAAATAAATCAACCCTATTCTAAGTACGCAATTTCATTGATTGTTATAATTTATTATTTCAAATATACGCACGAAACTAATTTGTCCGGCTCTGAAGTATCCTAAGAAACGCCGAAGTCTGGTTATGAGATTAATTTTTTTTATAATCTCGAATCCAATTACAATTTTTTAATTTTACATGTGTTGATAAACTATAAGTCAAGTTGTTATAAAAATGTACGTCGTCCAATAATTCACTTGACATTTAACTTATTTTAAATATTAATTTTACTTTAGGTGGGGCAAACATACACTGGAGTGTGGCTGAAAACGTAAAGGACACTTCCACGTCAATAGCTGCCGTACAACATTTCCTAACTTTTCACACGGAAATAGATTACGTCGCCTTGATTCAGTGCACGTCGCCATTCATAAAAGCAAAATACTTGCGGCAAGCCATTTCCTATATTAGTTCAGGAGCAGAATGTGTGTTTTCCGTCACTAGGTAAGCCGAGATTATCTTAACGCATCTTGCACTTATACAGGGTGTAATCGAATAAGTTTCACTTACTACAACCACTATTGACAAACAAGAAAAGCAGCAAAGTTATGAATTACGTATTTACAAACGTGTGAGGCAAAGGTCATAATAACTCCGGAAAATCTACGTTTATATTTTACAAAAAAATGTTTCAGAGGCACTGGATTAACCAACATTAACTGTCAACCATGACGGTTAATGGTTGGTTGACAGCTCGGTGACAGCATTGAAGTGAGATAGCGAACCGTTACATCACGGCATACCCGCTTCTCCCTCTAAAACATTCACTGTCAACCAATCATAACTGTCCACCAACCGTCACGAAGTTCGCAACGTAGATCTCCGAGGATATGCGGTGACGTTATGCTGCCACCGTTAGTATTCAATTCACGGAGGAGCGGGTATGCGATGGTTCGCTATCTCACTTGATTGCTGACACCGTTAGTATTCAATTCACCGTGGACAACGGCTGCACAAAAGATGTTATGTAATGGGGAATGCTCGTCATAATGGCTGCACGAGAGGCTTGTGAATGCTCTTGGCAATGGCTGCACAAGGGGCGGCCTTTGTAGATGTTCTTGACAGTGGCTGCGCAAGAGACACAGAGCTGGAACGGCCAACGTCCTCGCTTTTAGAGGGCTTTGCCGTAGCGGGGATGAAATAACTTTGCTTCATTGGTCTGAATATGTAATCGAATCACCGACGCGACGATCAGAACTGTGGGCGTATTTTTTATTCAGCATTCATAAATCAAATAAAGCGGTTGTTAGTTTTTAACTAATTGGCAAACAAACTAATGTTTTCTCGCCCAAACCATGGTACCGGATACAGAGAGACGGACGGAAATTCAGAGTTTCGGAGACGTTCACGACTACACGGCTACCTGTATGATGTCTGTCATCAACGCTGTCCCTTTTTACATGGTTTTACAACGGAAATTCGGATTACGTAACACTACATGTGGGACAGTAGTCCAATGATTCATCGTAATTTTCCGAAGCTCATAAGCTTGCATAATGTCCGGCTTTTTCGATGAGTCACCTAAGCAGCTGAAATTATTCGAATGCAATTTGCAATTAAAAAGTAAATAACTAGAAGCATTTTTGAATTAGTGTTTAGGAAAGCTTAGATTGTAACGAGGAACAGTGACTGTTTTTGTTTAAAAAAATTAAATACGTATAAGTGAATAGCATCTAACCTTTAGGTTCGGGTTTTGGTTATTTTTAAGATTATTAATTGATAAAATTAGTATAATAATAAACGTCTTCACGCTTTATCCAACCAGGGAGGTGCGAATTGGGCCTTATTCACCGCCTTCTGGGATAATCTTGTGTTGCTATTAAAAAAAATTCACCCTATGCGCATAGACTACCCAAGAATCGGTTCCAAAACGAATGGTTAGAAAAATCACGATGGTTCACAGGGCAAGTGCCCCCACATGCAGTTTATCGTAATCGAAATTTCCGGTCTAAAACCATATAAAAGGCGACTGGGTTGCAAGATACGTATCATACAGCTAGTATGTTACGGGTGAAAATCCCGTTAAAATCCTTTTTAGTATTGTCAGTCACCCTGTATTGCGAAGTAACACGAACTGTCCGTTATTGGCTATGCGTGTTTAATTTTGGTGTGCAATCAAAGAGAGCCTGCACTACGCAATACGGAATTGTTGCCGTCTCTCTCGGTCCTTAAGCGAGTTAACTCTGTTCTTCTATCAACCCCCCTCTTGATATCTTACATGCATTGAAAATTCTGTACGCCGACAGTCCTTCGTGGCTCGTTGCGTGTAGACGGGTTGTTGCCTTTAGTGTGCTTTGCGATTTCATTTGGCTGAAAATGCCTGGAGATGAAGATTAACGGTACTTTGGTTACCGGATTTTTAAAATCGTCACCCCTGCACTTGTTTAATGCTTGTCCAAGCTTAGTTCCGGCAGATGTCTCTTCCACCAGCTGATCCCCTCGGCTAGCAACAGTGAGAAAGTGGTGGGTCTAATATGATGTTAAATTATTAAGGGCGCCAGGACGAAACGAACCCCAGCCGATAGACACACAACCTCGTCGGTACCCCGAACCGACTTGCGCCCTCTACTGTACCTGTTCAACGTCGCAAATCCAGATCGAACCGGTGGACAAAACTGCTAAAGCTTTGGCTTCTTAGAACTGTGAGCGACGTACGACTTATGCAGTTTCCTATTCTACCAATGTATTGGCTGTGCAGAAAGTCACAGGTCAGCGAACTGTAAATACATTGGTAGCGTAAGTTGTGCGTCGCGCACGGTTCTAAGAAGCCCCGGTTTAAGATGGCGGGTCAGCGTACCAGATTAGGCGTAGGAAAAATACGCTCGGCCGCGAGGATTGTGTCGATTCGGCTTGAATCGAACTCCGGAAAGCACGGCAATACGTAAAGCGTGAGTTAGAAGTAGAGCAACCACATGAAGTAGAACCCAAACGTGAAAGCCTGAATAGAAAGAAAGGAAAACCGTTAGCGTCCAAAATGGCGTCAGACAATTTGCTCAATATTTTACCTGAGATTTGTGGGAATCCCAAGCTTGGAATAGGGCTGAAAATACCCCAAAACTCGCTCGTTGGTGCGTATTCTGTTTCGGCAGGGCCGTTACTAAATTCTCCTCACTTTAAGAGCAAGAATTTCATTATCAGAATACCACACAACTGCACACCAAGAGAGCGTAATGAAGACTGAACAAAGGCACTAACGTAAAACAGAAGAACGACGAAATTACCACTACGTCATAAGCGGTAGCCAATAGCATGATTATGACGCCAAGAGTTTTGAATAAGAGAACCAATATGGAAGCGAGAATTCAAATAGACGTTTCCGGCGCAGCGTACAGTGTTGTCGGATGTTCGGACAAGATATACATACAAGTGATGTTGCCAGCTCGCTACAAATGCGTCGCGAACTTGCTACCTACCTGTAGGTCTGCAAATTTGTGCGAGTGACTAATGTTTCTCCGCACCGGCTCGGCGTAGCTCGTGGAGAAACGTGACGAAACCCCAAAGCAAAAGGTGGGCAAAGTGATTAAAATAAAACGCATCAGCTGAGCACACTTGTTTATATTTAACTTGCTCATAAATTGAATAACGACAACACGGCTACCTGTATGATATCTGTCATCAACGCAGTTGCCTTTTTACATGGTTTTACAAAGGAAATTCGGATTACGTAACACTACATGTGGGACAGTAATCCAATGATTCATCGTAATTTTCCGAAGCTCATAAGCTTGCATAATGTCCGGCTTTTTCGATGAGTCACCGAAGCAGCTGAAATTATTCGAATGCAATTTGCAAAGTCAGCCATGACTCATGATAGCGTGAGTCGCCGTAACGTTTGCTTACATAAATTTTAGGCGAGCATATTTTCCGCGGTCGCGTAGACGACGTTGTATCGAATTTGATTTACGTATTGAGCCTAATGATTTATGAGATGCTGGATTTTATACTGAGATCAATATTTGCCCATGTGCGTGTCCTGCACGTGACATGTTACAAACTTTCTCATTGTGGCTATTGAGTTTATATTTTTTTAATAAAAGTAGTTATTAGTCATTTAAGCAGGTAAACACTTTGTGTGTCTTGCAAATTAGATCAAATTAAAAATTAATAAATAGTAACATTATTCTTTTTTGAAATTTCGTACGTTTGTCCAGCACGTGACCACAGAGTGCTCCATTTGCAGTAATGAAAAGCTTACAATATTAAGAAGTGAAACATATTCGATTACGCCCTATATAAAGACAATTTTGTCACCAATAATTTCACATGAAAGAATGTCATTTTTGATTCTGTTAAGTAATTTTCACACTATTGAAGATTAAGTTAATTACGATCCGTAGAATCATTAAACGTTCTCGCAAATTACATTACATTATACAGGGTATCCCAAGCTGAGTGGCCTATTAAAAAGTTTTCGGGGAAGGGAATATACAAAAAATCTAAAAACTAGTAGACTGTCCTACGGGAAAGGATCCTTCAGATTAAAATATATATCTTCACGCCAACGGCGGATGCACATGAAAACAAAATAAATTACAACTGTCGATCTCTATTTCTTTATCCAACTACCGAAAACGAAATTATACAAATAGCCAAGAAATTAAAAAACAAAAAGAGTTGTGGATATGATCAATTTCCAACAACATTGCTGAAACAAACAATAAACTGCTTATCAAAGCCATTGTGTAAAATAATAAATGCATCTATGCAAGCTGGCATTTTCCCCGAAAAACTAAAAACTGCTGTGGTAAGACCAATTTTCAAGAAAGGCGACAAAGACAATATCAACAACTACAGACCCATGAGTATATTATCTTCTTTTTCGAAAATTTTCGAATATGCTGTTCACTCAAGGAATACCAACCTCATGACCGCCAATAATTTATGGAGTACAGCTCAGCATGGTTTTATGAAGAATAAGAGTACTAAAACATCAATGTTTGAATTCGTTAATGAAGTTCTAAGCTGTTGGGAAAACAATGAAATCGCGTGCGCACTCTTCTTAGATCTAACGAAGGCATTCGACACGATTGACCATAGCAAACTACAAAATACGGTATTAGAGTGGATGACGTCGTATCTTTCAAACCGTCTTCAGAAGGTAATCTTCACAAATAATCTTGGGATCGAAGAAGAGTCAGGAGCTGAAAATATTGAAATGGATGTCCCACAGGGTAGCATCTTGGGTCCCCTCCTTTTCAACATCTACATAAATGATTTACCAACAGCTATACAAACTAGTAGCTGCAAAGTTTTCAACTACGCTGACGATACTAGTGTCCTGATAAAAGGAGGGCACTTTATGGATATTATAGAAAGAGGATCAAATATTGTTGGGCTGTCGGAGCAATGGTATGAAATGAACAGACTCGTGCTAAACAATACTAAAACAACCAGTATCCTATTTAGCACCCAGTACCTTGAAGATTCACCAGCTGACATCTCCTTAAATGGACAAAAAATTAAAATCTCCGAAGATTCAAAATACTTAGGAGTGTACCTTGAAGGAAATATCATATCAATACCTTATGCAACAAATTCGCGTCAGTATGTTTTGCTATACGGACTCTTAGCCAGCATACAGGAACAGCAGTGCTTAAAACAGTTTATTACGCAAATTTCAATTCCTTGTGTCAGTACGGGATAATTTTCTGGGGGCGCAGTTCTCCAATTCGACTAAATCGACAGAAAATCAAAAGTAAACTGAGGCTTATTTACTCACTGGTACGTGAGGGAGGTGAACACAAACATGCACTTAAAATGAAAGGTCACCAAAACAATTTTTTTAAATAAATTTGAAGATATCTCAAGATCGGGTACATTTAACATTTTTTATTTAGAATAATGTGTAGAACCAGAATTTGCAATAAAAACTATAGCATTCCGTTTCAAATAAGAATGTTAACGGCAACTTCCTACTAACCGGAAGTGATGTAAAAGTGAAAATATTTTAATCTGAAAGATCGCTTTCCCTTAGGGCAGTGTACTAATTTTCAGAATTTCCCTTCCCCGAAAACTTTTAATAGGCCACTCAACTTGGGACACCTGTATAAAATAATTAATAAATTCTATTTAATTTTAAATTATCACCAAAATAATGTATGTATATTCAAAACGTAAACTTTAAATTTAAACTCTCCCCTGACTCATATTTAAAACCATTTACTCATTCAATATTAATAAGCAATTACTTACCACTATTTCCAGTACTTGTGTCATACGCTACACTTTATAATAAAAAACATTTTATGTTGATATGTACACATAAGTATGTAAGAGAATCAAAATAATCGTATTTCAAGAAATTAATTTTCTAGTTCAAAAACAATTTCTTTTCTAAATTGTACGGGAATTTAAGAAAAGTCAATTATGGGCTTCCTAATTTCATTCAGAATAAACGTCTTACAGTTTACAATTTTTTTTAATACAAGCAAAGCTTAAAGCCAATCTAACCGACGAGGTGCAAGATGATTGATTATAAAGTAAACTGTTCCACAAAACGTAAGAAAAGTGTCTCACAAGCTGATTTTTTTAGGTCTCGCAAGCTACGTTGGAAACAGTCTGAAAATAATATTTTCCCCCAGAATTTCGACCCAAGACGTAGACCCAGAAGACAAGATTTAAAGGGAGAGTACGTGGAAAATGGCATGTTCTATTTTTCGTCGAGGAAACTTCTAGAAGAAGGACTTTTTCAATCGCAAAAGTAAGTTTAAAACAAAACTAAACCCTAGTGCTGGCAACGGTTAACCGATTTTGGATATTTTGGATATTCGCGGTGTACAGCATGTCACTCGTGCAAATAGAGTTGCATAACTTGGATGTGAATCTAAATGAAAAAATTTTTTTCATGCAACTCTATTTGCATGAGTATGAGTGATATGCTGTACACCGCGAATATCCAAAATATCCAAAATCGGTTAACCGTTGCCAGCACTACTAACCACCATAATTAAGTCAATATTATTTTAAATCTTTAAATCGAGCCGAAACGTGAGTTCCATGTTTGATATAGTATGGGGAATAAATTCACAGTTTATTTTTACATTATTATGGTAAAAAAAGCATTCAGTGGCAGGGCCGGCCAAAAGAGGCCCCCGTACTCCATGCTTTTAATATAATTAATTTCATAAGGACTCCTCGAGACACTTTTCTCCTCTAGATACCACGACGAAAGTGAGAAAGAGATTCAAATATAAAAGTACAATAATAAAAATAGACACAATACAGTCAAAATTATTCGAGGAGAAAAGAAACGGTATTCTGTACGTTTAAAGCTTTTGTTAGTTTCTGACGTTTCTCTGGGCAAATCAGGCCCGCCGCTACCCGTTGTGCAGATTGTGCAACGCACAAGGGCGCCCGATCAAAGGAGCGCCAAATTGTCTGTAATTATTTAAATAGAAATAACTAAAAATGAATTGCTTTGAGATTAGAACATAGCAAAAATAATTATTCAAAAGCTCCTCGTTTGTCAGCAGAATTAATTTTTTATCAAATTAATTTATACAGGGTGACAGACCATTGTTTTGTCAAAAAAGAAGCGATGAAGAGAAGCTATATCCCCGAGTATGGGAAAATGTTTAAAAGAATTCTATCTACTTTAGTTTTCGAACGGAATTATTGTGATCAGATCAAATAGGAGCTGCAAATGTATGTGAATCACCTGAAATAAATTATTCCGTACAAATTTTATAAAATAAGGACAACAACCTCTTTGAACACCTGCTTTGATAAATGAGAACACGAAAACAATTCAAATTTCTGTGTCAAAAATTCCTAGGATTGTTCTTACCAAAGATGTTAAGGCATCTAATTGTCCCTTACTTATGTACAAATCTTGCCCTGTTCTTTCTGTCTTTTGCCATTATTCTTCTCCTGTTCCAGTCTGCTTCTCTTTCTTCCAAGCATTCTGCCACTACACTGTTCCACTTTTCCCTTGGTCTGCCTTTCTTTTGTGTCTTTGTTTGCCATATTTGTTTTCGTTGTCTCTGGTCTCTGGTTATTCATTTGTATCATATGAAGAGGTGATTTTCAAAACGCAGTTTTGTTCAAAACTGTTTTATCGAGATAGTGACGAAAAACCCGTTCGGTGTGAAGTAAGGATCTATTTTTTTTTTGAGACTGCATAGCATTCAGTTTCTCTGTCGATAATAATCTCATTCATTAGACAAACAACATTTACATATTGCGGTGTTTATGAGCAGCACGTAATGTTTTTTTTTTTTAATTTTCATAAAGAAATTATTTTGTAAATAATAAAGTAAGTTGAGAGTAATGTATTAAATGTATTAAATGCGTTGAGTTCTAGTGTGCTTTTCGAATATATTAAGTTTATGTAAATATTTTTAGAAGTAGGCGATTTAAAATTATATGTTTATTATAAATAAATTATTTAGAATTTTTGAAATGTAAATATATAGAAATTAAGCTTAGAACTGTAAAGATTAGAATAATTAACTTAAAAATGTCATGACGATCCGGATGTTAGAAGGAAACTGTAGGTAGTAAGGAGTTCGGAAATTGAATAAGTGAGGGCGCCGTGTACCTAGTTTAGGTGAAGGCACCCGGTTGCGCTCCATAAGCGACCGCCAGATAAACGGATGCAGTCAAGCACGCGATTCGGAACCTAATGTAAGCAAGGTATAGGTCTTGTAAACAGCCAGCCAACTTTCGTCATTAATGACGTTAAACCAGTACCAACTGAACTCAAGATGTAACGTACGATGTATTCGTTGAAATTTAGTAACATTTTGTTACTACAAGTTTTTGAAAATGACAATGTTGCCATCGCTTCAATTATCGCTAACATCAGATGTGATTATTTTGAATATACAAGACGTACATAACCTATACACCATCAACCACCGATCATATGTAAACACTTCAATACTTGGCAACATTGTTATAGCATTACGTCATAAATATGAACGACGAAATTTGGCTGGAAGTTTACAAGAACTGTATTTTGGCGGTTTTATGAAAAACCAACCAAACGTATAAACTTCTTCTCTTTAAAGCTCCGAACTTCTTCGTGATATAAATTTGTTTGTGCAACTCTTTAAAATGCAAATTAATAAAATTGTCGTTTTCCGTTTTATTTTACGAGATATCTTCTTATTTATTCACCTACCACGCACACACACACCCAGACACAGATAATTTTGAATGGGAAGGCTCGTGAGTGTCATCTACATCCAAAATTTATCACACAACAAATACACTCTACGAGTAAGAATCAGTCTACTAGATACACTGCAAATTACATCATCGAAGCAGGAGCCGTCGCAAGGAAACAACGAAATAAGAAAGCAAATAAAAATAACAAAAAACAAATAAGATTTAGAAAAAAATTGACAAATTATAAATTGAAAATCACCTCCTCATATGTCCAAACCATTTTGGATGTTGTTTTTCTATACTCCTTAGAATTGGTTCCACCTTTCTCACTATTTTATTTCGTATTCTGTCTCTCCGTGTGATACCTGTAGTTACTCTTAGATATTTCATCTCTGCCGCTTGTATTTTACTTTTTTATTATCTTGTTAATACCCAACTCTTCTACCATATGTTAATATCGGCTTGTAGATAGGTGTTTACTTCGAGCTTCAATGAAGTCCGAAATTTAGAAATTCGTTTTCTTGTTGATTTAAAGATTCATTCGGTCTCGGACAGATTTTGTTTGAAGTTAATAATTTTGAAATTCGTTTTCCTCTGTACATGGTTTTAAAAACCGTGATCTTTGTTTTTACTGATACTCAATACACACTGGCGTAACAAACTTTTTGGGTACATTTTTCATTAATTATAAACTATTCCACAGATTTTTCCCGTAATCTTTGACATCCATTCTGATATGCGTTTTTTTTGCGAAACAATTCAGTCACCCTATATGTGACAATATGTTGAATCGTTTTTCAGACCATTCCTATATAGGTTTTTTTTTTGGTGGAACAATTGTCAGTCACCCTGTATGTAACACTGTGTTGATTCGTTTTTCAGACAGGGAAATAGCATGTACAATTAAATGTTTTGCAGATATTGGCTCTCCTGTACATTTTCAGGAAGATGGTAAAGGAATATTTGTTCAGAATTTTAAAGGGGCGCCAACTACATGTTTTGCACAAGGGCGCTCGACGCCTTAACAGCGGCCCTGGGGCAAATGAACTGCTTTTCGGCTTATCGAACGTTGAATCTGAATTCATCCGTTAATCCAAAATTTGGGACACTTCAGTTTTAATTTCGAGGACGTTTCGTTTACGACTTACTTAAATTTATTAAAACCAAACAAAAAAAACTCACTCGCTGAAAGAATTTCATCTTTCCTATCGAATATAAATACATAAAACTAAGGAGGAAATTAATTTATTTATCAAGAAACCGAACTGCAAAAAAATCGCGAGATTTAAATACAGATCACATTATTTTATATAATCTATCTGGCGTCGCTAAGTGGGGTAGAGTGACATCACCCGTAACAGTCAAATTCAAAATAGCTTCCGAATGAAAATGTATTTCCCGGTAGAGGACGTGCCATTTCTCTATTCCGCTTGTTTTTTTCTTAGTACTCCCACACCTGTGTCTGTCTGCGGATACCATTATGTTTCTCAAAGTTTGCGGCTCGGAGTATATTCTTCTCATTGCGCAAAATTACATGTTTTATTTTAACTTGATCGCAGTTTTCTAATTCAGACTAATGCGTTTAAATTTTATGATTGCAACGTTTATTTTCTAATTTTGAAATAATAAATTTTTGTACAGAATTCCGGTTTCTTACAACATCACACTGTCCATAAAAAAGAGGCCCCACAATTCTTACAGCACCTGTGCCCCGGCCCCATTTAGAAGGCCCGCCCTGTTCATGGTGTACTGATTGATCAGAATTAAATTTTTCATCGCAACAGATTAATGTTGTTTACAAAGATCGCCTTACAATAATTCAAATATCCGCGCCTCAAAAACAACCAATCAGAGATGTTCTTATCTTAACCTTGGCTGCGTTCACAATCATTGCTCCGAGAGCGTCTTGGCCGTGCAATCGCGTCTTTCTCATTCATGATTTGTAACATATTTTGCAACTCGCTCATCCGTTTCAAAACGACTTGTGTTTACGTTATTGCCACGACAACGGACGCATTTTCACATCCCACTTTTAAGTAGGATGCTTAGAGTGCGCCCGTTGTCATGGAAACAATGTAAACACAAGTTGTTCTGAAACGGATGAGTGAGACGTAAAATATGTTAAAAATCGTAAGTGAGAAAGACACGAATATACGCCCAAGACGTTCTCGGAGCTATAATATTGTGAACGCAGCCCTAGACATCACTGTTGTTCTTTTTGGTACTTCGGTATCATTGATTATTACTTCGATGGGCGACTGGTTCTGATGGTTCCAAACTATACATATACCAACAAACTACTCAAATTTGGCACTCAAATCTCACGAATTCTGATGCTCAAAATATCCCTGGTGAGAAAAACACTGCTTGACATTGACAATTGACGTTTCAAATCTCGCCGGTGATGCAGTGATAAATTCAAAAAAATTCAAAATGACACCTACGCTAAGAGAAGAAAATTAAGTAAATCAAATAAATTTTAATTGTAGCTAGAAATTTAAGTTTTTGAAGGAACATTTTATAATGGTTTGAATCAATGTATCGGGTCTTCAACAAAGAAGTACCTAGACTCGGCCTTGGAAACAAAAGTACGCATCGAAGGGCACGTTCTTCATTTCAATGCAAATTTGTGATTGAAAGCAACAGTGCTGGCACATGCTGCAGTGGCGACATCTACTGATATAACAGACTTGGAATGAAAGAACGCTTATATTTTCACTTCAGCTGAAATCCTTTCTAGCCTCAAAAACGCTATTCTTGTCCACTGTATGGGTGACGTTATATAGCATTTTCTACTTTTGTAAAACGCTTGTATGCGCCCATGGCCTTCTAAATCAAAAGCGAGTTCTAACTGGCCTGGGCGTTTTGAAAAATTTACATTGAATTTTTATGTTCGAGAAAACGCCAAAAGTCGACACTTTGGCGCTGGTTACGGGGCACTGACGGCAATGAGCGAAGTGTATTGTCATTACTGTCTATCAAAGTGAGTTCACGCAAAATTAATTAATATTGTAATTACCGTAATGCAACATAATCTATGTGGTATAAACTTTATAGATTCATGCACAAATCATTTGATCTCGTCGGAGTGAAGTACGCTTGCGCAATAAAGAAAGACTGGCACTTTCGTGTTATGAATAATTACAACAAGATACATAAAAGAGTTTCGACTTATGATAATGTAAAACGTGTTAAAAAGGGCGTTGATAATTACGCACAATGAGAAAAGAAGCTTTATTATACATGTTGTAACTTGCCACAGAAATTCTGAGTATATGCAGGTGAGATTTTAATCTAAAACCGTAATAGTTTAATGCTAAATTAAGTTGTCGAAATTGGACATAAATACTCCACCTTATTCCAACGTAAATAATATCCAGTATGCTCAAATTTTTACAACAATAACATTAATTGTTCTTACACGAACTCATTCACCATTCACATGTGACAGAACTGTCAAGATTTTAGGTTAAGAAAACGCCCTGTAAGTAGTGCTTGGCGGAGCACGCATGAACTGCACTTTTGCGCAGGCCAGATAGAACTCGCTTTTCATTTAGAAGGCCATGTGTGCATGGCCATGACATACAGCGGCCATATTTGATGAGCAGGTTAGACGAGACACTAATGTTAGTATAACTCTCTCCTGATATTCTTACCTCGTTGGAAGCGAGTGATGGGTTAGTGATGCCGTCTGATTAAAACACTGGAATAAAAGAACAACCACAGTATACTTATCAATCAGTAGGGACAGCTCGTGTCGGCACCTTTGATGTTCATACTACCGTTTTCAGAGCCAATATGGCCGTTACCATGGCCAGCTACATTAACATTCACTGACGTGTATGTATGGCCGTTTCAATTCGACTTTTAAAAATTTTGACGGTACTCCACTCAGCGCTTCTTGTGAGTTTTTAAGTAATTGCAGTTGACATTACCAGGGTTAGGAGGATGAGATTCCGCTTGCAACAATCCGCCTGGGTCGCCGCTTATACTGTGTATGTTTATGTACGATCATTGCGCTGGCTCATTTCTCCATAAGCGTCGGACATTTCATCGCGTAAGAAATTGTTAAATTTAAACAAAATTTCGTATTTTAGAATTAAAAATTAAACAAATTAAATTAAACACTAAACGTTCTTTGCTATTGCAAATTATAAATGCGATTATTTGCTATTCCCGTATCGAGTGCACTTAGACGTGACGCTCTTGCCAGCACGAGCGGAATCCGATCCGCCTAACCGTGGTCATTACGTTACTATGAGTAGTTCTGTAGTATCTTTAATAGGGAGCACTGAAGGGAGTACTCCATGGCATGCTTTCTCGGAACTGAATTTTAAGCGAATTGAAACGGCCATACATACACGTCAGTGAATGTTAATGCTGTTACTGGCGGGCTTTCATTTTATTGCTATTAGATGTCACTGGTTGAAAAAATGGCACGGATAGAAATGATTGCAAGCAAGTCATAGAATGCGATGTTGTTTTACACAACTTCAGACTTTCTACACAACATAAATTCATTATAATCTAACAAAGATGGTTTTCTGTTCAATCTTTCTCATCTCTCCGCATCCATCACACAAAATGCTGAATTAAAAAACGCCCGCTTAAAAGCAATTGATGAATTCACCGGTGCGCCATACGCGGCCGTTTGTGGAAAGTCCGCCAGTTTTCGCACATGCGCACTCAGAAACTGTAGTGCCGGAAACCCCTAGCTGTCGCTACTGATTGATGAATATACTGTGGAACGACTATTGGTGAATCTCATAGCGTTTTCGATTGATCGCACTAGTGCGCACTCAGAGTGTCTTCATCTCATGTTATTGCATGAGGTCAAAAGAAGATGCAAATACACCGAGTGCAATCGGTGCAGGTGAATCGAAAACGCTCTCAGTCATCCATCAAACAATAAACGAACGACCTTGATGGAACTGATGCCAGTAGGTTTATTGATGAAATAAAGAACCCGACCGTAGATATGTAGAACTGTGGGTGCGTTTCATTTGCGCGCTCACATGCTTTAAGTGCTTACGCTGAGAAGCGCTGTTTTATGTTGTTTCCTTTGGCGCTTAGTCGCTTAATCCGTTATACGCAAAGGTGTTTCTTTTGTTTCTGAATTTTGTTTGCACAACGAATTCATAACCTCAAAAATATAACTTCAATAGTGAAATTGATCCAATCATAACTGCCGTAGCTATTTCTAAAGTGTAATGTTTGTGAAATAATTGCGCCCCGGCACAACTATTTTCCGACTTATAATTCGTGTCGTGAAAGCAAATAGCAACAATACCGTTGTCTCATAAGCTAACACGCACGAGATGGCAGTCGAAGCGGACAAAACGTGTCATCGCAAACATGTAAATGTTGGTTGCGAGTCGTCAGGATCGCAATGGGACCCTCGAGCATATTCTGTATAGCTATTTCGGCCCTAAGTGGGGCCTCATCAGCAGAACAGTAGCTCAAGAACTCCACTGCAACCCCGACGACCAACAAGATATACGCACGCTTAGCGCGTGAAAGCAAACATGTGAAATAATTGCGCCCCGGCACAACTATTTTCCGACTTATAATTCGTGTCGTGAAAGCAAATAGCAACAATACCGTTGCCTCATAAGCTAACATGCACGAGATGGCAGTCGAAGCGGACAAAACGTGTCATCGTAAACATGTAAATGTTCGTTGCGAGTCGTCAGGATCGCAATGGGGCCCCCGAGCATATTCTGTATAGCTATTTCGGCCCTAATTGGGGCCTCATCAGCAGAACAGTAGCTCAAGAACTCCACTGCAACCCCGACGACCAACAAGATATACGCACGCTTAGCGCGTGAAAGCAAACATGTGAAATAATTGCGCCCCGGCACAACTATTTTCCGACTTATAATTCGTGTCGTGAAAGCAAATAGCAACAATACCGTTGCCTCATAAGCTAACATGCACGAGATGGCAGTCGAAGCGGACAAAACGTGTCATCGTAAACATGTAAATGTTCGTTGCGAGTCGTCAGGATCGCAATGGGGCCCCCGAGCATATTCTGTATAGCTATTTCGGCCCTAATTGGGGCCTCATCAGCAGAACAGTAGCTCAAGAACTCCACTGCAACCCCGACGACCAACAAGATATACGCACGCTTAGCGCGTGAAAGCAAACATGTGAATTAATTGCGCCCCGGCACAACTATTTTCCGACTTATAATTCGTGTCGTGAAAGCGAATAGCAACAATATCGTTGCCTCATAAGCTAACACGCACGAGATGGCAGTCGAAGCGGACAAAACGTGTCATCGCAAACATGTAAATGTTGGTTGCGAGTCGTCAGGATCGCAATGGGGCCCCCGAGCATATTCTGTATAGCTATTTCGGCCCTAATTGGGGCCTCATCAGCAGAACAGTAGCTCAAGAACTCCACTGCAACCCCGACGACCAACAAGATATACGCACGCTTAGCGCGTGAAAGCAAGCGCTTTCACGACACGAATTATAAGTCGGAAAATAGTTGTGCCGGGGCGCAATTATTTCACATGTTTGCTTTCACGCGCTAAGCGTGCGTATATCTTGTTGGTCGTCGGGGTTGCAGTGGAGTTCTTGAGCTACTATTCTGCTGATGAGGCCCCAATTAGGGCCGAAATAGCTATACAGAATATGCTCGGGGGCCCCATTGCGATCCTGACGACTCGCAACCAACATTTACGTGTAATGTTTGTTTAGAACCTGACTATGATTAGCCGATCTCCTCATACGCATCTCACACATTCCATTTGGAACATAAGCGCTTACGCTTTTGCTGCCCTACCTCGATGGAATAAGCGATTGTGAGCGAAGACTATGACGTCATAGTGAAGTTACTATTTCGTCAGCTGGCGCTTTGTAAGCGTTTGCAAAGCCAAAGGGAACGATTTAAGCAATGCTTATGACTTATGAGCGCTCAAAGCATGTGAGCGCGCAAATGAAACGCACCCTGTATGTATATATTTGTGACCTAATTGTCAACGCGAGAGGTTTCTGTTAATTACGACATGCCGATAAAAGGGTGAACAACATTACAGTTGCGTTAAATATGAATGTTTGATTGGTGCATGTTTTCTGATGTTTTCAATATGAAACCAATCCTTGAAATGTTGTTCACTCTCTTGATAATATCAATACTGACCAACAGAGGTCGCCTACTTTGTTTGATTTCGCCAAGGGGGAACATACTAATAGCGTTTTCGTTTCACTTGCACCAGAAAAGTTCGGGTCACACTGATATTACGTCATGCACTTAATAAGTTTTGTCAGAAAATGAAACTAGTGCGTGTTTCAATCGAATACAAACGTGATCTGGGAGCATAATTATTGAGCGGGAAATATACTGAACCGTAACCTCAAAATTATCATTTGTTGCCAGAAATATAAAAATGCAATATTTACTTGTTATAATAAATTAAAAATCCTAAATACACTAATTATTCATATTCGCTTCTTAAGGAATTCACCCCGGACGAAGATTTTTTGCACTAGACAAACTGTGTTTAGCAAATAACTTAATTATTAACAATTTCTTGATACAATAAATTATTTTTGTTATCTGGCAATAAATCATCTGTAATATGTTTCTCCTGAAATGACAGAAAAGTTGCACTGAAACGCTTGCACTACCTTTGAAGTCAGTTCCAAAATTCTTGCACTGAGTGCAAAACTGGTGCGCACTAACATTTCAATCGAACATAAAACACGAAGAAAGTTTGAACTGAAATTACCAATCGAATACAAAATCTGGAATCAGTGCGCACTGAGTGCTATCAGTGCAGCTCAATCGAAAACGCTATAACATAGTACATGGTGGTTTATTGACATCCGCAGTGACAAACTAATTGCTGGATTTTGTGTTTGTATCTGAGTGTAGCACAAAACTATGTGTTTATTTAGCAACTGTGATTAGTAGTATAAGTGAACGATACCTACACTGATACGTTATTGTAGACTTCAGTTAAAAAGTGAATGATTTTTAGGTTAGTTTTCGTGGTTGCAAGACTTTCAGTCATATAACTCCAGTGTATAGAATACGATTGATTTTTCTCGAATCTTATTTAGTTAAAATGAACTCATGAATTACACAAATCGCCAGGCGAAATTCGGATAATGAGAAATCTGCTTTTAAACTTAACCTTAAATTCAAATTTTAATTAAAAAAAGGAAAACAATCGTTGCTGCCTACTGACTAAACTAAGACTAAGGCTAAACTAAAACAAAACGCAAAGGAAATGATGAACTGTTGGTTTGTGAACGTTCCAAAATTGTGTAAAACGCTTGCGTGCGCCGATGACTTACCACGGCCATATTTGGTGACCAGGTTAGACGAGAAACTAATGTTAGTATGGCTCTCTCCAGATATTCTTTCCTCCATGGATTTTGCGAATAGGCGCTGTCACGGTGCTGTCAGTGTTGCCAGATTACGCGATTTATCGCAAATTAGGCGATTTTGAGATATTAGCTTTGTTCCTACACAGTTCTAAATCATCATGTTAAATTAGAGAAATTTAATTTGATGTCATTTTAACGTACGTCAAATTGTGACAACTAAAATTTGATTAAGAGGTGTTGTCAATTCTCAACTTTATGTAAATTTGGCTCTGTGAGTACATCTTGTGACGAAGAGAAAATATTGCAACATCGGAGTAACCTTAAAATCTAAGTCGACATGATATTCATCATCAAAATTTAGTTACATGCATGAGTACCACATTCACACTAGGCTTTTACGGCATGGTGCGATAACAAGTAGATAAGGAATGGATTATATCTTCATCTCGTATTTAATGTATAAGGTTAAAACAAGATGCGAAGTAAACTCTTCAGTGCGCCTTAAGCAAAGTTGTACAATTCCAGCTTAACTTTAAGCCAAAACTTAAACCCTTAGCAACAATCGTTGTTATGAGTTTAAACTTCAGCTTAAATTTAAACTGGCAATGTACAACTGGGCACTAAACGTCAAATGTCATTTCGCTTTGATCTAATTCAAGTCCTGCTTTATAAGATTATGAAAAATTCAAAGGCTTCTTTTCATTTGAAAACCTGCATTTGAATCAATCTGTGTTGAATTAATTAAACTCCTCATAAAATTTTATTCGGGCATCTTGTTTGGAGAGTTGGCGCTTTTGGGCGATTTTTCATCCAAGAGTTTGCGCCTTGGATTTTAAAAATCTGGCAACACTGCATACCGTACTTAGTACTTACCACAGAACTGTCAAAATTGAAAAATTAGGTTATGCGAGTCAGACAATTTATTTTAAAATGTTCTTTTGAGAACACTTCCACCAACGAATATGTGTCGTCCAACAACTAAAATTAACTAGATCTTGTCGACATACTAAAAGCCATATAAAATGTAACGGATTCAAGATTTATTAATCTGACAAGTTAAACAAATATAATATCGCAAAACACTTCCGAAACTGCGGAATTACTGTTCTCTCCAGGGTTGCCAATCCACTCTAAGCCGATTACCCTTTTCAAATTTTAAAAAACCCGCTCTTACCCACATTGAGTAATGAAATTGAAATGAATGAATGAAATGGTACGAAATTTATTTTATTTAAGTACCTAATATTATTGGACATACCTTACACGCATGGACGTTGCACGACAGATTTTTCAGGTTAAAATCATCTTATATGTGGGACTGTGGGCGGCAATCGGCAACAGTGCAGTGCCGCCAACCGACCAAACGAAGCATTTCGGAAGATAGTTGTGAAAAATTCCGATAGATGTCTCTGAATTTCGGTTGAGCTTATTTAAATCACTTGATTAAAATCATGTTTAAAATCACTGATTTTATTCAGGCGATTTTTATTTTTGAAATCATTTTTAAAAAAAAATTAAAAAATATGTCCAAATTTCTAAAATTAAGACATTTGACAGTTATTGCGCAATTTTTGACGCTAAATAAAACAAAAGACGATCGAGAAATAAAGAAAATTTATAAAATTAAAAATTAAATAATTCTTAGTAAATAAACAAAACTTTCTAAAATTATGATTCGACATTTGTGCAATTTTTGACGTAAAATAAAACAAAAGACGATCGAGAAATAAAGAAAATTTATAAAATTATTATTATAAAATTTAAAAAATAAAAAAATCTCATTGAATAAAATTAGAAAAAAATAATAAAAATAAACGAAATTTCATTAAATAAAATTACAAAAAAATAAAAATTAAAAAATTCTCATTAAATAAACAATGCTTTCTACTTTCTATAAAATTATAAAATTATAAAAATTACAAAAAACAAAAATTTAACATTTTTTTATTAAGTAAACAAAACATTTTAAAATTAAAATTTGACATTTGTGCAATTTGTGACGTAAAATAAAACAAAAGACTATCGACAAATTTATAAAATTTAAAAAAATAAATATTAAAAAAAATCTCATTGAATAAAATTAGAAAAAAATAAAAATTAAAAAATGTCATTAAATAAAATTACAAGAAAATTGAAATTAAAAAATTCTCATTAAATAAACAATACTTTCTACTTTCTATAAAATTACAAAAAATTGTAAAAATTACAAAAAATTATAAAAATTTAAAAAAAAAATTAAAAAATAAATATAAAAAATCTCATTGAATAAAATTAGAAAAAAATTAAAATTAAAAAATCTCATTAAATAAAATTACAAAAAAATTGAATTTAAAAAATTCTCATTAAATAAACAATACTTTCTACTTTCCATAAAATTACAAAAAATTGAAAAATTACAAAAAAATATAAAAATTAAAAAATTCTCATTAAATAAACGAACTTTCTAAAATTAAGATTTGAACTTGAGGCAATTTTTGGCGTGAAATAAAACAAAAGACGATCGACAAATTTATAAAATGGAAAAAATAACAAAAATGAAAAAACTCATTGTCAAATTAAAATTAAAAAATCTCATTAAACAAAATTACAAAAAAAATTAAAATAAAAAAATTCTCATTAAATAAAACTTTCTAAAATTAAGATTTGACATTTGTGTAATTTTTGACGTAAAATAAAACAAAAGACTGTCGATAAATTTATAAAATTAAAAATAATAAATACATATAAAAAGAATCTCATTGAATAAAATTAGAAAAAAATAACAAAAATCAAAAAATCATTACATAAAATTACAAAAAAATTAAAATTAAAAAATTCTCATTAAATAAACAATACTTTCTACTTTCTATAAAATTTACAAAATTTATAAACAAATTTTCTAAAATTAAGATTGAACTTTAGGCAATTTTTGGCGTGAAATAAAACAAAAGACGATCGACAAATTTATAAAATAGAAAAAATAACAAAAATAAAAAAAACTCGTCGTCAAATTACAAAAAAATAAAAATTAAAAAAATCTCAATAAATAAAATTACAAAAAAATTAAAACAAAAAAATTCTCAGTAAATAAACAAAACTTTCTAAAATTAAGATTAGACATTTGTGCAATTTTTGACGTAAAATAAAACAAAAGGCGATCGAGAAACAAAGAAAATTTATAAAATTACGAAAAAATAACGAAAATTAAAAAATTCTCATTAAATAAGCAAAACTTTCTAAAATCAAGATTTGAAATTTGTACAATTTTTGACGTAATATAAAACAAAAGACGATCTAGAAATAAAGAAAATTGATAAAATTACGAGAAAATAAAAATTTTAAAAAAAAGTCAAGTTCAAAATCGGTAGATCTACCGAATCATCGGTTGAGTTGGCAGCACTGATCGACAATGTGGATTTGGCTGATTTCTTTGTTGCCAATAGTAAAGCTGAAACATCACTAACTAGTCGTCAATCAAAAATTTAAAAATTAATCTGTCTTTTTCTTCCTTGAAAATACCCATTTTTACCCACGTATTTTTTTTACCCGCAAGGTTGCTTAATAGCGTTTTTCACTGAGACTAAATTGTGCACTGAGTGCGCACTCAGAATATTCTCGTCTTATTTTAACCTTATGTAATGAAACGGGATGGAGATATTCTAAGTGCACACTCAGTGCACAATTTAGTCCCAATGAAAAACGCTATAAATTACCCGTAATTCGGGTAATTACCCGCACATTGGCAACCCTGGTTCTCTCCGCTCCTGTATAGGGATCACGATGAATAGAATTCTATTTTTGTGACGTCACGAGAAAAAGATAATCGCCTTCAAAAATGAAATCACAACAAATAGGATTATAACGAGTGGTTTTTTAAATCCGACGTCAAGTTAGCTGTGAAACAATTCATTCATAGCTGTGAAACATTCACAAATGCCTCTTCAAGGCCTACTTTGACGTCGGATTTAAAAAAACACTCGTTATTATCTATTCTACAAGGTATTAAGAAGTAAGGGGAATAGTAAACTGATCCCAAACTCTCACGTGAAGGCGAGCGCTAAGCAATGTCACAAAAATAGAATTCTATTCATCGGGATCCCTGTACTGGTCCGATTCAGGCGACACTTACTCCCTCTTACGGAAGACTTCCAAACATTCGATAGTACGCGCCAATTCAAATTTAAACTAGCGGGTGCTTACAATACGAACATTTTGAGGTTAATCGCAATACGTTTATCCATTTTTGACATATAAGAAATTGATTAAATGCAAGCTAAGACGTACGATTTGTTTTATTGTTTCCAAGACTCACTCGAGGTACTTTTTTGTCGAACGCCCGATATAATATGCCTTCATTCAAATAAATCCATTCCCTTCGTCTACTTTACCTACATTACCTATGAATTTAATAACGTTTTCCACTGGCTGCACTAATACACACTCATTATATTTTCATCTCATTTTAACATCATGTAATAATAAGAGATGAGTGTGCACTAGTGCAACCAGTGGAAAACGCTATAAGGAAACGTCAAAAATGTTTTAAAATAAAATTTTAATTTGAAAGAATTAACAATGCGTAGTAACCTGTTGACCTTCACTAAACCGCTCTGGACGTCGCAGAATTGCTCATCGTAATTATGCAATCATCTTATCAAAACGAATTTGTAATAATCATTTTTACTGAAAAATTAGAAACGTTGTACACATAAATAATCAACTGTTCATTTGAAAAATGCGCACCATCCACGAATAGATATTCAGTTCCATGGAATTTACTTGGAATTGCATAATATGCGTCATGACTTTCATATATTTGTTAATAAATAAATCGTCTGCGTGTATTTTTCTGTATTATTCAGAAAGTGAAAGTCCATTGTTACGCCAAAGAACGTGTTTATTATAGTAAAATTTAATACCTAGATTAAAAGCTTCATGGCGGTTTAAGCATTATCACCTGGGTGAGTTAAATTATCGTTAATTATCATTATCAGAGTAGCCGAGTTTCTTTCATTTGTTTTGTGTTTCCCATGTCGCGTAAACTAGAATATTGCTGCCAACACAGCAGCGTAAAAGTTAGGTTATGATGATGTTTACCAGACATTATCGGTTCCCCCAGGCGCAATTTGTAAATTACACTCATCCGGTTTAATATCGGCGAAATTCCACCCACAAGTGACGCGCAAATGTCATCACTTTTTTAAATTTTAGGTGCATCCTGGTCGAGGTTCCTGAAGAGCACAGCATCGAGATCGACTCGTACTGGCATTTACATGTTGCCAATAAATTACATGATTCACTGGATGACGAAGAATGACCACCGATTTTAGCGCAGGTTTGTCAAAAGTTATCAATCAAATTAGCTGTAAACTGTAGTAAACGATTTCAGGGTCGATTCCTCCTTTGTACAGAGAGGTTTTCGACATTTGCTCGCACAACGGTGAACCTATGCATAAGGATGTTTACCAAAAGTTACTAGCGCAGTGTAAGTTGGACAATGCAATCCTCCAATCCGTTTGGGAGCTAGCCGGACCCCCGCAAGGCCCGATTACACGAACAAGTTTGTACAAAACCTTAGCTTTAGTTGCGTGGTCGCAGCAAGGTAAATCCCCGAGCAACAAATTATTTGAGACCTTCAACGGAAAAGGTTTGCTTGATTCCACTTGTCAATATTGCTTATGTACTACTGAATCTCTTATCGCAGAATATCCTATACCCGAACTCGGCGATTTAAACACGGTGAGAAACTTGAAGCTACAACTCAATGCTAAACAGAATCCAGCCGTGCTTGGTTTGACGTATTTAGACATCACCCAGTTGGATACCATCAATGTCGAGCTTGTACCTGAGAAGAAAGGGATTTTTCTTAAACATTCCGAGTACGTTGTTTCTTCCAGAAGGCTTAATTCAAAAGTAACGAGAAGATACAATGATTTTGTTGCTTTGTATGACCTTCTGTTATCAAGATTTCCATACAGGTATCGTTTGATATTACAGTTATACCTACAATCCATATTGCACATATACAGGGTGAATGGCAATTGTTCCGACAGAAAAAAAAGAACACATATGAGAATTTATGTCACGGATTACGGGAAAAATGTTTTAAAAAATTCTTTTGAACAGTTTATAATTAATTACAAAATTACCCCAAAATCAAGCTCCGGCACTGCGTGCGAAATACGACGCCACGTTCTATAAATGCGGCAGTATCATAGGACTATAAAGTTTTTTATTGACTACTCGCTTGCACACAATGCGACCTTGACAGGGGCGCGCCGACACAGTGTGCAATTTATGCGACGCACTCAGGCGCCAAATACATATTTCATGGTCCGCGAATGCACTTTTGGCTTAAAACTTTCTTATTATATAAAACAAACAAGTGCTCGGATTGGGTTCGCTTGGGTTGAGTTGACTTTGAAGTTCCGTTGACCTTGACATTTAACTTATCGAATTTTTTTTTAAATCTTTTCGATCGTCATTCCTCGCTCGGGTTGACTACATTTGGGTTCGCTCGGGTTGGGTTCGCTTGGGTTGGGTTGGCCTTGAACTTCCGTTTGACCTTACCTTTAACGTATCGAGAAATTATTTTATTTTGAATTTTTTCGATCGCAATTCTTCGCTCGGGTTGACTACAGTTGGGTGCCCTCGGGTTGGGTTCGCTCGGGTTGGGTTGACCTTGAGCATTCGTTTGACCTTGACCTTTAACTTATCGAAATTTTTTTTATTTTGAATTTTTTCGATCGCAATTCTTCGCTCGGGTTGACTACAGTTGGGTTCGCTTGGGTTGGGTTGGGTTAAACCTTGAACTTCCGTTTGACCTTGACCTTTAACTTATCGAATTTTTTTTTTTTTTTTCGATCGCAATTCTTCGCTCGGGTTGACTACAGTTGGGTGCCCTCGGGTTGGGTTGACCTTGAGCATTCGTTTGACCTTGACCTTTAACTTATCGACATTTTTTTTATTTTGAATTTTTTCGATCGCAATTCTTCGCTCGGGTTGACTACAGTTGGGTTCGCTCGGATTGGGTTCACTTGGGTTAAACCTTGAACTTCCGTTTGACCTTGACCTTTAACTTATCGAAAAATTCTTTTTTAATGTTTCTATCTCAATTCCTCGCTCGGGTTGACTACAGTTGAGTTCGCTTGGGTTGGGTTGACCTTGACCTTTAACTTATGTCAAAAAAAATTATTTTATTTTATTTTTTCGATCTCAATTCCTTGCTCGGGTTGAATAAGAAATTCTTTCATATTTTTCTCAGATCGCGTTCGTGACCTTGACATTTAAGATGATCCGCTGTCGAAATTCAAAATTTTTTAAAAATTTTTCCCGATATCTGCCAAATTTTGGTCGTGACCTTGACCTTTGAGAAGACCCGTTGTCGAAATTCAAAATTTTTTAAAAATTTCCCCCCCATTTTCCCCAAATTTTTTTGTCGTGACCTTGACCTTTGGCATGCCTCGTCGTCGAAATTTAAAGTTTTTTTCGATTTGTGCCAAATTTTTCTTCGTGACCTTGACCTTTGACACGCCCGGTTGTCGAAATTTAAAAAAGATTCCCGATTTCTGCCAAATATGTTGTCGTGACCTTGAATTTTGACCTTTAAGACGATCCGCTGTCGAAATTCAAATTTTTTTGAAAATTATCCCGATTTTCCAAAATTTTTGGTAAGGACCTTGACCTTTAAGACGATTCGCTGTCGAAATTCAAAATTTTCCCCGAATTTTACCGAATTTTTGACGGTGACCTTGTTCAGGCGAGAAGAAAATGCTTAAACAAAACATTATTATTTATTAATTAAGTCAAAATAAATCACGTTTTTTTTATTTTATTTTATTTTATAACTATAGTCATAAAAGTGTTTTATAGTTTTGTGAGTGTTAAGGTGCGGCGCCTGACGTGAACTTGACCTTTAAACAGTTGAAGTGCGAGCTCCGAAATTATTGACAAACGCATGTAAATCACCTGAAGTAGACGATTCCATACAAACCAAAGGTTAACAACGGGGCTCACATTGAACATACGCTTTGGCAAGTAAACAAATAAATTACTACAACACGAAAGCAATTCAAATCTCCGCGTTAAGAATTCCCAGTGTTTTCAAGCAACGTGTCCGTCATAAACATTTGACAATCCGAATTTTAAACATTATATTCGTATCTGTTTCGATTGTTTGTTACCCCAAAAATTGTAAATACTAATACTCCTGAATAATTTGAAATACCAGGTGACAAGTAAGCGTTGCTTCCCACAACTGTTTCCCATAACTAGCTCAGTGAAGAAGAGAGGGTACTAATAAAATAAACCAGGGCGCCAGGGAGTTTCCCCTAGTTGTAAGAAATCTACTTCGAAAACCGTTCCCAAGGTCTCGTCGTGTTCGCTTCAAGTAAATCGTAACCTTCAGGTCGCGCTTGATACGTCTCAGAGTAGGGTTTTGACATAAACAAAACACACATGCAGTGTATAACAAATATATTAGTGCACCACAAACTAAATAACTACAGTTGTCTCAGCTCGTCAACTTTAAACGCACAAAATAATTGATTCACACGGTACGCGGTTAATCAGATCTGATTGCACAAAAAAACAAATGCCCAACAGGCAATACCGATTAATCGTTGTTTTAATTTTAAAATCTAATTAACTTTAGGCACCAAACAGCCTCGTATTCATGTGTCCGAAATATAACTTAAATAAAATTTTAAAAAACGTTTCAATACGTCACATGTAAGGTCCGCCAAGTGTTGTCAGGTTTCTGCCTTTTCAATCAAGATGACGTTAGTTGTCGGTACCACGTGGGTACCAACGTCGTCTGGAACGCAATTTCTTGAATATTACATCATCCTACGCAAACCTTTCGACGGTCCGAATTCAAAGCATCCGTGGATGGGCGACAATGCCACGTCAAAAGGAGGTATGTATTTAAAATACCAAGGGGCGAGGATCCCTTATTTCCTCAGTCGAAACCAAAACTTAAAACTCAAGACGACCCTGCTTTTAGCGAAGTTTTACAGAGCAGCACGAGGAGCTTATACTATTCCGGTAGAACCGTGTTCAAATCGAATTTTGCACAATTCTTGCAACAATTCACGAGAGCAAACGATACGTGTGTTCACTCGATGCTATGACCGGTCAGGCAAAATGGCCGGATAGATGAGAACTTCCGGGAGTTGTACGAGGAAACAATGGCGCAGCCAATAGAATAATTATGACTCCAAGAGTTTTGAATAAAAGAGCCAATGTGAAAGCGAGAATTCAAAGGGACGTTTCCGGCGCATGTTACAGGGTTGTCGGATGTTAATTAACGAACTTATTTTGAATTATAAATTACTCTAAGGCCCGATTTTACAATCGTCGAATAAGCATTATTATTGGTATAACGCAGGTATAACGTGACGTAGGTGTGACGTAGATATGGAGGAATATTAAAGGATATTTGGCGAACAGTTATTCCGTTCATATTCCACGATTGTAAAACTGGGCCTTAGTCTTTTAATTAAACTTTTTACTTTATACTTAATACTTAATATTTAATATTTAATAATTCTAAACTTATCTTTACTTATTTTAACTTCACTTATTTATATATGTATACTTGGGGAGGGTCTGGCCCGAACGGCCAGCCTTGTTTTTTTCGCGCACTTGACTTCACACACTTTCACTGCTACCTAAAACTGATACCTGAACTAATACCTTTACTACTACCTTAACTTCTGACTAATTCCTGCGGGTTGGGTTCTTATATTTTATACATTTTTTTAAATCTTCGTCACAATTGGTTCTTTCGTTCTGGTGGCTGGGGGTTCGGTCCAAAGTACAAAGTTCTAAAGGTGTCAGCATCAATTAACCCTTGCCAAATTTGTTTTCTTAAAACGTTCTAATTGCCTCAATCTTAATTGGCACATGTAAACAACACGCTTACATTCCGCAGAGCTTGCATTTCTACGTAAGTGGAATGCGAGCATGTGTAACGCGGCTGTCCTACTAATCGTCAATGGGTGCTGATCCTGCATAATTTTGAAATGCACATAATTGCAATAATTACGAAACGAATTTAAATTTACTTATTTTCCCAGATAATGACATCGTGACATTACAATCATAAAAGTGTTTTACAGTTTTATGAGTGAACTGACGTGAACTTGACTTTTAAACAGCTGAAGTACGAGCTCCGAAATTATTGACAAACATTTGTACATTCCGTACAAAGGTTAACAACGGCTCACGTTGATCATATGCTTTGGCAAGTAAACAAATAAATTACTACAACACGAAAACAATTCAAATCTCCGCGTTAAGAATTCCTAGTATTTTTCTTCAATTTAAATCTTAAATTGTATTGTAAATAAAGTTTATTCCCGCAAGCAACGTGTCCGTCATAAACATTAGACAGTCAGAATTTAAAACATTATACAGCGTGTTCTTTTACTGTATGCAAATATTTAAACCTGTAATACATCACCATAAATGGCAACGATTGAACTCATATGTCCTTAACAGAAGTTTTACACATTTCGAGAAAATCGCAATCGAAAATCGGGCAAGAATTAATCGCACGTCTATGACTATGAGGTAGGTCAAGAAAAGGAAATTTTATTGCGACAGCGGCAACGTGCGATTAATTCTTGCCCGATTTTCAACTGCGATTTTCTCGAAATGTGTCAAACTTTTGTTAAGGACATATGAGTTCAATCGTTGCCATTTATGGTGATGTATTACAGATTTGTTCGAGTTTAAATAACATAAGCGATTTTAATTAATTCGTAGTTTGTCGCACGCTATTCCATCAGCTGCTTAACAGTCTGTTATTGTCTCAAGGTCAAGTTTTATAAGCTTTTTTCTGAGTAAATATCATAAAACGTTATGACGTAAAATGTTTCTGAAAAGTTTAGATCACGACGTCCTGTGATCGCTTTCTGACGAAGGCCCAATTAGGCCTGAAACAGCGTTCTACAGAGGCTGCTTGAGGAATCCTCTGCAATCAAAACCGACTTACAACAAAATTCTATAAAATGTTTCAATCGCGACATCCTGCGATCACTTTTTTTTACCTATGACCTATTTACATATGACCTATAAAAGCGTGTACTCTTAAGGTTTTGGTTTCATCAGAAATATTATTATAAATCTTGGCAATAGAATACGAAAAAGAACGCTGAAATGGAGCAGTGTGATGGAGAGAAGTAGTCAGCAATTGAACAATTGTCAGTCACCCTGTATAAAGAAAATCTGCTGCAGTTTTTAACTTTGTTCTACATATTTTTTGCTGTTACAGTGTATACACTGTATCACATCACTAATCAGAAAGAAGTCTACTGGCGCGCCCCTGACCTTGACACACATCTCAATTCGTTTTATTAGACGTTTAACAGCTGGGAACGGAAGTCTGATTTTTTCTTTTATGCAACGTAATTATTAGAAATGTCTAAAATAACAACTTCGCAAATAATTGTGCCGATCGGTACTGCACGGAGGCGAAAAAACTTTATTAAATAAACTGTTTTAAACGTCGGTGTTATGTGTACAATTTTTGATCAAATCGCGATCAGATTACGAGAAAATGTAAAAAAAATCCTAAGAATTTTGAAGAAATAATGCGAATAAGTTCACTAAAAACACAGGATAAGGAGTTACAAACGCGTCTTGAATTTGTTAAACTTTTAATATATTATTCGTGTTAATAATTCCTCACACACAAAACGAAATTATAATAATTAACAGTCGAAGCAGATTACGAATGAGTTTACTGATTATGTTTTAAATTCTGGTGATCAAGGACACGTTTCTTGTGGAAATAAAATTTATTTACATTACAATTTAAAGAAACGTACTAGGAATTAGTGTTTACCTGTCAAAGCATGTGTTCAAAGTGTAGCCGTTGCTATCCTACTTCAGATAATTGCGCAGCCTCGTTTCAAAGGTCAGCCACAGAATAATAAACGACCAGAGATTAACTAAGGCGTGGTTTTGTCCGAAGTTTTTTTTACTGCGCATGCGTGCAGGTTTCAAAATTACGGTTAGGGTACGTTCACATACATTGAGACATCACATACATTGAGACGTCTTAAATAAGATTTAGCAGTTATAACCAGGCTTACAATTTCAGGCCACTTCGAACATATTTGATTGTAAATTCCCCGGCTTCGCACAACACGGCAGGTAGTAAATTTTTTTATTTATGTTAAACTTTATTTAATTATTTACTGCGATCGCGTGACCCATAGCAAATTTTCAATAAGTATGTTTAAATGTGACGTGGGCCGAAATCGTAAGCCTGGTTATAACATTACAGGTTTTTTTTTTAATGACCGCTGCAGAAGTAATGCAGACGTTATTATAAATAAAAATTGTTTATAACATCAGAAAAAACGAACGCGTAAACTTGGAGCCTTGGCATTTGCATATGAATAAACCATTACGCCATGCACGAAAACAGTGCCATCCTGTGTCTCTAGGATGAACTATGCTTAGTTTTGAATGTTTTCTTTTCGTTTAATTGTTATAATAATTGAGAATATAATGTAAATTCTGTCCGTTTCCATTATAAATAACAAATAATTTTCTTTGTGATTTAATAAATTCAAACTTATTCGAACAGCACAATGTTGTGATTAACATACGAAAAACCAAGGATTCATTTTTCTTCTAAGTCGTCATTTTTGAATTCGCGCGGACCAGACACCACTTTCCCACCATAATCCAATCTTAAACAGCGTACAACAACATCAAAGGCGCCGACAGCCAGTTGTCCTTCTGGTCACTTATTATTCTGTGGGTCAGCTCTGGACTCATATTGGCGGAGCTTTTGACAAAACAAGGCGTTTGTTTACATATTTTTTAGGTGAACATATTTCCCGCGTTCGCTTAGGCGAAATTGTATCGCGTTTAACTTATGTAATGAGAGCTTAATGATTATGAAATACTCGATTTCTTACAGCGCTAGTGTTACAGTAGCAGAGTGGAAAACCGAAACCTGTAAATATAAGTAACATTTAAACAAATGTTATAACTAAGAAATGATTAAAAGGAGAATTAAAACATCATATTATAACCGTACGTCACATTATCGTGTTCCGGCTCCATTTTAAATTTATTTCTCTGTTACTTAAAAGCGACATCTGACGGTAAATGACCCAACTGAGCTTCGGAATTAGCAAATGGTTTGTGACAAATGTTCAGTTTTCGAATTTTAGCATGCAAGCGACATCTATTGAGTATTTAACAAACTATTTTTAGAGCTTCCATTCTGAAGAGATCTGTTATCTGTGGTTGTAGCTAGTGATTCGCCATTTTGTCGAAAAACTTTTTTTACCCTTTTTTAAATAGGAAAAATTACAGACAACAGACATTGAAGAACTTTTTTATTTTATGTAGGCATTTGATGCGCTTGGCTATACAAGCTTTTTTACAGTTATAATGAAAAAACATACATACATAACAAACATCAAACATAAATGAAAAATAAAATGTATTAAGTATGTATTACAAACAAACAAAAAAAGCGAAACGCATTCTCAGGTCAAGAATGAAGACTGAGATTGAACGGGTCCTTGGGCTTGCAGCCTATAAAGACCATTTGATTTTAGTATAACAATTTCTAAACCTGTTAAAAGTATTAGAGAGGTGTTGTTTTCTACTAATTTTTTTTTTTTCATATTTTTTAAATATTATTTGCATTTTATTAATAATTTTATTAACGAATAATATTTCATCTATTCATAAATTTAATATGTCTTAACTAGATTTATAAAACCTGTTAAAGTATTAAGACAAATTTGACATGGTTATAATACCATGGCCTTCCGAGGATGACACTGTAATTTGGTGCATTTGAGATACAGGGTGTCCCAACAGTGTGTGCTCGGGCAACATCTCGATAACTACTGAAGATACAAAAGTGTTATAAAGTTATATTTCATTCTCTGGAATAATTGTGTTTGTTAAAATCAATTGATTTCAATACGACTGACTACTGACCAAATACTTCTTATAGGATTATACCGCGGCTACCCCCCAAGAAAATCGTCTCGGACGCTCACTTCCTCGAATCGCGCAGGCGAGCCCTGTATCGTTGGCTGACTCTAATCTGCAGACACCCGGCGATATACCGCGATGCCGTCTTGTCATTCTTCCTAACAGACCAAGGCCCTGACATACAGTACCGAATCCGGGACATATTCCGAAGAGCTCCGGATGAATTCATGACGTCGGACTTCGCGGCAAACGCAAAGGTTCGCAAGAAGTGATCAAATGAAAAACGAATTAGAGTCGGCGCGTGTGCGTTCCTTCAGTCCCCTTTGACGTTTCAATTCGAACCTAACCTTAATTTGAAACTAAAACATCCAAAGAAAAACGTTTTATTTGAAAGAAAAAATTAAAGCAGACACGTAAAATGACCACTGCCTGCATCAAGATCAAGACACTTTTGAACTCTACGAACAACTGCGTGCCCAACGTTCAACAACATTTCCGGCGTGTTATTTATGTCACAATTGATTGACAGAGTGGCATTATCCAAGACATGCATTTAAATTCCAACTAATTCGTTTCGTTTCTCCAACTAATTCGTTTTTATATTGATCTCTGGTTACTTAACAACCCAAATACTATTTAACACCAAACTATTTTCTGTGCAGGAGTTGCTTCCGTCGGACTGCAGTGAGTTTGCTGCAAATCGTGAACAAGTTCGTTCCTTAGTCCACATCGTCGCTAAAATGAAACTATTAACTGATTCAGACGTTGAACGTGGGCAGTCTTACTCTAGAGATACTGAAGAGTTAGCCACTCAACTGAAAGCACTGGGTAGTATAAATATCGGGCAGATTTGCAGCGCCAATTGGAGCCAGATGCAGAAAGGATTTTCTGCGATTTCAAGGTTCATAAACCCCCCTCCCCCCACTGTATAAAAACAGACTTGTAAGTATTGTGTTTTAGAGATTTGTCTTCGCTTTCAAACAGAGCCCAACAACAATCGAATTTAGAGCAGATCACCGTGTGCGAACGCCTGGGTCTGTTGCTCGACGTCTTAACCGCCCATAGAGACCTGTGCGAGAGGCTAGAGAAAGGCTTAGCTCACGACCACCAGACCGCGCTGGCAAAAATGTTATCCTTGAAAAAGCGTAAAATACAGGGTGTGATACGGGGCACTGACGTAATTATTTATTTCCGTTACCATAAACGCTTCTTTGGTTTAATTTCTTTTTAATTACAGACCGAAAGTGTTGAGCAACTAGAAGCGAAAATGTTAACTCAGGAGAGCGTCATCTCAAACATGGAATTGAGATCTGATTTCAGTTTGTATTGCGTGCACATGGAAACCCAGTTGATATACGCATACCTCGACACGCTCTCCTCAATTTTGAACAGTCTCGTGTCCTTGAGAATACGCTCCCACACTGAGGTACGAAGTTGAAAACAAAATACGCAAGTTTCGTTTATTTTTGACTGTTTTCAGTTGGCCGAAATCTGGAAGCAAGTGGTACCAACTGCAAATAAGTACTTGCCCGTGGAATACGGCTCCCAAAATGGTAGTACGTCATAATATTTTACGTACAGTCTTATGATATTTTACATTCCATTTTGAATTTATTGTGTTTGAAGGTGCTGAGGTATACTGGGTGGGAAAGAACGAAGCTTGCATGCAACTCTTAACGACTGCACTGCGATTTTCTAGATGTAGCACAAAGGTGGATATAACAGCGATGTTGTCGCAGTTCCTGCGCTGATCTTTCCCTTACAAGGTGTGCATGCAGCGGAGCGAGTTTTAACAACGCCATCTCTGTTTTGCGTCTAGAAAAACGCGGGGCATTTTACTCGCACTCGTTAAGAGCCGCGCGCGAGCTTTGCTTTTACCTCCCCTGTATACTGTTCATGTAATATTATGACCAGACTTCGGCGTTTCTTAGGACATTTCTCGAACCGGACTTGTTTTATCTCGTGCACACAAAACCCAATAAAAAGGCGATATATTTTAAAATATTTCCCGACTTCAACCGTTATACTTCGTGACGTGTGTTAATAATTTAATATTACATTAAGATCCTGCTCGCTGGTGATGTCAATGTTGCCGGGAGCCACATCTGATGCGCACAAGTTTACAAAACAATAAAAAGGCGATGTATTTTAAAATGTTTCTCGACTCCAATTGAATCGGTTATAATTGAAAAGGGATAAGTCACTTTTTAATGTTTCGAGGTAATCGATAAGAACTGTTCTTTGAAAAAGGTGAAAAAGTTATAATTTTTTTTGGCAACGGTGGTAACTTCCATAAAACCTTCAAGTATGTTTGGAATCCATCTGAAAATTTTGGAAATCCGTTATCCATTTGATTTTGGAGGTCAAGGTTCCGTAACCTAATCCCTTTCAACAACGAAAATACTTTTTCTTGTAATCGAGTCAGTGATTTGTGCGTTAAAGGTAAATTAGTCATTGTTTTCCACATTTGTTTTCATCAAATTTGTCCGGAAGATTCCGTTTCGGGTTTCAATCACAAAACTCCATGAAAGCAACACAATGATTGAAGACACAAATAAACGTTGCGCATGCCACGAGCGTATTGAAACACTAACGCAACGTAACGTGGGCGATTCAAAGCGATGCGAACATTTCAAACCAATGATTTCTCATAGGAGTGTCTAACGTAGGCGATTTAAAAGCGACGCGAATTTGGAGCGAAGCGAAGCGATGCGGCGCGAAGCGATATGCTTGTCTAACATACGCGAATTTAAAGCGAAGCGGTGCGTTTGAGAGTAGTCATTTTTATTGTGAGTCATGTGTACGGGGAAAGTCGATTTTTGTTAGCTCGGATCGTCCTTAACTGATTTTTTTAAAAATGTTGAGTAACTACCAAAATTGAAGCAAAATGGTTCGATTTAGAAATGGTAAGAATGTTAGTTCAGATTCCACGTCTTCTAAGCATATAAGTAGTTTATTTAATTTCAATATTTGCTTATGTTTTTTTGTTTATTAACTTCATAATTAATAGGAAATTAGCAATGTGAGAGGACTTTTCAGGATTCAAAACAAATCTTGGATATTAGTGGTGGATTTCATAAACGTTATTTAAATTTAATCATGAGTTTAAAGTATACGTTGCTATGGTTACATGTGCTCTAGGTATAGGAATTATTATTCTTAACCAATGATTAAATTTCATCGACTTTTATGAAACCCAGCACTAGATGTATATTTTCTTTATTTTTATTTTTTTTTCATTGTGTATTAATAAAAATTTTTTATTTATTAAATAAATAATTCTTTATTAATACATAATGAAAAAAAAATAAAGAAAATATACATCTAGTGCTGGGTGTCACAAAAGCCGATTAATTTAAGCCGATTAAATTTAATAATTGGTTAAGAATAATCCACGAATAATCATTCCTATACCTTCAGCACATGTAACCATAGCAACGTACACTTTAAACGCATGATTAAATTTAAGTAACGTTTATGAAATCCACCATTAATCTCCAAAATTTGTTTTGAATCCTGAAAAGCCCTCTCACATTGCTAATTTCCTATTAATTATAAAGTTAATAAACAAAAAAAAGTAAGCAAAAATTGAAATGAAATAAACTACTTATATGTTTAGAAGACATGGAATCTGAACTAACATGCTTACCATATCCAAATCGAACCATTTTGCTTCAATTTTACTCAAGTTACTCGACTTTTTTTTAAAATCAGTTAAGGACGTCCTGAGCTAACAAAAATCGACTTTCCCCGTACACATGACTCACAATAAAAATGACTTACGACTTGAATACTCTCAAACGCACCGCTTCGCTTCAAATTCGCGCACGTTAGACAAGCAGATCGCTTCGCTCCAAATTCGCGTCGCTTTGAAGTCGCCTACGTTAGACAAGCAGATCGCTTCGCGTCTTTTTCGCGCCGCATCGCTTCGCTTCGCTCCAAATTCGCGTCGCTTTTAAATCGCCTACGTTAGACACGGCGTGAGGCGAGAACGAGCGTGACGTTCTTTCCACTATGCGCTAAGACGGAAGTCGTTACGAATGAAATGAGATTTAGCCGGGCGACAGAGTGAAATGGAGATATACTGTAGGACTAAATAACAGCATATGGTCTAGCTGATATTGTAAAATATGATAAAAATCACGTACGCATCGTGAAGTTATACATACAGGGTGGCTGCCAATTAGTATGGAATAACTTAAATGAATTTTTCAACCGTAACAAGTTACCTCAATTTGACCTTGCAAATATCTTGTACTATTTTTGTAGTAAATTGATTATAAAATTTATCAAATATTTTGTTTCGATCTTCTAATGAAAGTTTCTCGTAATATTTAATATTGCACTTAAGAGTACATGGAAATAATGTATATCTCATATTAACAAGGTTAGCAAGGTGGTCCCATTGTTTTTGCACCAACTTTTTGGCAAGAATAACTTGTGTATTCTTGACCCGCTTAGATGAAACTTCTTAATAATACTCCTAAAATAAGTGGCTTCATTTTTGACACCCTTTCTTCTTCTCATCACCCGTTCACCGTGTTTATTAGCAGCATTCATTTTACGGCAGGTACAAAGACACATCCTTCGGAATATCAATGTATCGCTTCCACGGATCATAGAATTCCTGGGCCACAAAGAGCGCCACTAAACATTGGTGAAAAAGTGAAGTTAAGAATCATAACGCAATCAAAATCTCATTGTTGAAAGGGGTCATGTCAGTGACGTATCCCCCTTCAACACTAAACAGTATGTAACAGTTGAGTAAAAATCATAAGGAACTAAGCGGGGAAGATCCTCTTTTACACCAAACTCTGCCTCGAAATATTAGGAATTCCTTAATACTCAAAAATGGCCAAAAGTGACTTATCCCGTTTCAACAATAACCGATTCAATTGTTACATGTACTCCGTGACGTGTGTTAATATTTAATATAATATTAAGATCCCGCTCGCCAGTGATGTCATCGTCGCCACATAGTTTATGATGTTTACGATACGGCGGCGGCGTACAACGACATTGCGTTGACGTCGGGGAAGAGGACGCATTCTATAATGTAGAATTCGAGAAGAGTGCATTATTGATTTTTTTTTGTGTGCATGATGTCACCAAATTTACTTTTAACTTGACCGGGTGACAAGTCTGCGCTGTATCTTTCACCAGCTTTTCCCCTCGGCCAGCAACAGTGAGAAAGGGGTGGGTCTATTACAATGTTATAATATTAAGGGCGCCAGGACGGACGGTACCCAGCTGATAGACAAAGACCTCGTCGGTGTCCCCGAACCGATTTGGTCGTGCAGAAGGCCAAAATACAACTCGAGGCTACGCTTGACTAACTGGTAGGTGAAGGAAGGGTAACGTAAACACGCACTTAAAGTTAACAAATTCAAACTTTATTTATTTAAAAAACGTTCGAGTAAATGCTGGATACAAGTTACACAAGGTTAGACAGGTGCTTGTTCGCAACAAACGAAGTTCAATCGAAGATAAATTACGGAAAATCTAAAGTTAACATTTATTCAATGAAATAAATCTATGTATGCAATCTCTGCATTCGGCCGAAATTCCTTCTCCCAAAGAGGCATGTTCAACGAACGATTCGAAATTTTAAAATAAAACAAACTCAGGAATATACTGTCAAAGCACAGTCGGTGACGTCAGTTTACTGGTCTACGGTGTGAAGTTGGCAATCGCAGACCTACCTGCCGGTTGTATCCGACGCCGGCGAACTGGATTGAACCAGCGGACAGAGGCCTCAAATATGGCGGGACCCCGTCCCCGTAGATTCGGAATAGGCGTAGAGAAAATACGCTCGGGAGCGAAGGTTGGAGTCTAACCCAAAACAGTACGGTGAAACTAAAGCGGGACCTGGAACTAGAAGCCTGAATAGAAAGGAAAGAAAAGGTCGTTAGCATCCAGAATGGCGTCAGACAATTCGCTCGATTTTCACCTGAGATTTGTAGTTTTCTCAAGCTTGGTATGGGGTTTAAAATACTCCAAAACTCGGTCGGTGGTGTACTAGGGAAATTCCGGCAAAGCCGTAGATAAGCGTAGATTCGGAATAGGCGTAGAGAAAATACGCTCGGGAGCGAAGGTTAGAGTCAAACCCAAAACAGTATGGTAAAACTAAAGCGGGAGCTGGAACTTGAACTTGAACTGGAAGCCTGAATAGAAAAGAAAGAAAAGGTCGTTAGCATCCAAAATGGCGTCAGACAATTCGCTCGATTTTTACCCGAGGTTTGTAGTTTTCTCAAGCTTGGCATGGGGTTTAAAATACCCCAAAACTCGGTCGGTGGTACACTAAGGCAAAGCCGTAGATAAGCTCTTCTTAATCCTCTAAGCAAGGGCTTCGATAGATTTCTAAGCGACCATCACGGCACCGAGTTCCGACGAGAAATGAAGTCGTGGGCGCGAAAATTAGTCAGGGGACGCCAAATATGCACGTATCCAATAGCTATCAAGGCTATGGTCACGCGGTGTCCTCCAACAAATGAAAATCGTGGGAAACGAGAAAGCGCGGGGTTGTAAAAATCCGTAAATACGCCGAGCAACCAGGCCATTATTGGTGGGAATTTCGAAAAAACACCGCGTACATCTGACGGTGAAAATTGATTCGGAACTTTGTGATTTATAGATATGTTTTCGAACGCCCCCCGAAAACCCCTTATTTCCGGGTTTTTACGTGTTTTTTTTTTATATTGCGGCCGAAAGAAATTTTTTTATAAAAATCCGTAAATACGCCGAGCAACCAGGCCGTTATTAGTGGGAATTTCGAAAAAACACCGCGTACATCCGACGGCGAAAATTGATTCGAACTTTCCTGCGCCACCGATTTTTCGATTTCCCCCCCGTTTTCGAACGCCCCCCGAAAAAGCCCTTATTTCCGGGTTTTTACGTGTTTTTCTTGATATTACGGCCATCGTAGGGTAGAAAATACCAGAAAAACCGAATCTGGTGTCCGTTACGCGATCTGATGGGGGGGGGGAAGATTTTGTACGGGCGTTTCCGAAAAATACCATTTTTAAGGTTTCAAAAAATTCCACGGCCCTTATTTACTGACCGAATCGGACCAAACTCGGGACGTAGACGTAAGACCGATAGTTGCTTATACCTCCGGACGCACGGCCCCCGGTCCGGTCCTGGATTTGAGTTGGGGCCCGAAAAGTGACGAAATAACGACGTCGTCCGACATTGACGAAATTTTTTTTAAACTGTCTCACGCTAGAGGACCCCCCCTCCAGGTACCTAACCCATGGGGCCTATACCCTGGGAAAATGCGTATTTTCGAGATATAATTTTTTGAAAATCACCCAATTTAAAACGATTAATATTTTTTTTTAATTAAATTCATTTACGTGCCCATAGGTTTCTATCATGATGTCATCTTGATCGTCTTACGAGTTATTAATGGGTCGGCGGGGGCTTTATATTCGTAAACAATGCTTTTTTTTATGAGAGTAATAAAAACCGTCTGCATTATTATCGGAGAACTCATAAACTTAAATGTGCGGATGAGATTTAAAAAAAAAAAAACATCCTAAGAAACGCCGAAGTCTGATTATGACGTTATAAATTTATGCTTCTAAAGTACATAATAAGGCGTTTACGCCTGTATACTATTTTAAATAAAAATAAATAAATAATAAACAAAATTTTTAAGATAAACGGTGCTATTGAACGATATATTATTCCATTCATTCCTAGATTGTAAGAGAACAAATTTTATATTTTGAAGCTTTATTAATTTTAAGTCTGTAAATTTTTAGTCATGAACTGGTCTATGTGTCTATAATTCATATTTGTAGAGTTATAATTATAGAGCGGTGAAATTATATCTTCCAAGGTTATTGGTTCCCACTATGCCTGTGACTGATGACCTTGAAAAATATAATCTTTCCGCCCGTTAGTTATAATCAAATAACCAAATTGTAAGTGTTTTGCGGTGTATCTTTTTTTCTCTCTCGATTTGGTGTATTTTACTTTTTATGAATAATTCTAAAAAATACGTATGTATTTGATAATACTATGAAGAAGAAAGCTTTTTCTTATTTAACGTTCTTAACGCTTTATCAATTTTATGAAATACGAACATGATTTGTGCATATTTCAAATTATTGTGTTATTACATATTTTGTTATTAACTTGTTTTAAAAAAAGCAATATTTGGTAACTATGTGATAAAGAAAGCAAAAGCATTTTATTTTTTTACATAAAGGTATTTGTAATATATTTTTTTATCCTGTAATAAAATATAAAATATTTTGTAATGTATATAAGATATACCTATTTATAATATAAAATTTTATTCAAGTCGCTGTCTCTGTGTTTCATCCGGAAATAATACGCTCATTCCATTGGTACATTTTACTTCAGTTCACTTATGCAAAGCAGATTTACACACGAGATAGGTAAAAAATAATAATTCAAATTTTGTGAATAATATTTCATTCCTATATACAAAAACGTCAAGCTTGGTACTCTTAGTAATTACACCGCCTTGTTACAGACAAACAAACAAAAAAAAAACGACGTGGACATTACATGTAACATGCTATAAATAATTGTAAATGTACACAGAACGTTACATAAAAAATTATGATCAAATTTAAGCGATGGCGGCCTACGAGTGTTCGTCAGTCATTTCGAAAAACTGGGCGCTTATTTCCCTTGTGCAATCGCCCTTTACGTTAAAAATGAATTTGTAATAATATCCATCGGCGCAGATCACTGAAAACCAAAGAGATTTTACGACGGGAAACAAACTGGGCCTAGAAACTCACCGATTACCGAATTACTATCGGCTCCGAAAGCGCAAATGCAAGGCGGGCCGTTTGGAACGGTGAATTTGCAAAACGACCAATTCGACGAGAAATATTTTGGTAAAAACGTGGCATTGGCCAACGACGATTGTTTGTTTAATTTCGGGTCGTCCAACGCAAAAATATGCACAGTACCATGATCAGATGCTACACACAGACAAGTTGAGGTGTGATTAAAATTTATGCAGTATATTAAAGCCTGCAACAAAAAAAAAAAAAACGTTGAAATAAAATAATGTGGAAGTGTCTAGTTAGTACTGACCTGATGTGCTCCTCGCCTAAGTTCGGCAATTTTGTGAGCACTACTTGTGTCGAACACTCTAATTAATGTACCTTTTTCACTGGCGGTTGCGAGGCGTGTCCCTTGCAAATTTAAAGAAATACAACTTAAGTTAGCTTCGTGTGCGGTAATGTCGAGGGGCGGCCTTTCTGTGTTTGCCAAATCGACCACTTGGACGTGACCAGTCTTTCTTCCGGGGAAAGCCAACAGGGAATTGTTACTGTTCGGACAGAGTACGCACAACCCCTTTGGATTGGCGTTCGTTTCGAAAACGTGTAACTGCTGAGGACTGTGAGTGAAAGTGTAGACTTTTATTACTCCTTCTACAAAAAAGAAATCCATTTAAAATATTTTTTTTAATTTGTGAATATACAGGGTGCAATCAATTAAGTTTCACATACTGTAACCACTATAAATACACAAGAAAAGAAGCGAAGTTGTGACACACTTTTGGGAAAAATGATAACTTCAACAAAGCAGAGGTTTTCAAACAAAGGGCGATGGCACTCTTGTGCTAGGTCAGCTTTTAATGTTTGAGCAAAACCACTGATATTTGCAGAATTAATTCCCTCTGTGATGAAGAACTTAGAGTATTAATAAGTGAAACTTATTCGATTACACCCTGTACAGTTTAATGTTTACACATATTACAACAAACTAATTTAAAGTAGTTGAGTTTTCGCGGTACAAAGTTCAAAGGCGAAGTTATAACTAAAAGTAATTTAAGTGACATCTCTAAAGTTCCAACTTTAAGTTATCGCGAAAATGAAAATCGTTCTTACTTGAAGGTAGTCAGTTTAAATGTTTAGGGACATGCACATCTTAGGAGATAAAGCATTTCCTCTTAGAGAATGACTTATCATTACATATAGAGACACTCAAAACATAATCAGAGAGTAGACACGCCATAATTACATGTTGAGTAAGAGTTGTATATGCATAGAACACGCTTTATTAATATTAATATTAACTATCTTCATTGTCAGTGTCCGGGTCGATTCGGTTCGCAGTCGGTATTTTCTGAATGTAATGTGTATACTCCTCGGGTATCACATTTTTCTTTAATACTTCCAGAAGATCCTGCTTCTTCTTTTTAGTTACACGCAACTTACATTTATACAATTGCTTTAAATTAAGAGTTGACCAATCCACTTGCATTTTTTTCTGTGTTCGTGTTTTATTATTTTGTGTTACGTCTATTTCAAGAAAGGAAGAATCAGATAGATCGTACTTATATTGAATCCTCCAAGGTTTTGTCTTTTCCAATCGTATCCATTAAATTTTCAGCCAATTTACTTTATCATTATTAGTATTAATTGCTACATTAAATACCGCTTCTTAAGTAAGTCCTTTAATGTCACTAAAGTCTCTGTATGTCATTACTTTAACTTGGTATGCTCCAGGTATAATTCTTGCACTCGATATTAAAAGTGCCCATTGTATACACCTTTTGATGTTTCCTCTTTCTTTCTATCGTTGCATGTACAGGGTGGGCCAAATTTGACACTTTTAATAGGAAACACCTGTTTTTAGAAGAGTTAGACAAAAACTGACCTCGGTGCCTTCGATTTTTAAGACAAAATTAACGGTGAAGACCGCATTTTGATATCTTGTACCGTTTTGGAGCTACAAGGTGTTTTTCGAAATTCTGCAATTTCTATAAACCATCGTAGCTCTTTCGTTTATGAAAATATCTGCTTTCTGTAAAAACTTTTTGGTGTAGAATTCATTGCTCTTAATTACAATTTTCTAAAGCGTATAGTTTTCGAGATATAAGCAAAACTTTTGAATTTTTACATGGAACAGCCTGTATATTTTTACATTTTTAAAAAGAGCATTAATTACCTTTACAAAAATATAATATACTTGATATACAGTGGACCTCGGTTATAGCGAACCTCAAGGGACCATCAAAATCGGTTCGTTATATCCGAAGTTCGTAATAAGCGATAATGCCACAAATATAGAGAAAAATGACGGGACTTGAAATGTAGTTCGTTATAAGCGGTGGATCGCTATAACCGAGGTCTACTGTATTAATTAAAGCATTTGCAAAATATAAGCTTTTCAACATTTTTGCAATATTTCAGTAGGCTATGACTTATTATTGAAACAATTGACGTTCTTTTGCATTGTCACAGTAGACTACTGTCAACGTTCAACGCATACTTTAAAGCGATTGTGAGATTTCTTAAATTATTTTCCTAAAAATCAATGCAAAATGTGAGAAGTACGATATGTTAAAATGCTTTATAGAAGTAGGTGAAAATGTAGATGCAGCTTGTAATTTCTACCAGGAACGATACGATAATTTAGCTTTACTCCCTCGTGCTTCAAAACTGCGTTTGCGTGGGAAAAATCTGTTCCAGCGTTTGATTCGTAAATCTCTTAATATTATACAGTTCATTATTTAGGAACACAAATGTTGCAACTGCTTACTTACCACATACATACCGTTTGTCCATCTGACAATGAGACATAGGGATTTAACATGGGAAAACAGAAATTGCTTTATATTATCTACCTGAGTACATATACATGAAATTCTGGGTTATAATCGGAAAGATTATTGCATTCAAAGTGTTTTGATACTAAATTTGTGCAATTTTAGTTCTTAATTATTTAGAAATTAAGAAAAAAAGTTATTATTTTTTTCCGGACAAGATTAGTAAGTATTTAACGAAGAGTTTACAAACGGATGTCTTGGTCAAGTTAGTTTGTTCGTGTTTCACAACCGCAAGGTCAAGAGTTCAAATCCGAATGAGGACACTTTTTTTTCTTTTTTTTTAAATATTTTTTCAGATTTGAAATCACTTACTCTTAAACTACTTTATTATTTTATTTATAAGTTTCATTTTAATATTAATTATGTAACATAATAAATAAAGTTATAACTAACATAATAAAATTTTGCAAACGAAAAAATAAATGGAACATAATTAATATTAAAATGAAACTTATAAATACAATAATAAACTAGTTTAAGAGTGATTTCAAATCTGAAAAAATATTTTAAAAAAAGAAAAAAGTGTCTTCATTCGGATTTGAACTCGTGACCTTACGGTTGTGAAACATGAACAAACTAACTTGACCATGACATCCGTTTGGAAAGTCTTCGTTAAATACCTACTAATCTTGTCCCGAAAAAAATAATAACTTTTTTCTTAATTTCTAAATAATTAACAACTAAAATTGCACAAATTGCAGAATTTCATATTAATGTACTCAGGTAGATAATATAAGGCAATTTCTGTTTTCCCATGTTAAATCCCTATGTCTCATTATCAGATGGACATACGGTATGTGTTTTAGATCAGAAACATTTTAAGGAAGTTAAGCGCACTTGCTACTTTTGTGCGTCTACTCATGATTACTTAACACAAAAGTGAACTTTAATATGTATTGCGCTTTAATATTCATAATCACATACCACATTTATACACAACAAAGATATCCTTGCCGTGTTTGTATAAGTACTCTTAACACAATTTTCCCTAAAATTGCACTTAACACTTAACACATGTGTGCGCTAAGCCATCGTTATAACATGTGTTTTTTTTAAAATGCCATAAAGGTTGGCCATGAAAATTAAAACTCATGTCGTAGCTTCGCATCTAACACATGCCAAATCTGAAAATTTAAAGTAAATGAATGGAGCTAAGACATGAATTTTCTTTTCCACAGCCACTCCTTATGGCATTTTTAAAAAAACACATGTTATAAGAAAGCTGGTTAACCCCGGAATCATTGTTTCATAAACTGTGTTCTTTGACATTATTATATTGTTATTACTTATGCATCAATTTAAGTCACCATAGGAAGTAACAATTATTGTATAGAATCTATTATACAGGGTGTTCCGTATCGTTATGTTCAAATTTTGGGAGCATAAAATAGACTCAATTCTAAAACTAAAAATCACAAAAGTGGTAGGTCAATCTCTATTTGTTCTGAAGTTACAGGCATTTGAAAGTATATACAACAAATAATCAGACTTAACTTCGTGAACCAAATAAAAACTTAATGAATGATATTTTCGAATAATGTTTTCAAAATGTCCTCCTCCCTGCTGAATACAAGCTTGTGCTCGTATGCCGATGGATGAAGTGACATTTTTTATAATTTTTTTTTCGTAACCATTAAACAGCATGCTGAATACTTTCTAACAATTCCTCCCTGGTGTTTGAAATGTGTGTGTACACTAAAGCTTTCCTCTCGATTTTTATTTCTGGAGAACCATGAAAGCTTTAGTGTACATACACATTTCAAACACCAGGGAAGAATTGTTAGAAAGGATTGAGCATGCTGCTCAACAGTTACGAGAACACATTCGTGAAATAAGAAATGTCACTTCATCCATCGGCATACGAGCACAAGCTTGTATTCAACAGGGAGGAGAACATTTTGAAAATATAATTTGAAAATATTATTCGAAAATAACAACTGTCTAAATAAAAACCTTGTCAAGTATGCTACATTTAGTAATTCTAAAATGTAAATGCAATTCTCGATCGCAACCTACTTGATTAGGTTTTTATTTAGACGCTCGTTATCTAGTTTTTATTTGGTTTACGAAGTTAAGTCTGATTATTTGTTGTTTATACTTTCAAATGCCTGTAACTTCTGAACAAAAAAAGATCGACCAACCACTTTTGTGTTTTTTAGTTTTAGAATTGAGTCTGTTTTATGCTCCCAAAATTTGAACATAACGATACGGAACACCCGGTACAATTTGAGATAAGGAGGGGCGAAATTTTATTTTTTGCCCAGGGGCGCATCCAAGGCTAGGCGCGGCCCTGACTCAAGGTCTCATTGAACACGTGAAAATAGTCGAATACGTCAATCGGCTTGTCATTACTTATTTATTTACCGTTTTTTTTTTTCAATATATAGGAGGTAAGAACATTGTTTATCTACGACCACTACTGTAAATGACGAATTACGTACAACACATAAATTAAGTAAGCGGGTGTTTACAAACGTCGTGCGTAAAGTAACAAAAACGCATCTACTTTACGCACGTTTATAGTTAGATCTACGTAGCCGCATCACATTAGATTGACACTCGTCGAAATTGCAGGTGTCATTGCTGATTATTTTGAACTTGAATAATAAGGTAATTTTTGTGGTCGTAGATAAAGTATAGTACAAAACTCGAGTTGTAAAGCAATTACGCACTTGTGGAATTACTTGCGTTCGCCGCTGCGCGGCTCATGCGCAATTTTTCCACCGTGCGTAATATGCTACTTACAAATCTCGTTATGTAACATACTATTACACGTCTCTTCAACAGGTGCTCATAGCTCATTACATTGTTCAACTTATTTTAATAAATAATCGTGTTTTAAATACCTACTATACTTTCGTGAACCCATAACGTTGATACACAAATGAGGCACCTAGGTCGGTTTCTAGGACGTTTAATAAAGTTAACGGTCCGATTAAAGTAAACGTTGCTATAGCTACACATGTTACAACTATAGGAACATTTATTTTAATCGGAGCGTTAACTTTATAAAACGTTCCAGAAACCCGACCCTAGTGTATTAAATTATTATCAATCAACGACAATTCGATCTCATTTATTGGAAAATGTTTCAGTAACTACGAGTAACCTTCGTTTGATATTCTTTTTACATCTGCGAACGACTCAGTATTATGAAATGTAAAAAGTTACGGCGAAATTAAAACAATAATTTCTCAAAACGTACACAACTAAACAAATTAAATTGTCTTACACAAAATAATTAAGAGGCGTAATTAGGCTGCCGCAAAGTAAGTCCTTCGACGGCTCTCAACAAAATACGCGTTCGCAATCGAATACAAAACATAATATATTTCTTCTGAGGGTAATATTGACCCTGAATTTCCGCGGCGACTTAAAGTACTGAAACGGTCGCGAATTTGTTTATAAAACAAAAAGCATGTTTGATGTAATTTTGATTGTAAGAGAACAAACAAGCGGAGGCAATTTCGTCACGGCAGGGTGGTCCTTACGACGGTCGGTCAATGTGCAATATAACGAGGGGATGTCATAAATTCTTGTAACACTGTGGGACTTTAAAATTTTTCTTGAGTTGAAATCATATAAATCTGTCATACGAGTTTCTTAAGGGTCATCTGGTGTTCTTTAGAAATTATACAATTTGACACGTTTAAGTTTCTGTAAAAGGATACTTCTATTGGAAACTAAAGTATCGCCGGGGCGTAACGGGAAATAACATGCTGATTTTCAAGTGCGTCTAAACAAAAAGCAGTCAGGGCGCCGAACAAAAAGCAGTCAGGGCGCCGAATTTCTCCTATAAGCGGAAAACATAAAGATGTCAGAGGGTACTTGTAGTTAAGAAGTTTGTTGTGAATTTTGGAAAGACAGCACACGTGGGCTGCTCACGGGGGGTCGTTAAAAGCTTAGAAAAAAATACATTCTTGGAATCGGAGGGCGTTATCTTTCTGAACGCAAAACACAGCTCTATTGGTCAGGGGGTGTTTGAATTTAGTTTTCTAATAGGAGGAAGGGAAATTAATTTTGTTCAGCCGAAAAATGAAAATTAAAATGACAGGGAGATAGCTCCGAGCTTTTAACACGATCAGTCGTATTATTTGGGCTTGACGAATTTGCTTTTGTACTTGTTTCTCTGATTTAGATTTCACAATAGAGTTAAATCATTTTATATCGGGACGTCTAAAATTCTAGTGTTTGAGAGGCGATCTAATCAAATTTAAAACTAGCCGGTCGCGTACGGTAAATTAACCGCGAGTGTATTTAAAAACTTCAGTGCAGTGAGTGTATCGGATCTTAACTTCGCGGGCGCGGGCTTAGGTAAACATTTTGTTTATATTTCTTCTTCACATATTTGGTGGTTTAAATTGTTTTCAGAATTATTTTAATTGATTCCTTAATTTTGTATTAACGGATACTGAAAGTTCAGTATTTGCCGAGCTTAGACGAATTATAATTAAAGTATCATTGGCAAACAAGTCAAAGCCGCAATCACATTTGCAAGATTTGTAATTTAGTTGTTGTATAATTTCTTAGATCGGTTTGCTTGTGGAATAAGTATATGAACAGGGTGTGTCATTCAGTTCGCGTGATTGCACGTTTCTGCACATTAACCAACCAACTCAATTTAACTATTTTATATCTATTTGGAAATTCTGATCACAGTGTATTTTTGTGAAATATAATTCTACCTGTCGAGATATTCTTTGTCAAGTTGGGAACACGTTAACCGGTGTATTCCGGCTTGCTCAGGAAATCTCCGTTTTACACCACGAGTCAGAGGCATTAATATCTGCCGATAAATCACGAGTGCATAGCACCGTCCAATTACAGAAATCAAGGCCAATTTATTGTCTTTACGAATCTCGTAAAATTACGAGGCCGAACAACTCTGAATCACATTCATAGCCATCTTCTTAACTGAGCTTCTCTCACACCCTGTGTGTGGACCGAAGTGTAGTCCTTGTCAGGAGATTTGCGGGTTTATTAGAAGTAATTCGCTGAGAGACCGAAAGATCATAACTACACATAGTAGAGTATCAAATAAAACGGTCAATTCTTGTCATTGCGCATAGGGTTATATAATCGTCGAAAACAACGCAATCAGAGGTTAACAAATGAAGTGAGAGTCACTGTACCTCCACCTCTTAGCGATAGGAGCGGTTGAGAATCTCCCCCTTCGCTGCGTTATTAGGTTAGAAACAAATCGGGTCCGACGCCTACTCAGTAGGGTCACTTCCCTTGAAAAACTAGCGATTACTATTAATCCTCTCGCAAATTGATCGCCTGGGCGACATTTTGTATCACGTACTTCCTCAAATATCTGATTAATTAATTACGATCATTAATTAAGCACACTGTAGACACACGGTCACGCTGTACGTTGGTTGACTGAGCAGAGCGTGTCTTAGGGTACGATCTGAAGTGACAAACACTAGTACCAAGACCGATCTAAATTGAATACAATTCATTGTTAATTAATTGAGGAACAGAGTTTTCCAAACACTAATTGCTGGTTGCATAAACAAAGCCACCAACTGTGTGATTTTGAAGTCAGTACGCCGCTACGAAATTCGGAAGTGAATACTTTTAAGCGGACCCCACTGTACTTCTCGTATTGTTTATTTGTGTCTGTAATTGTTTAAACGACAAGGTTTTTCCGCTCATTTTTCTAGACTGCAGTGCGGCTAGAAATCGGAGTTTTTTACCTTGCTTTGCAATAAATAATTAATTAAATTTAAATTCCGTATTTTAATTATCAGTAGTTAATCCCTAAAACTCTCTCAAGTTATATTTTACCGTCTCACCAAAAGGACTGAGTTAGATAACAACGTAGGACAGGTAGGACAAGGCAAGCTAATTAGAGTGATCACGCGCTAAATCAAATATTGCTAGATATCAAAGTATTTCTGAGAAGTCTCGCCGGACGGCGTAGTATTATTACATTTAGGTCATTGACGCATCTGTAGCTAGCAGGTACTTAGTCCTTTTCGTCGGGGTAGATAAACTTGCATGTTGTAGGAAGGCAATAAAACTAATAGCGATTCGTCTCAGGAATACTGGCCGAGCAAACTGTACAGTAATTACGAGTTAAAATCCTTCAGATAATAAATTTTCGGTCCAGTTAATTATATTGTCAAATTAATTCAAATTGTTTAATTGTTTGGACAATTTTATTAGTTGTTTAGTTGTCCGGAAGCAGTAAACAAAAACAGTAGCACGTCGGCGTGTTACAGTACTAATAAAGACATAAAAAACGCTCGTCCAAGTGCAGTTAATTCGACATTTATTTTTACAAAACCAGCGAGAATTTTTGAAATTTATTTTGTTTCTAGAAAACGGTGAACATTAAGAAACCAATTTACCAACTTTTTTTGTTCATTTTGATATTTGCGCAGTGGAGTTGCTGCACCTGTGGAGCGTCTTTATTTTAAGGAATTATTCCATTCTCAAAATCATAAATTGAATCGTTTATAAGTTTATGGTCTTGCCCTAAAAGCTATTTCGTAATCTAATAAAATGCAGATCAAAACAAAAGAGATTGATTAATTAATTGCAGTACCTACATGATATTAAATTTTTTTAAGTATTTACGAAAATTATCTACTTTCAAATTAAACACAAAATTCTGACCTGCCTTAAGTATAATCATGTGTGTGCTAGGTCATGATTTATGACTTCGTAGACAACTGATAATAGCATGTTCAGCCTGGGACATTTAAATCAAATCCAGTGCCCCTCGATTTCTAAGAAAAAGAAAAAGAATTTTTATCCAGGTCATCATTGACCTTTGCCTATTAGGCACACAACAAATTTTCTTTTCTTCTCTTGAGTACTATACATTGCTGGCCTCTCCAACAGTATCTATGCGCTTCTTATGAGTAAATGAAGGAGAGACTCATTGAAACGTGTGTGGAAGTGAAATAGAGATATTACAATGTTGCCTGGGTAGGTAGGAATGCGGCCGGCGCCCGTGTTATCAATCGGCAACGTCGATTGATGTAGCTATTTCGTTTACTCATGCGGTTTCTACTATTCTATCCTTCATTTACTCATGATAAATGCATAGCCAGTGGTGGTCAGGCCAACTGTGTATGTGATTTTAATTAATGACATAAGTTCAGTAACACCCTGTATAATCAAACCTGTTGTATGCATGTGCGCACATAATTTAATCAAGTACATTGCACTTTTTTTAAATTATTTGCAACAATAAACTCAATTTTTGTTTGTACTTAAAGTGCAAATTCATATCTGACAATGTTGACCCAACAATGATAATGTGCATTTGATTACAACTTGTATTTTTGAATACTAAAGAGTATGCATAATGAAATATGCAGATACATTTTGGTATTATTTTACACCTTCCTGTTAACAAATTTTGTCTTCAAACAAAACTAAGTCTGTTTTGCCGATGTACACATTTTCTATAAAAACTTCTTACCTAAAACAACTACGATTCTATCACGGCGCAGTTTAACTGCTAAAACGGGTGCGTTAAACTCTAACGAAATCGGCGTGGTCTTCTTTAGGTCATCCCAAATCATAACTTTATTCGGCGGATACAGAGGCTTGGAACCTCCACCGACCAAAGCGAGATAGTTGCAACGGAAAAGCATTTCGATGTAGCTGAGCCCCCCATCTCCGAAATCCTGTCTCTCTTTCTCCTTCAGGGGGTCACAATTGTATATCCGAAATCCTGTCGCCGTGGCACACGCAAAACATCCTAGTACACCAATAAATAAATAGTTACGTACACGTTCGGTGAAAAATCCTAACAAAGTTATACCTTGATCTTGGTTGAAGCCCGCATACAATAAACCGTTTCCGTAGGAGTTCGTCGAGTCTAAATTCATCTTAGAGACGTCCGAACACAATCCTCCACTTCGTTTACATCATCTTATGGTTAGGTTTCGTTTAATCAATTGCTTTTCACGCTCATAAATATAAATAGTGGATTTAACCTAAAAAAATGAGAGATGTCAAGTTGCCGTTACTTTTTTTGGTTAACGTCAGGCCATTTTTAAAGAGTTACTTAAATGACGTCTTCACCATAGGGGATTTTTAGTTGTGTTGTAACTATCTTGTTTACCAACTTCATCTGTGGTAATACAAGAATCTAGAGAGCAGCGTCGCTCGAGTAACTATCACATTTGCCATTTTGTTTGATACCTACCGATTTGTAAATTATAGCGTTTTCGATTGAGTGCGCACTCAGAATATCTTCATCTCGTATTATTACATAAGGTTAAAAGAAGATGCAAATACACTGAGTGCAACCAGTGCAGATGAATCGAAAGCAGGCGTGTTCTTTTATTCACCGAAGAGCTAATCGCATTCATTGGAATGTCATCAAAGCGTATTTTTATTCAGCATATATCGCGTTGGCCCAGTGACCACTGGGGATGCATTTTCCGTGAGTAAATGAAGGATAGAATAGTAAAAAGCGCATGAGTAAACGAAATAGCTACATCAATCGACGTTGCCGATTGATAACACGGACTACACTCCGGCCGCTAGCGCCGGTCGAATTCCTACCTTCTTACGCAACATTGTAATATCTCTATTTCACTTCCACACAAGTTTCAATGAGCCTCTCCTTTATTTACTCACAGTAAACCGTATCCCTAGTCTTAGTCAGACCAATTGTGTATATACCGATTAAAGTAAGCGTTGTGTTCTTATATTCTGCGCTGAGGTAATCTAAAACTCATCGAAGTCATCGAGGTTTACAGCCGATGAGCCGATGAAGTGGGAGAGGGGATAGAGTTTGATTTGAATTTTATGAAATAGACACATGAAAGTTGACCATAAAAGAGTAGTAAACAACAAATATTTGCTGCGTATTGTTTGATGTTTGAAAAATGACTGAAGAAAGTGTCGAAGATGTCATGCACTTACTTATCAAGTAGTAGCAAATGATAAACTAAATTATTACATAAAATTTTTATATTTCATAGCATTCAATAGTAAGAACCACAAGTAAAAACGACATATATATTAAAAAATTAACAAATACATGAAAACAACCTTTTTAAACTTGTCAAACTGCTGTAATCAGAGTAATCGGTGATTGATTTGACATTCATCAATGACGTCACACCGCTGAATCGATGGAATAAATCAGATGAAAAAGAGAACACGCCTAGCGCTATTACATTCAAGGGGAAGCCATACGTCATGGGTGAATGCAATTAAGCGTGAAACACAATGAGCGCGAACTGTACGTTCTCTTGACGCCACAGTCTGTCAAATTACGTTACCTGTTAAAGTGTGGAGTACAATGAACGCGAACTGATAGCCGTATGTACAGACAAATCTTTAGACTTAAGCCAAAGTAAACCTTTACTTTGAACAATGTAACTATACGGCGCACAATTTGATATGAAGTTAGCTTTAAGTATCAAGTCCACCTTGAGATTTGTCTGTGCATACGGCCATGAATGCTCTCCTCTGTCAAACTAGGTAACTGTGAAACGAATGCCAAACTCTGGTCTTTTTGATAATATTTTTATAATGTGTGTCCTTTTTGTTAAACAGAAAAAGATCCTTCATTACTTCCTCTATAATTTTCTCACTTAAACTTTAAACTCATCTTTGTTATCTCTGTGCAATAAAAGTAAGGTTAGGTGCCGACCATTGGCGCGTAAAAGTTAAAAGTTCAGCAACTTTTACGCTACAGCACTCTCGACGCTGTTCATTGTGTGCAATGCCATGTTCTAACAATAGCTTTGTTCGCGGAACACATTCCGAACCGATTTAGAACGAGTACGGAACTAATTCAAGATTGTCTTAAAGCGCATGCTCAATTATGAACCGGTTCAGGATGTTTATTTACCGCGAACGATTTTGGAACCAAGAACGAGAACTCTGAATTGTCAACTCTATAAATGACGATAAATAATCTGACATTATGGCCATACTCACTAAAAATATAGGAGTATTTTTTATTAATTGGCAAATAACATTGCCGGTAGAGGCGCTAAAATTACTTCTTTATAGAAAACAGGTTTCATAGATATTTTTTATCGGAAACGACATTTTATAATAATTGATGCGTATCTAACGATTCTAACACGACTTAAGTGATCACAGTCGATCACGTCTACTCTAGTACTCATTTCTCCATCAGGCGCCAACACTTGTCATGAAAGTTCCCAATTGAAAAGTAAAAACATTTTTTAATTTACTTACCATTGACCGCGTTCAGGTAACTGCAGCAGCTGAGTTGCTGACTAAGCAATCGTTTGTGATTGGTTCAAATTAAAGTAATAGCCAATCACAAACGATTGCTTAGTAAACAACTCAGCTGCTGTAGTTACCTGAACGCAGCCATTTACAATTCTAATCAATATCAAATTAAACCTAAATTAAACTATCACAAAAAAACTACAAGAGAAACCCAGAACAAAAACAAAAACAATCGTGAATATAGCCCCGCAAGCTGTGAATGTAGCCGCAGAATGCCTACTGTCGCTATACATAAAATTGCACATGTCTCGAACTTACGGTTCTTATTGAATCCCTAGAACCAGTAGAACTAGTTAAGAATCGATCTCGAACCGAATCTGGCTGACCCGCGAACACAGAACTGTAACTAGAAGTTCGGAATTTTGTGATCCGCGAACGTCATTACTTCAACTGCGCATGTGAATAGTCCCGAATCAGTTCTGAATCCTTACCGCGAACAAACCTTATGATTTAACTACGAGTTGACAGATTGCGGCGTCAAGAGAGAAGAGAACGTCTAGTTCGCGCTCATTGTGTTCCAGGCTTTACATTTGATGAAAGTTACCACTTTACGGTAGCTCCGTTTCTGGAATAAGGCGACTTGTTAACATCCTTACGCTAGATTTCACAAACGTCACTTAACTTTAATCATCGATTAAGAATAATCATTCCTATACCTTCAACACATGTAACCATGGCAACGTTTACTTTTAACGGATGATTAAATTTAAGTAACGTTTGTGAAATCCGCCATTAGTGATTAACTAATTGCTGGATTTTGTGTTGTACGAATCTATTGGAGTTTGCAGCTAAGTGTTGGCCACCTGGTATCAACTAAACAAACCCTTGTATGCTACATAACATCTCGTGTTTTGGCGTCGATTCTGAGTATATGATGTATCAGGATTGTGTTATATGTGATATTTACATTAAATCGACTTGTGTATTTGTATTGGTACGCACTTAAACACGTGCATTACAAAAATTCCGAATAGCTTACAGAGGTTCAGATTTATCCGCGGTAGCGCTGCGATCTTAAAATCAAACGCCTATGTGATTACTTAGCAGTTGTGATTAGTACATAATAGGTATATTCGTTTTAGAAATCCTAGGTTTGCCACAATAACGTCATCGTCAAGTCATTAGTGCACATATTAGGTATACTCGTTTTAGATGACTTGGACTGCCCCAAGTCACCTACGTCAACGAAATGTGCATTCGTTTTAGATTTTCGGCCTGCCGGATTTGACATTGACATATTCGTTTTACTTGCCACTACGGCAACGCTGGTGTTGACGTAATGCGCACCTACTTGAGAGTAGGGTCTAGTTGCGTCAGCCGCAAGTTAACCTTAATTTTTAGTTTTATTTCAGTTGTTTGTTACTGCGGATATCACATATATAGTGCGAATTATGTATATGTTCGTTGCCAAAACATTCCCGCTGTATATGTTCATAAGTAAATACAAAATTCTATGCCCAAATTCATAATACTTTCTTGAGCCTTCTTTAAATAAAACCGGCGTTGGCTATTATGCTCATAATAACAAATAATACAAAGTCGTAATGTAAAAATGCGTTTAATATGTTAAATTATTGAGGTTACGTAGTTATTAATATCAAGTCAACACAAAATCTATTCGTTTTAGATAAATTTCTGGTACAACCACAACTTGACCTATATGTGCACTAATTACTTGACGATGACGTTATTGTGGCACACCCAGAATTTCTAAAACGAATATACCTATAGGTGAAGTTGTGGTTGTAGCAGAAATTGATCTAAAACGAATAGATTTTGTGTTGACAAGTTGACATTAATAACTACGTAACCTCACTAATTTAACATATTAAACTCATTTTTATATTACGACTTTGTATTATTTATTTTTATGAGCATAATGGCTTACGTCGGTTTTATTTAAGGAAATCTCAAGAAAGTATTATGAATTCGGGCATAGAATTTTGTATTTACTTTTGAACATACAGCGGGAATATTTTGGCAGCGAACATATACATAAATCGCACTATATATGTGATATCCGTAGTAACAAACAACTGAAATAAAACTAAAAATTAAGGTTAACCTGCGGCTGACGCAACTAGACCCTACTCTCGAGTATGTGCGCATTACGTCAACACCAACGCTACCGTAGTGGCAGTCTGGTGGCAGTTAAAACGAATATGTCAATGTCAAATCCGGCAGGCCGAAAATCTAGAACGAATGCACATTTCGTTAACGTAGGTGACTTGGGGCAATCCAAGTCATCTAAAACGAATATACCTAGTATATGCGAACGATACATTAGCTGCTTTCTTTCGCTGAAAAGTTAGAATCGTGGTCCGAATAGTTTAAATTGTGATTAGAATAGTTTTTTGGTTGTCCGCTCTGGATCTCGCAACAGAATACATGAAATCCGAATGCATTTGAATCCAAATGAATCGCGAAAATAAGAAGATTGAGAAAGGGGAAAGGGGATTACCGGTCCGGATTGAAATTTTACGAAGAGTGACACGTTATTATAGACTTAATGGCGTTTTCCACTGGCTCCACTAGTGTGCACTGAGTGTATTGTCATCTCGGTTCAGCTTTATGTAATAAAACGAGATAGAGATATTCTGAGTGCACACCGGTGCACCCAGTGGAAAACGCTATCAGTTAAAAAGTATGATATTTCGGTTCGTTTCGGAATTTTTCGAGGTTCAATGGCGCATCAAGCGTAATGTAAGTAAGCTTCTTTCAAGTTCAAGTACCTACTTTCATGGCCGTATGCACAGACAAATCTTTAGACTTAAGCCAAAGTAAACCTTTATTTTGAACATGTAACTATACGGCGCACAATTTGATATGAAGTTAGCTTTAAGGCCCGAATTCAGAAACCGCACTTGAGTGGAGTGAGCACTCCAGTCACACTCAAGTGTGCAAGTTGGTATTCAAGACCGCTGGAATGTTTAAGGGACACTCATATTTGACAGCACATTTGAGTGAAAGTTGAGTAAATGTGGAGTGCAGGTCTAGGTTCCCTTAAGTGGCTATAAAAATATTTACTTTACTGTTATTATATATTTAAAGGGATTTTAAAGTAAATAACCATATATATAAAATATTGGAACTAATTCAGGCTTTCTTTTAGATAATAATGGCTATTGACAACATAAATAATTTTTATGAATTTATGCAATATGCAGAAGATGAACCGTACATTGCAGTACCGAGGTATAAATAATATATCATAATTAAAACATACAGGCTGAGTCCAAAAAAACGCCTACGCGAATAGCGTCGGTGTTTATTGTCGTATTTGGATGATCCAAGAATTTGGGCCTAAGTATCAAGTCCACCTTGAGATTTGTCTGTGCATACGGCCATCAGTCATGGAACTCCAGGGGTGCGTTCAGAATAAACGTCGGGCGTGCAACTTTTTACCCCTCGCGTTCATAATAACCTCAAGGTAAAAAGTTGTTCCGTTCATAATAAACGCACCATTTCGTCTGGTAAACAAATTTTTACCTATAATACTAATACTAATACTATACATATAATACTAACATTGTAATCCATTGTTCTGGTTTCAGGACGCTTTCAGTATTTCAATCCTTACTATTTGACCGTTTTGACAGCTCGTTTCAAAGCGTTCATAATAGCCTGTTGTCCGGGCAATCGTCCTGCCAAGGTAAACACACTTTGTCGGGCGTTTATTCTGAACACTTGGTGACCAGGTTAGACGAGAAACTAATGTTAGTCGTGTTAGTACAACGCGATCGGAATTGATTGTTCTGATCCTATTCTGTTTTCCACGAGTTTGATATCGGTATTTACATCCAATTATTAAAATGAAGTTAGTACCTATCATAGGGAGATCTGGGGAAGTTACTAGATATCCCAGGATTTTGTTGACAGTTCATTGCCGTTCATTCGAGGAAAATGGTTTATTTCATTGTAATAGCAATCTGATTAAACAATAATTATGTTCTTTCTTAATTAGATAAGGTTTGGATGTAAGTTTCATGAATGTTCTATGTATGCACCGCTTTTCGTTCTAACCTTCATGTGATAGTAGTGGGTCGGTAATTTTACCACGTTACCTTACGGTAAATTTCCAATTTTACCGGTAAAGGCGGTTATACAATGCATTTGCATAAAACATAAGACATAAGCCGTAAATAGTAATTCGACCTATGTAAAGAAGTGCGTTGTAACACAATAGCTCCGTAACCAAAACAAAGCTTAGGGCGATTAAACAATGCATTTGCCTTAAAAGCGATTACAAAAAACATTTGCATAAAACATACCTAAGCCATAAACCATCCCGTAAGTAGTAATTCGACCTATGTAAAGAAGTGCGCTGTAACACAATAGCTCCGTAACCAAACCAAAGCAAATGTGTTTCTTACGGCTTATGTCTTATGTTTTATGTAAATGCATTGTGTAACCGCCTTAAGGTAACATTCATTTGTTACCGGTTTTGTATGTTAACTAATAAAATACCGGTTTTGTATGTTAACTAATACAATAAACTATTTTTTATTATTAACGAAAAATATTAAATACTACAGAAGAAAAATAAATACTTTATACATATTGTTACGAATTAAGGGTTCTATTAATTTTTATTTTAAAATAAAACACGATATAGTTAATAAACTAATTTATTTAAAAGCAATACCAATTTATTTATAAATTTACACTATAAGAATAATTTATTTACAAGCTTATGTCTAATTTATTTTAACAGCCGAGCGAAAGTCTAACGCGAACTTTAATCGGAACTGTCCAATGCCGAATTGGTTACATTCTACGGCTACTGGCTTTTATAAGCCGTACGTGAACTTTCCCGAAGGGTTCCAGAGTGTCTGTACTATTCCGCCGCCGGAATTCTCCAAGCTGTCTGCAGAAACCTTTAGTCTTTAGGCGCGTCGCGTCGGTTGTGACGCAAGAGACAGACCGACGCCGACTGGTGTCGACGAATCATTACAATATTTTAAAATGATTGTCGTTTAGATGTTGAGTGAAAGATGATTTGAATTCGTTTCTTAGACATCTATAACATGTTTGAAGAAGAAAACTATAAAATGTCCAAATGCATGAAATAAAAATAAATAAAAATATGTATTTACAATTTGCGATAAATTGTAACGGATAAAAACATATCTTTTTTGTTTAAATTTTAAACTACATTAGGGGCGGGTTCGTAAAGTGTCCCTGGGTACGCTATGAGTGAATAAAATGGAAAACAAAATACACAAAATCATTTATTCGAGAGAGGAAGAATATTACTCTAAATTTTGAAATGAAATAATTTTTTTTAATTATCTCCATTTTTTTAACAAAAGAAATGTGTATCCGATATCAAATTAATGAGAAAATTCTATAGGTATACCGAATTTTTGGTTAAAAAATATAGTTGGTAATGTTACGGTAACATCACAGGTAACATCAGTATTTACCCAAAGTATTTACCCAGTAACATCAGTAGCTGAGTTCGGCAATGCGATCTTTTTCATCAATCACCTCTGAATCGTTCGGTAATGAAAAGTCGAGCTTAACTTGACTAAGGTACTAAATCAACATACTTCGTATAGAGGTAACGCATTTAGTGATTTTTTATATCTATCCTTGTCGCACGTTCCTCTCGTCTAGGGATAAAAAACAGTTGGAAATATTATTTGAAGTGACGTTTGTCAAAGTTACTGTCAGTGGTTAAGAAAATTGAGTTTAAATATCGCATCCCAAACATTTATCGCATGACATTTAATGATTCCGCCTTTTTCGTAAAAGAAACATTCTGCACTTCTTAAAATTACAACTTTTTTATTGGTAAATAACTTAACTAGACAAAACCTAATACACTTTTAAATTGAAACCAGTGACATTGCGGTAAACAGAATTCCCTAAAACTGTTGTCTTCCTTATTGCACTTGCGACAATTATATTCGTTATCTTTGTTTCTCAATCCTCTCACGAGAGGAATGGGATTGCGTTACTTGTACGGAGTGTTGATTTAGTACCTTAACTTTGACAGATCTGGAGCGTTCGACAATTACAGATCAGATGAAAAAAATCGCGCTCGCTCAGCTCGGAATATTTTGGAGGAGCTCTTGGATTTAGAACTTGTCAAGTAGGTTATGTTTATATATTTTCATGAATTAAGAATAATCGTCGTCTAATTTAAACGATTTAGTGTTGTACTGTGTAAAATAACGAAAGTTAAACGAATCTCAACATTATAATGAGCATAATTAATTTCAAGAAATAGTGTTTGATGATGAGGAATACAACCAATTTCTAAAAGTGAATAATAAAAGTGACTGTTGGAAGAAAATAGAGTACATATTTCAAATATTAAGATTGTCTTCAAGAGAAGAATTAATAAAATTCTGTTTATTTGCAAACTCAACTGTCAGAATCTATACTCCAATTGCTCGAAATAGTTCGTCATTAAAGGTCTGTTCCAACCACGCTTTGTGACGGATTCGAAACCGTCAAAAGCATGCACTCTTCAAAGTTTTACACTTGACTAAGTTGTCAACATCGATCATTATTTCGGTGGGCAACTGATTATGACGGTTTCTTAAACGGTCAGAAAGCGTGGTTGGAACAGAGCTTAAGTATGCTCATGTGAAGCACTCTGTGATCAGCTGATTAAAATCTCACTAGCTCTGCTCGAATCGCCGAGCGCATTGCCGAACTCACTTAGTGTCAAAAATAACCGCCATACTGTTTGATACCCTTATGGAAATGTAATGTACTATCGATATCATAAAAAACTAGGACAACTTTTCAATCCAGTAGCCATGCGTCTCCATTATTTTACTATATTGAATCTTACTTTGCTGTCATGTCAGTAATGTGTTTTTGTTAATGCTGAAATTCTGAGCAATTTGTGTAACTGTGACACCCTTTTCTATGAAAATAGCTATCCTAGCTTTTACTGTAGAAATGATTGACAATTTCAAATAATTTTAAATTTGTGGTCGGTAGCAGTTTTACACAGCTTAAAAAATCTTGTCCTATTTTTTTATGATAGCAATAGTAATTTGCAAGTCGGTAGGTATCAGACAAAATATCAAATGTGACAGTTATATTCGAATGAGGCTACTGTGTGATTCTTATACATACTGTGGTAACATTATCGGTAAGGAAACATAAAAAATAAATTACCGTGTAGCGCGATGAGTAGTTCTATCGACGAAGAGAAGAAGAAGTTTATATTATTATTAAAAAAAAGTAAGTTTGTTTATGAGATGTTATGTAATTTTTGACAGAGAAAATATATAGAAGTTTTCTCCTTAAAAGTATTATTTTACTTTATCACACATTTGAAATTGCCCGAACCACTTTTATAACTGTGTTATAAATTGGCGCCCAACTTAAGGGCCAGTGCGTGTGATAAAGTGTAAGAAAAAAACAGTTATAACGTCGTTGTCAAAAGGGAAAAAATTTCCGCGACGCAGTGAACGCGTACGAGAAAAAATGGCGGCTCCAATTCAAATGACGCAAGAACAGTTACAAATGTTGATAATGTCCATGAAAGCAATATGGCAAGACCAAGAGAGTACAAGACAAATTATTCCCTTGCCCTCTTCAGGCAATTTTGTTAAATGTACGACGAGATTTGATGGTCTACCAGAGTCAGACATTGAAGCATTTATATCAGCGGTGGAAATTTATAAAGATTGCGCAAACGTCAATGATGAAAATGCATTACGCGGTTTACCAATGTTATTGGAAGGCATTGCTGCGACATGGTGGCAAGGTGTTAAAGCGACAATTGACAATTGGGATGCAGCTATTAACTTAATGAGACACATGTATGGTCCAAAGAAGCCCGCTTTCCGAATATACCGAGAGATTTTTAACGAAGAGCAAAAAGAAAACATCCAAACAGATATATTTGTTTGCAATAAAGGGTCTTTGTTTGCTAAATTGAGTAAACCTCCTGATGAGGAGATACAGCTAGATATGGTGTATGGATTGTTACATAGACGAATCAGACAACGCGTTTCACGAAATGAGGTAACCACATTTAAAGAATTGTTGGATAAGACAAGAATTGCTGAAGAATCTCTGAGAGAGACAGATGAAGATAAAGGGAAAAATATTTCTACACATATAGAGAACGCGATAAGATGTAAATTCTGTCGTCGTAAAGGACATATGGAAAGTGAATGTCGCAAGAAAAAGGAGAAGCTGGATTCACCGCTAATCCAAGGTGATAAAACTGTTAGTTGTTACGGCTGTGGAAAACCCGGCTACATTCGCAGTAATTCAAGAAAACTGCCCAAGCGGATAGTCTTGATTTTTACAGTATTTACACGAAATCGATAACTCCAAAAAGATTTAGACCACACGTGAAAATACAAATCGGAAATTTAGTTGGTTTGGCTTGCATCGACACAGGAGCGAAACAGTGCATTGCAGGATACAAACTGTATCAGAAACTGTTGGTAACTGGTGCAAAGTTCACCAAACAAAACATTTGGTTGACACTTGCTGACGGTCAAAAATATCAACGTGAAGTGCTAATTGCAGATGTAGAGGTAAATATCTGTGATCGAATCATACCCACAACATTTATGGTGTTATTGGGATTTGAAAATGTTATATTCAAAGTTGGAAAAATGAAAGAGAATTTTCCAGTTTGACAAAACTTTTATTATTGTGTTTTTTTGTAACTCCAGTAACGAGCGCTTGTTTTTAATACATCTCGCGTACATAACATTCCTCCACCCGCAGTTTTTTAGGAGTACAACATATACAACATATGTAACACAAGGTAACTAGAACGAACTTAAGTGCACAGGCAAATCTAATGTATAGTATAATTTTCGGCAAGATATTTGGGCCGACGCCGATCACGTTGTGGTCTGCTTGGAAAAACTGAAGTGGAGGACGAAGGCACATCTTCAGTTGGTCTGCTTGACGATGGCACATCTTCAGTTGGTCTGCTTGGAAAAACTGAAGTGGAGGACGATGGCACATCTTCAGTTGCACTCTCCTCTTGACTTCGAATGTTGTCTTCTTCTTCATTCTCACGTTCTTCTACAGCAGGAGTATTAGTTTCTACTCTTTTATTAATTGCTTGTGACAATTCATCTATATAAGAGTCGTCATATTTTGCAGAATCTTGTAAGGTGTTTACAACTTTACCATGAACAGGTTCAACTTGCCTTGAAATTAATTGATCAATACTCCGGCTATGCATTTTTCCTTCACTGTCACGAACAGTATATATTTTCCTACCCTGATTAGCCACAATTATTCCAGGAGACCACTTTGGTTTAGATTGACGGTAATCTCGGAAGTATATGAAGTCATTTAAATTGAAGTGACGCTTATCATTATAGTCCAGGCTCACTGAATTTGATCTGAATTTAGGATGGATTACTTCCAAGGGGGTACGTACTTTTAGCTTGGAATAGAAACGATCTGCAGGTCTTTCGTTTGTACTTGTGCAAACGGCTGTGCGCATTGCAAAAGTACTCGAGCTAATCTGGTGTGCCAATTTCCTTCCAAGTGTTTGCGAAGAAGATCCTTAATCGTACCCACTGCTCTCTCCACTAATCCATTTGACGACGGATGAAATGGTGGCGAGTTAAGGTATTTCACTCCATTTCTGGTAAGGAAGGAACGAAATTCCGTTGATGTAAATTGGGCACCGTTGTCGGAGACCACCAGAGATGGAACACCAAAATCAGCAAAGATTTCTCGTGTTCTTTGAATTAATGCAGTAACGGACATAGATGCTACTAGGTTTACCACTGGAAAGCGCGAATATGCATCAACCAATATTAGGAATGTCTGACCTTCAATCGGTCCAAAATAGTCGAAATGGACTCTTTCCCAACTGTATGTGGCTGTTGGCCACGGAAGTGGTTCAGTCATCGGCGGATAATGCCGTTGCACTTGACAATTTTGACAGCATCGTACTAAGGTTTCAATATCTTTGTTCAAACCGGGCCACCAAACATATCCACGTGCAGCTGCCTTAGTCCTTACAATTCCGTGATGTGAAGCATGAATTGAATCAAGGACTCGCTGGCGTAAGCACTCCGGTACCAGGACTCGGTCTCCGTTTAAAATGCAACCACATTGAACTGATAGTTCTTTCCGACACTGCCAAAATACCTTCAGTTTCGATGGTGGAGTTTTCGGCCAACCCTCGCGTATGTATCTTGTAACGGTGTTCAAGGTGGGATCCTTGTCTGTGGCTAAAGATACTTCTCTATGAGTGACCGGACCCTCCTTCATCTCTAGAAGATGTATACCAACTGGTTCTGGGTATTCATCATTAGAATTGTGAGGAAGTGGCATCCTGGAAAGCGCGTCTGCATTCCCATGATGTTTACCTGGTCTGTAAACAAATTCATAATCATAAGCATTCAAGAATAAAGACCATCGCAACATCCTGGGTGACAAGTGATCAAGTGTTTGTTTTCCACGTCGAAAAACACCTAAAAGTGGTTTATGATCTGTAACAAATTTTACATCAGAACGTCCAAAAATATATTTATGAAATTTTGTCGCTCCAAAAATGAAAGACAAGGCCTCCTTATCTATTTGTGAATAATTTCTTTCAGTCTGTGTCAATGTTCGTGATTTGAAAGCTATCGGTCTTTCCGAGTCCTGATTATCCACCTGAGACAGAACAGCAGAAATTCCATAAGGTGAAGCATCACAAGATAAGACCAAAGGCTTAGATCCGTTGTAATGTGTGAGAACAAGGTCGCTCGTCAATAATTCTTTAATTGACTTTACTGCATTTTCCTGATCTTCCGTCCACTTCCAAGGAGTATTCTTATCAAGTAGCCTGTATAAAGGCTCAAATGACGTGGCACGATGTTTCAAGAAACGATCGTAGAAATTTATAATACCTAACAGTGCTTGTAGCTCAGTCTTGCTTTTTGGAGAAGGGGCTTTCTTTATCGCTTCGATCTTCTCTTCAAGCGGGTGAATACCATTAGAATCCACACGAAATCCCAGAAATTCAATTGATGAAGCACGAAAAGTGCATTTGCTCTTTTTTAATTTCAATCCATTTTTGTACAATTTATCCAGTACTTCATTTAATCGAAAATCATGTTCCTCTACTGTCTTGCCCGCGACAACGATATCATCTAACAGGATAGCAACGCCTTCAATGTCCGCTAATAGGTTCTCCATTAGTCTTTGGAATATACCTGGGGCTGCTGAAATACCAAATGGCATTCTATGTACAGTGAAAAGACCCTTAATTGTGTTGATGGTCAATAATTGTGCCGAGTCATCATCCACCGGCAATTGAGTAAAAGCTTGATCTAAGTCTAATTTAGAAAAAATTGATCCACCAGAAAGTTTCACGAAAGAATCATCTAATGTTGGCAACGGATATTTATCAGGATTTAATGCTTTGTTTAATGTTGCTTTATAGTCACCACAGAGCCTAATGCTGCCGTCCTTCTTAGGAACTACAACTACAGGAGTGGCCCATCTAGAAAACGTACTGGTTTTAAAACTCCAGCTTCTTGTAAACGCTGAATTTCCTCAATAACACGAACTTGCAAAGCGTATGGAACAGATCGACTTCTCAAATATATTGGATTAACTTTTCGATCAATATCCAGACTGACAACGGGACCGTTGTACTTACCTAATACACCGTCTTCAGTTTGTAATGCTGGATGTTCAAAGTTGGGTGAATATTTAACGGGCGTGTGCATCAATGATTGAATTCCATGCAGTCCCTGCACAGAAATACCTAGTGCTGCAAACCAGTTCCGACCTAGCAGGTTATGATTTTGCATCCTTCTACCACGATTAAGGGTAAAGTAGCAACTCGATTGTGATATTTGACCAAAACATTCTTCCTGCCAACAATGTCCAGATGTTTGTTATGAATGTCGCCTAAAATCAATCCATTTGTTGGCATTAATTTATGAAAATTTAAGGAAGAAGGCCAATATTCTTCAAATGATTTCTTGTGCATAACAGTAACTGCTGCTCCGGAATCTACTTCCATGGGTATCATCTTACCGTCTATCTGTACAGAAATCATAAAAGGTGGAATTAAATTAACTGACCTTCCACTTGTAATAGTATGTATTCCCATGTAATTTCTTGCTTCAATGTTAAACAAATTTTGATCATATGTGGGAATACTGATTCCTAATTGATAATATTCTGATGGCACTTGCGACGTACTTGAAGTTACCGTAGAATTCAATAAAATATTATAATTTCCGCTCGGGTTTTCCGCTGAATCTTCATTTCCATCATCAGAAATTGTCATAAGGTGAGTACTCGTTGCTGTGTTTTGTTTCTGTGGTTGCTTCACATTTTTATTCTGATTTTGTTGATTTTTCTTTTTGTTTAAGTTCTTTCTTGCTTGACAAATTTTCACTACATGGCCCCATGTGTCACAATTTGTGCAATATAACGAATTTTTATCCATAGGACACTCTCGTGCCACATGATCGCCCGCACAACGAAAGCATTTAACTTGCGGTACCTGTGTTTTACTAGGATCAGTTTCAAATTGTCGGCTTTCCATTATCGGTGTCATATTGGAGGCTGTATGACCATATCTAAATATTTGCGGAGTTCTAATTCCCGATGTATAATTAACTGTCATTGAATTTGGTGACATTTCCTGGACGTGTAATAAAGCTGTTTCAGCTCTGGAAGCTGTTTCTATAGCTTCTTGTAGTGTGAGATCTTGTCGTTGAAGAAGCCTTGTGCGAACGCCTCCATCACGCATGCCACATACCAGTTGATTGCGGATCATATTGTCTAAACTTGCTCCAAAACCGCAATCAGATGCAAGACGACGTAGTTCTGCTACAAATTCACTCACTGATTGGTCTACTTTTTTATTACAGTGATGAAATCTGTAGTATGCTGCTACTTCATTTACTTGGGGTCGAAAATGTGCTGTGAGGTGTTTAATAATTTCATCATATTTTACTTCGTCCACTTGTCGTGGGTGTAAAACATTGCAAGTTAAGTTGTATAGCGGTTCCCCACATGTAGTAAAGAAATGTGCACGTTTGAGATTCTCGTCTTCTATCATCATTGCCGTAAAATTGAAGTTCAAAAGCTTCAGCCAACGAGGCCATTCCGTGGGTCTCGTAATGTCGAAAGGGCGGATATACGATGTTGATGCAACAACCACTGGTTTGTTCTGCGAGTCGTTGGCCATTCACAACGGTCCTTCTCTGATCCTCGTCGCCAAAATGTTATATTCAAAGTTGGAAAAATGAAAGAGAATTTTCCAGTTTGACAAAACTTTTATTATTGTGTTTTTTTGTAACTCCAGTAACGAGCGCTTGTTTTTAATACATCTCGCGTACATAACAGAAAATACCAAAACGCTTTTGGGAAATGATTTTCTAATCGCTGCTGGTATTATTATGAATTTACGAAAACAAAAGTGGTGGTTTGAAGATGATAAAACAAACATTTCGTACATGTTAGAACCAGAACCGATTGTAGAGGCAACTATGGCACTATCCACGATGGATGTCAAACTAAGAGACGGTGAAGCTGCACATCTGAAACAAAGTGAACGACAACTAATTAATGAGCTACTTGAAAATAATAGTGATATCTTTGAAGCAGGGGGAGAACCTACTACGTTTGCTGAACATCATATCGATACGGGTAATCATCGTCCCTTAACTACTGCACCGTATCGAGTGTCTCAGACGAAGAAAGATCTTCTACACCGCAAATTAAATAAAATGTGTGGAAGAGAACTTCGGGCACCAGATATGAGTCGGGATATGAGGGCTATCATTGAAGCAAAAAGTTTCGCTCCAGAAATAACTCCGTATCTACTCCGCATGGTGAATACGATGCGAGATGTTCGAGACACAGAAGAGAAGGAACAAACCAGAAAGAAGAGTTTCGCGGATAAGAAGCGAACAGATCCAGGAACCTATCATGTAGGAGAATTTGTATGGGTAGCGACGCATACTAAAAGTGATGGAACTATGAGACTATCTAAATTTGATCCTAGACCATATCTAATTGCGAAGGTATTCTCTTCAACCAGTTATGGAATTGCAGAAATAGCAACACCTAATGTGATACTGGGAAAACAGCATGTATCAGCAATTACACCCTATCATGGGCCAGATCTCACGAAAGCCAATCCGACGTTACCAATTAGCAAAAGAGGACGCCTTAAGAAAATGTTTAGTATACGAAAATGAGACATCATCGTATACTAAAGGGGGAGAACTGTAGCGCGATGAGTAGTTCTATCGACGAAGGTGGCTGTTTATATTATTATTAAAAAAAAGTAAGTTTGTTTATGAGATGTTATGTAATTTTTGACAGAGAAAATATATAGAAGTTTTCTCCTTAAAAGTATTATTTTACTTTATCACACATTTGAAATTGCCCGAACCACTTTTATAACTGTGTTATAACCGCTAATTTAACAACACTAATATCAAGCTCACGGAAAGTAGTGTAGGATCAGGACAATTAATTTCGATCTCCCTGTATGACTCTCTCCAGTATCTCCATGCAAATTACATTAGATTTTCATACGGGCATCAAACAAGGCCGTTTTTTTTGACACTGACGTTTAAGTGACGCTACTGGGTAATTAGTTAATTACTTATACTGTGCTTATACTGTGCCAGTGTTGCCAACCCTACAATAATAATTGTAGATCATTTCACAATAATTAAAGAAAATTCTACAATAATTTTAACTAATGTAAGGTAAACGTATTTTTGGGGTTACTCTCACGGCAAGCAGTATCACTAACTCAGCTTAGATTGGTGGGACATGTAACGTCGTGTGGTGTATCATCATTTTGACTTTTGACGTTACGTTGGTATGCACTGCTTGCATTTCCGCCACATTTCCTTTCCGCATACGCCCACTAGTCCACTACTACCATGCTCGTGGCCAACGCCAACAGGCCTAATCAATGGTGTACCTGTTATTCTGGGAATGTGTAATTTGTAATAAATTATGTAATTGATTATTAGAAACTGAAATTTGCTTAAAATTTTGAGCAGAAGATAACATGACAAAAAATTTTACCACGTAAATCCCTATGGCCACAGTTAAACAAAAGCACTGTATATATTAAAAAGTGAGATTAGACACGGTTCTATTTTGTAAAAGTCATATGAAAAATCAAACCGTGCAACAACTTAAATAAAAACTCAAACAATGTGAAGAGGAATATATTTTATACTTTTTACAATTATTGTTATTGAATAAATTTTTTTAATGTACTTATTGCTCTTTTCTTTATTAAGACCATTTCACTTTTAAAACATTTCTACAATAATTTTTAAGAAAAATCCAATAATTCTGTCATTTTCTACAATAGCACAATTTCACAAGGTTGGTAATACTGTACTGTGCTTTTGCAACTTTTGTTTCCTTAAGGATTTGCATAAAACATAAGACACAAGCCGTAACAGTAATTCGACCTACGTAAAGAAGTGCGCTGTAACACAATAACTCCGTAGCGAGAACAAAGCTTATGTGTTTCTTACGGCTTATATCTTATGTTTTATGCAAATCCATTGTGTTCTAGGCTTTAGGCCTGTTTTACATGCAAAAGTAACCGACACACGACATTCCGACAATCAGTTCGATAATCAATTTTGTTGATGGATCGGCCCAATGTTGCCGAGAATACCGTTTTATCGGAAAATTTCTAGTTGCATAGAAATTATTTCTAAGTTGGTGGAAAAACAGCACTCGAGACTCGACCTCTTAGGTTCCAATAAGTATTTGAATTGGAAAGTGGAAATTTGGGCGTAAAAACGGAAAGTTTGAAGAATTGTGACATGCGAATGTAACAGAGCAAAATGAAGAACCCATTCAGCCAGTTCTCAATTCGCTAACACGCTACAAATTAGCGCTCTACTACATAGCAGTAGCGAAATATAAGCGCTATCTTTGGCAGAACGCAGCCATTGCCTGCGTTCAGCCTGGCAGAAAGCTACGTAGCGCTTCGCGTGCGCCACGTAGCGTGACGTCATATATGTGTTCAAGCCGATGCTAAACTTCTGCTAAGGGAGAGCGATAAACCTAGCGGCCGCCATGTTTTAAATCGCTTTACGGAAAAAAACCAAGAATCCGTTCAGCCAGTTCTCAATTAGCTAATACGTTGCAAATTAGCGCTCTGCTACATAGCAATAGCGAAATATAAGCGCTATCTTTGGCAGAACGCAGCCATTGTTTATAATTCACTTACTACACTGAACTTAACTAAATGAGATCCTAGAAATTATTGTAGACACTGGAATTCTAGCATAAAAATACTTGAAAGGAACTTACTTACACCGACTGAACTAGTTCGTCGTAACAAACTATAATTCCCATCATCATGAAGAATAACAACAATTACACTACCGACCAAAATTTTGAAATCACACCTTTCAATTTATTATTTTATTGATTGTACATTCACTTTTGTAATTAGTAACTTAAGTTACACAATTTAGTAACTTTCAAACAGCGTTCACAATGACTTAACGTAAAAAAATTAACCTCTAAACACAGGTTTAGAGCGTTTTGTTTTAATGTAAATACTTAAAATTCTAAACTGAAACTAATTAGATAATGTGTTTAATTACGAACAGTAACTCATTTAAATTTCGAATTACTTCGTTTACATTAACAAACAGTGCATTCAAATTATTAATTTACGTTACGTTAAGTGATTGTGAACGCTACATTACCGTTGAAACTTGACTTCTTTTAGTTCCCGTATCTTCTAAATGGGGCTTTTATTTTTAAGTTATGTTGGTTTTTGTTTTTCTTTTCCTTACCGTTGAGTTTTTCATTTGTCTTTAGTCTTTCATTTGATTTTTTATTTTAATGTTCTCCTTGTTTTTCACTTGTTTGTCTTTGCATTTAATTTTTGGTTTCTGTTTTTCATTTGTTTTTTTCATTCTAATTTTTCCTTTGTTTCTAATTTTTCATTTCCCTTTGGTCTTTCATTTAATTTTTTTCATTTACTTGGCTTCTGTTTTGGTTTTTTATTTCTTTCCTTCGATTTGTTTTTCCTTTCAATTCACTTCATTTTCATTTTTTATTTGCCTTTTGCTTTTCATTTTTGGTTTTTGTTCTTCATTTGCTCCTTTTTCCTAATTTTTATGTGTCTTGTTTTAAAATATACAGGAAACCTGTAACTTTAAGCTTTCTTTTCTTCTTTACTTTCACAACTTACGGTATATGAAAAGAGTATACATAATACACAGTGGTCAAGAATCGCTGTTTGAGTTGGCAGCGCTGAATTTTATTTTTAAATGGTACAACTGGAGTAACTTCCGGTTGCTGACGGCTTGACACAGTGACAGCCGTCACTTTACAAGCGTCATTTGTCATTTCAAATTCAAATTAAAACGCTAATTTTCATTCACATAACCTACAATCTTGTCGCTGCTCAGGCTACGACAAATAAACTAATAAAACATACATCCGGTTGCAGTGTTGCCAATAGACGAACAAAAAAATACTCTTAATTGTGTTGCCAAATCAAAGAGTCATTCTTGATCACTTTGTATTTATTTCACATTTATCGTCAGAAAAGAATTGGCGCCTTTTGGCACTGAAGTCAGTGAAGTTTTTTTAGTGACATGCAAATATTTTACAGTGTCCAATCTGCATGAAACAAATTTTCCAAGGAAAGTAGTAAATTTGGTCAAGTGTTTGATGAACGAGTAGTATACGGTATAATAAAAATCATAACAATTATTGAGTAACGTTTTCATTGTTCGATGAGTGAGTTGTTACGTTTCAAATCTCCCGCCAAAGAAAACGCGGAAATAGACGATATCTGGCCCGCTTTCGATAGTTGGCAAACCTGTACCCCTTCTTTGCTTCTTCGAAGTTTATTGATGGATTGGTCTTCGGTTTCGTATCCTAGCAACCTTCGCCTGCCACAATTTCGCCTCGTCGAGGTCCTTTCTTGTTCGAAGTGTGTTACAAGTCAGACGTGTTTTACGTGCATAATAAGATTATCGAAATTCTTGCTCTTTGGGAGGAGTAATTCATTTGCGGCTGTGCCGGAAGATTTCGTGACACCATCGAACACATTTGGGGATAATTTTAACTCCAATTCCAAGCCTGGGAACTTATTAGCCCCCAGGTAATGTAAAAAGTGCAATGGCGTGTATCAAAATGGCTGCTAACGAAACCTTTTCCCTTTACATTCAGGCTTTTCTGTTTGGGCGCAGGCTTTTAGTCCAGGTTTCTAGGCCTAGTTCTCCGGAGGCGCTTCTGCCCTGTGAATGTACCGTGGCCCGATCGTGGAAACCTGACCAGCCTCTCGACGATCCCAGCTGATCCAGATTGTCGACGCTACCCGCGGACGACAGAGGACGTCGTAATTACTCACCGGCCATCGCGCTTCGGTTGGTAACGTTGACTGTGACGCATGACTGGTCGTGCTGTCAAAAGGTTAGGTATTCCAACTTTAATTTTGCGGATCGACCGGTTTATATTTTAGTCATTTCTCGTGATTAGTTGAATTGCGAGGAAGAATTTCGAATTTCGCTGCGTGTACCGTAGTTAATTTTAGCATAAATTAAGCAGCCACTTGTAATTGTGTAAAATGTTGTTTGTTTTGAATTGTTTAATAAAACCTCAGTTGTGTTAACTTTAACTTCGAGTTTAATTTCTGCGTTCTCGCCTCTATTTATTGTTGATTTATTTCTGCCCGATTTGGTCGATTGGAGACGTCGACTGGTCGATTACGTGTAGCTGAAAAGCAGTCTTCTGGCGCCCTTTAATAATTTTTACCATCTTAATTGACCTACCCCATTCTTCACTGCTGCTAGTCCGGGGAACAGCTGATACGTTTAGTCAGCAGAAGCTTGTCATCTGTCAGTGGTAAGTAAGAGACAAGTAATTTAAATTTGAATTTGGTGACAGAGTATAATAAAAAAAAAAATCTTGTTACAAACATTAAAATTTCGAACTGCAATTTTTAAAAATTGTTGGCCCTAAAATGTACACTGTTATTCTGAATTATCAAAATAAAGGTGTTCAAAGCACGAAGTTGAAAACGTCTCATCTTGTCGCCTATTTGCAAGAATAAAACAACAAAAAACATTAACAAAAATTTTCATTAAAAAAAAACACAAATCACAATCAATCGCAAACTTTGGAACGAAATGTGCCACTTTTATGTTAAACATAAATACATACATATAAATGAATATTAATATAAAAAAAATGAAAGAACCAACAGGATACTAAATTATAACCATTTTTTCTTTTCCGTGATGTATTTCACGAAAAAGGAAGACGCTAAGCCTAGTCCAAAAACAAAAATGTAAGTGAGAAATTTAAAATCGAAGCTTTTGTGCGGCTTGATGACTTTCTTCAAAAACTGCAGCTTACTCTCAGTGTAAGGGGGATACCTCGACGACCCCATTCTTTCCCCGAGTTTTCCCAAATTCTTGATTAGGGTGCTCTTCTTATGGACGAACGTGTCGAAAGTGTATTTGCCGTGGTACGCCCCCATACCACTGGGACCAACACCACCAAAGGGAAGAGTCGGGAGTGCCAAATGCATGATGGTGTCATTTACACAAACCCCCCCGCTGGAAGTATTTTCCAAAATCTTGTTCACGTCAGATTTCCTTTCGGAAAATATATACAAGGCCAAAGGTTTATCTCGATCGTTAATAAACTTGAGTGCATCGTCAGCGGTTTCTATGTTGAGTATGGGCAAGATTGGCCCGAAGATTTCTTCTTGCATGACCAAATCGGTTGGACGTACGTCGACCAAAACCGTCGGTTCTATGAAACGATCGTTTAAATCACTTTTGCCGCCGAGGGCTATTTTACCCTCGCTCAAGAATTTGTTCAATCTTTTGAAGTGATTGTCGGTAATGATGCGGCAAAAGTCGGACGAAATTTGGGGATTGCTCCCGTACCACTCGTCCAAAATAGTTTTGGCCTTATCCACAAATTTCTCCTCCACTTGTTTCGAGCACAGGATATAATCGGGGGCTATGCAAGTCTGCCCGCTGTTGATGCATTTCCCCCAAAGTATCCTGCGAGCAGCCACGTCCATGTCGGCCGTTTCGTCTATGTAAACCGGACTTTTCCCCCCCAATTCCAAAGTAACCGGAGTCAGATGTTTGTTGGCTGCCGCGTGCACGATCCTTCCAACCGTGGTACTTCCGGTGAAAAAAATGTAATCGAACTTTTGTTTCAACAACTCCGTCGTCTCTGGTACTCCACCTACGACGACCTGGTAACACTCGTTGTCCAGATACTTGGGTATCGTCTTAGCAATGAAATCCGCAGAGTTGGAGGATACTTCCGATGGTTTGATGACGACGCAATTTCCGGCGGCGATGGCGCCCGTGACCGGCGCCAAACAGAGTTGCAACGGATAATTCCACGCTCCTATCACCAGCACCACCCCGTAAGGATCCTTGTAGATCAACGCCTCGTCCATCAAGTTGGCCAAACCTTTCGGGACCTTTTCTGGCTTCGCCCATTCCCTTAGGCCCGCCAGTTGTTCTTTCACGTCGTTTATTAGGAACGCGACTTCCGTTACGACGCCTTCCATTCGACTCTTGTTTAGGTCTTTCCTCAGGGCCACCAACATTTCTTCTTGGTTCTCTTCGAACATGCGGAGGAGGTTCTTCAGCTGCGCTTCGCGAAATTCCAGGGGTCTCGTGCGACCGGTTTCGAAGGCACTCCTCGCGGTGCGCACTACCTCTTCCGGAGTCTTCATTATTGTGTTTTTTTTCGCTGCAAGAAACAAAAACTTATTAATATACAGGGTATCCCAACTGTGTGTTCTCGATAACTAATGAAGGAACAGAATGAATTTTTGATTTTGAAATTGGAGGTCTACAACATAAAATTATTTTCATCTATTCAGAGTGAATCAAAACAGTGGTGTTGTACACAAGTTTTTTTTATTTCAAAGGGAACGCCCTATATATTGCATATAAAATTCTACTTATATAAGCGTATAATAAGCTTATACAGAGTGATGATAAACTCCCGCGGCAAGGTCATAATTTGCTTGTTGTTCACGTTAGTTCGGGTAGGTGGCAGCACAAGCGACGCCTCGTGGTATTCACGAACGACTAACGCGTATTTCTTCGGTAAATTTATGATTTATGTGATGCAATATTGTGCAACACTGAGAAATGTGACGACCGGCACGTAGGCACTCTGAATTCTTACTTCCTGCTTAAATACAGGGCGATTGCCACGTATTATTATGAATAACTCAAATGAATTTTTCAACCGTAACACGTCTTTAAATCAGCCAAATCAATGTAGTAGTCGCGGCCACGAGAGGGAGCTGCTTCTTGCAAACGCGCCTTAACTTACTGACACCATCATGAGACCGTCAAGTGGTCACGTCCGCCCCTCGTTGAGTAGCTGCATCAGTACCAAAAAGGGCCCAGCTGGGTAGACTCAAACGAAACCGTGAGTAAAAATTTGTCCGGAACAAAAACCTAAACGAATGATCGAAAAACACATGTTACCGTCTGAACTGCGCACTTAGTTGCTTGTGTAAGTCCTACCTCGTCATCAGAAATCAGGCTTCAAAAGGCATAGAAGAAAGCCTTTTGTTGCTGAGCAGCGTATCACGAAAGACGGCAGAGATAAGAGTGGCGAGTTCGAAGGAAGCATCGAACACTTCCGGCAACCTTAACGGGTCAAAATGGCGTGACCAATTCGAAAATTATGACGTAAAGTATTCAAATAAAAGAACCAATACGAAGGAAGAATTCCCCCACGGTCGAAATGAAGCATTTCCGGCGAGAGTTACAGTGTTGTCAGAAGACCAGAACACGGCGTCCGTACAAGCGGCGCGGCGTTGCGATGCAATTAAACTGTAAAAATTTGTCGTATAAGGTAATTTTTTTTTATGTCAGCATTCAACTGACAAAAAGGACGAACAAAATCTGCACGAAAAAGTTAGGACTGTCGTTTATAAAATTAATGATGACGTCACAACGTTGCTGGATGTTCATTAGTCGCGTTCAGGTAGAAAATTAGTTGCAGCACAGCGTAAAGTTGTAGCGCTTTAAATTACCTGAACTAGTTTTCAGTTGTAGAGGTTATGAACTCATTACGCTGCAGTGCAGTGCTGAAATGGCGGCCGCTTGAAGAAAGCGCTGCAAACTACATCTACTTGATTATCATGGTTGGCTCGTCGGCCATTTTGGATCTCAGTCAATTGGTGTTGTGTATGTGGTTAACATATTTGTTAAAATATGACCGGATGTGCGGCTCCTAATTGTTTAAATCTTTGACGAAATGGTTTCAAATTTTTCAGGCAAGTACATCATAAAAATAATATATTTACATAACCTGAAACGGTCGCGAATTTTTTTATAAAACAAAAAGCATGTTCTTGTTGTAATTTTAATTTTAAAATAACAAATAAGCGGAAGCAATATCGCCACGACCTCGGCAATCCTTACGACGGTTTGTCAATAGGCAATATAACAGGGGTGGGCCATAAATTCTTGTAACACTGAGGGACTTTAAAATTTTTCTTGAGCTGACTATCATATAAATCTTTCATGCGAGTTTCTAATGGTCATCTGGTGTTCTTTAAAAATTGTACAATTTGACACGCTTAAGAGCCTGTAAGAGTATGCTGCTATTGAAAACTATCGGTTGCAGGGCGTAACGGGCAATAACATGCTGATTTTTAATTGCTTCTAAACAAAAATCTGCAGTCGGGCGCCGAGTTTCCGCAGTAAGCGGAAAACATAAAGATGTCAGAGGGTACTTGTAGTTAAGAAGTTGTTGTGAACTTTGAAAAGACAGCACACGTGGTCTGCCCGGGTGGTCGTTGTAAAAGCTTAGAAAAAAGACATTCCAGGAATCGGGGGGCGGTTATCTTTCTGAACGCAAAACACAGCTCTATTGATCAAGGGGTGTTTGAATTTGGTTTCTGATAGGAGGAAGGGGAATTAATTTTGTTCAGCCGAAAAATGAAAATTAAAATTACAGACAGATAGCTCCGAGCTTTTAAAACGATCAGTCGTATTATTTGGGCTTGGCGAAATTGCTTTGTGTACTTGTTTCTCTGATTTAGTTTTCACAGTAGAGTTAAATCATTTTATATCGGTACGCCTAAAATTCTAGTGTTTGAGAGGCAATTAAATAAAAACTAAACAAGTCGGTGTCGCGCACGGTAAATTAATCGCGGGTGTATTTAACTTAGTGCAGTGAGTGTATTGGATTTTAATTTCGCGGGCGCGGCTTTAGGTAATCTGACTTAATTTGTATTTTATTCATTACATACTTGGTGGTATAAATTGTTTAAAAATCATTTTTAATTCACTCAGCCATTTGTGGCCAGGTAACCTGTAAATTTCAGTACTTGCTTGGCTTGTGCCATTGTTTTTTACTAAGTATTTTCATTTGCATTCTAACCGAGCTTAAAGGTAAATAAGTTGCATCCACATTAGTGGAGTTAGCTGACCATTTGTTGTATAAATTATTAGACTAGTTGCTTGGCGTTCTGTCATTAAACCGACCAGAGGCAGTCAAACGACGCGTTCAAGCTATAGTGCAATCCATATACAGTGTACTCTTGTAAAATTAGTTAATCCCTTTGGCGATTTTCTCTGTCAAGTTGGAAACACTGAAACAAGGGGTTTTCGATTTGCGCAGTGAAGTCGACTGTTTTGTACCACTGGTCTAAGGCAAGTCTAGATCTGCCGCTAAAATCAAGTGTGACCAGCACAAGTTAATTCCCGAAATCAAGGCCAATTAGTTGCCGTTACGAGTCTCGTAAAATTACGAGGCCAAACAATTCTGAATCACATTCATTGCCATGTTCTTAACCGAGCTTCTCTCACACCCTGTGTGTGGACCGAAGTGTAGTCCTTGTCCGGAGATTTGCGGGTTAATTAGAAGTAATTCGCTGAGAGACCGAAAGATCATAACTACCCATAGTAGAGTATCAAATAAAACGGTCAATTCTTACCATTGCGCATAGGGCTAGATCATCGTCGAAAACAACGCAATCAGAGGTTAACAAAGGAACTGAGAGTCACTGCACCTCCACCTCTTGGCGATAGGCGCGGTTGAGAATCTCCCCCTTCGCCGCGTTATTAGGTTAGAAACAAATCGGCTCCCGCGCCCCCACAGAAGGGCTGTCCTTGAAAAACTTGCGATTACTATTGATCCTCTCGCAAATTGATCGCCTGGGTGGCATTTTGTATCACATACTTCCCCGAATATCTGATTAATTAATTAATTACGTTCATTAAGTAAGTACACTGTAGGCACACGGCCACATTGTGCGCTGGTTGATTATACAGAGCGTGTCTTCGAGTACTATTGAAATGGTAAACACGGGTACCAAGACCAACCCAATTTTGAAAACAACTTAATTGTTAATGTAAATTGAATAACAAGGGCCACAACTATTGTTTGGGACAAGCATAAAGCCACCAGCTGTGTAATTGAAAACAGTTAGCTCGTCACGATATTCGAACGAGAAAGCCATTAAACGAATTCTACTGTATTTTTACAGTTGGTTCTTGTCCGATGAAATTTGTATCACAAAATCTTTTAAGCGGACACTAAATCACGTACTATACACTTAATGTTTCGCAGTCGTTCGACAGCTTCGTCAGAAGTATTTCTACTGTATTTCTTACAAAATCGTAATTTTTTATTGTGTGTCGGTATTGGATTTCTAAAAAGCGACAAGGTTTTTCCGCTCATTTTTCTAGACTGCAGTGCGGCTAGAAATCGGAGTTTTTTTGCCTTGGTTTTTTTGCAATAAATAATTAATTAAATTTAAATCCGTATTTTATTTATACGTAGCCAATTCCCGCTGTCTCAGAGTTATCATCGTCTCGCCAGGATTCGAACCAGGGTACACAAACATAAGTAGAGTCCTCCACTAATTAGCGATCACGAGGAAATAAATATTGAAAGTTGTGTTGAAATACAAAGAAGGGACTTCTGAGAACTGGTCGACGCAGAGCGTAGTACTATTGTAGGTCAATAGGGTTTCCTTAAAACTGCAGGTAGAGGCGCCGTCTAGACTTAGTGCATGACAATAAAAGCTGACCTTTCTCAAAAATTCTGACCGCGCAATACCCCTTACGGTAAATACGCTTTAAATTCTTGCAGACAGCCAATTTTCAGTTACCAGTCAATTAATTCGTCCATAAATTAAATTTGTTTATTTGTTTGAACATTTTTATTACTATTTAGTTGTCGGTAAAAGTCAACAAACAAGCGTAGCACATCGGCGTGTTACAAATCTCACATCGGGCTCACATTGAGATCCAAAAGGGACGACGAGCCAGCTGTAGAGTATATAGTGGTTATACTGCAAACAATGACGTCACATGCACCTCGTTCAGGTTTACACTTTATTAAAGCACTGCAGCGCTGCGGTTAGCAGCTGAACGCGGCCATTGTATTGCATTGCGTCCGTGTAAAACCTACTTAAGGCCACTTTACATGACGCAATTTTTCTTGCAGCAAGACGTAATTTTTATTGTGCGCATGCTCATCGGCAAATGCGTGAACAACAATTGTTAAGGAACCTCATCAGAACCATTCAAATATATACGTGTAAGACACCGTAAATATTTACTTTCAAAAATTGATACCTTTCATTGCAAGTTACTTGAATATAAAGCCGTCAGCAAATGTTAAAGGCCGCGTTACACGTATGCAACGCAACGCAATGAAAATTGCACACAAACATTACGTTTTGTTGTAAGCGGGAACTTGGGGGGTGAAGGATAATGACTATCCCCCGTAATTAACCCGTCTTACTTACTTGGTAGCTTAATTTTAGCAAGCAATTTAATTAACCATGTTATTAAAGATAGAAGTATGGAAATTTGGAAAAAAAACTAAAATAAAGTAAGGAAGTTCACTGCCACCACCAGAGTTTATTAAGGGAACTCCGGGCCCTATAATGCTCAATTAAATTACCTGGCCGATTATTAATACTTCGGAGGAGGATCCTTCAAGGCTGGAACTGTGCAACCTACCCTACTATGAATAAAAGTCGTGAACTAGCTTAAAATAGGGTATATTGACAATTATACATAGATTATCCTCGGAGGGGGGGTATTTACAAATATATACGCAAACGAAGCAAAATAAATCTGACAGATCACCTACCGGATAGGGTTTCGGGGTAGATCCCAGCAGCAGAGAGGACTTAGCTTTAGTTCCCTTTCTTGGGGGCTGGAGGATTGCTGTACCCCTTTTGAGGTGGACTCGGCCGGCTTATTCCTTACACTCATACTCTATTTTAAACTCGGACTTAAGTTAAAAAAAAACACAATGATGAACAAAGGGAGAACTTCGCTTTTTGGAAAAAAGAACGTTCGTTTAGGACGATCATTAGGCGAACATTAATTTAAATAAAACTTTAGCCGATACACATAAAAATGTTAATTAGGACAGTAAAATACTTCAAAACATTTTAATAAAATTTGAATGCCACAAGAAGGGGAATGTAACCGTTTGCGAAGATGACTCGATGAACATTAATTAATTTTTTTGAAACTTCTTTCTCTCTTAGGCCATTGTTTACAATTTCAAAATCCTCCCCCCTTTTAATATTTCTTTGAGAGATGCTGCGCTCTCTCGGCTAATCGTTCAACCTTTGTCCAACATAGCAAATTTTGGGCACCGAAGTGACTTAAGTCGCCTAACGATACGGTATCATTTGGTCCGTTTTTCGACCGACGCTTATCGGTCCGTGTAGGCGTTAGCTCTCTGCCCCACGCGATATTGCCGGTGTGTTTACCTTACGGCAATCTAAATGGTCTTTATCTCTTATGTTGAGACTAACTTGCCTCCAAGGCCTGGGAAAGTTTATATTAAGATTAATTTTGAAATTCCTCTGCGGATATGGTCGAAGTAAACTGACTTTAGTTTAATAAATTTGAATTTAAATTTCCGGCCGTTTACATTGTCGGCGGCTTTGTATTTAAACAGTTTCTGATTATTTGCAATGAAAGGTATTATACCAGTCTCTAAACGTAAAAATATTTGAGTGATCTTATTGAGGTTGTAACACGCCGACGTGTCACCTTGCTTGTGTGTGACTTTTACGGACAACTAAATAACCAATAAAACTGTCCAAACAAAACAAATTAAACTTATTGCCAAATTAAATAACTGGACCGACAATGCGGAGAGATTCCCAAGAAGGGTCATCCAACTGTTTATTACTGCAATTAGTCATGCACTATCCTATCCGTCTGGGTCGACTACAGCTACCCGCTACCTAAGATTTATGGCCGGCGCTAAGAAACTATTCTGCTAACCTACTTATTTGTTTTTCTACTCCCATCCTTAGCTCCCATCTTTAAAACACAAATTAGCGTATATGTTTCCACGTTGCTAAGTGATCTTTTAAATACATATTGACAAGCTGTGACTTTGTGCGTTTTAGTCACGGCGTTACGGCACAATTTCCGAATTTTAGTATTTTTGTGTAGACACTCGTTTATTAAACACTCGCTCCGCTACGCTTCGCTCGAGCCTAATTAAAACTCGTGACTAAAATGCCGTTTATAAAACTTGTTGCATAACATACTACTACGTTTTGATGTGACCCTTGCGGGGAATCCGCAATAAAATAATAATATTTCTAATATGGCTCGTGATCGTCGCTGCAAATCTGGACTTACGTTGTTGTAACTCAGTTCTTTGGTGCGTCGGTGGATAACCTGAGAGATCAAACGAACTAATTACGCTTAAATAAAAATACGGAAGTTAGATTTAATTAATAATTTATTTCAGAAAAAAAATGTAAAAACTCCTTGTACCGGCCACTGTGGGATCTGATGTAACGAGCGAAAAAACCCTTGCGTTAAACCAATACAAAGAAAACAAATTACGGTTATCAGGAAGTACAGTAGAACTCGCTTAACAGATTTCACTTTCGAATATCGGAGCTGACTTCCACACAGCTGGTCACCCAACGGTTTATTACTACGATTATTCACGCTACACTATCCCTACCTGCTACCGGGCTACCTGATTACTTCACGGCCGCACTAAGGGTTATTCTACTGGCCTATATTCTGTTTCGGTTGAACGACCCTTCGGAACCAGCGAGAAACCTTACCGTAATAATATTGACAATAATTACAATATCGTGACCACTGTGAATCTGGACTTACGTTGTGGTAACCTGGTTCTTTTGGTTCGAAGATGTATTTGACTTAAAGAACAAAGGAACTAATTACGTTTAAATAACATACGGAGTTAGGTCTAATTAATTATCTATTGCAAAAAAGGTGAGGGGTCTAATAAGCGTAGAAACCTTGCGTTGAAATCAATACAAAGAAACAAAATTTACGGTTATCAGAAGGACAGTAGAACTCCTTAACAGATTTCACTTTCGAATATCGGAGCGACCTAACTGACTTCAAACCACACAGTTGGTGGTTTCGTGCACACGCAAACAGTGGTTGGAGAGCTCTGCTCCTTAATTAGGTTAACAATTAATTTAAGTTCAACTTAGATTGGTCTTGGTACTAGTGTTTGCCACTTTAGATCGTACTCTCTAAGACTCGTTCTGCTCAGTCAACCAACGCACAGTGTAACACAGTGGGTCTACAGTGTACTTAATTAATGGAATTAATTAATTAATTAATCAGACGTTCTGGAGAAGTATGTGATACAAAATGCCGCCTTCAGCGATCAATTTGCAAGGTAATCAATAGCAATCACCAGTTTTTCAGGTACTCCTCTCGGAGGTGATGGGAAACCCTATCGCTAGCTAAACTAATTAATTGAGGTCAAATAGGTAGGGATACTGAACTTTACAGACTCTTTAACCCCTGATTAATGCAAATTAAATTATTCTTAACTAATTTATACCACCAAATATGTGACGAAGAATACAAATAAATGTAAATTACGGTGAGTTGCGCACATACTCTTGTTTAGACACCCGCGGCGCGAATCCGACCCTATCCTTGGTTTTGTTTAATTGCCCTTTCTCTTAACACACTGTATTTTAACCGTAATAATAAATAAATGATTTATTTAGAAAATGAGAAAATGACGGCAGGCACTAAAAAGCTCGCTAAGTCAAAACTAAAAGGAATTCGTCCGTTCACTCGAGAGATCGAGTCTGTCTGTTTTTCGCGCTCCGTCCTTTCCAAGTAAAAATTAACCACCCCCCTCGGACTTCGCAAGATAATTTTATGAAACCACCGGCCAATGAGAATCGCTGCTTCTAGCTCCAAATCACGCCTATTCAACCACAATTAGCTTGTCATGCAGCAAATCTGCAACTGCCCTGGCCCTCCCTTCCTTACAAGTGCACACTTGACATTTTAATACAACTGGCGCCTGTTTGAAACAAAGCAGACTAAAGCGAAATACTTAAACTTGCAACGTAATTTGATCTCTTTCCTATAACTGACATGTATCTACAATTTAGTGCAACCCACCCCATACAAATCCGAACGAACACAAAGCTAAAAGGTTACTCTATGACAGGTTTAGGTTGCCAGAAACCCGAAGTGTTATTTGCAAAGCTAACGTTACAAGTTTCTCGGACTCGCTGGGTGGTTTATATCCTCCTGAAAAGGGGCAGCGCGGCGCCGCAATTTTACTGCGTACAGTTCGAAGCGTCCGAACACGTGTTTGTTATTCGAGATTAAACACGCCCTAACCGATTTTGTTTTGAAGACAAATTCCGCGACCGTTTCAAGATTAATTAACGATTGCTGTTCACACACATTTGCCGATGAGCATGCGCACAATAAAAATTGCGTCTTGCTGCAAGAAAAGTGGCGTCATTTAGATTCGTGACATCCACGAGATGTCACTATTCAATCATTGAATTACCAGTTAGTCAGCAGATATTAGATTTTTCCACTAATAATCAAATGCACAATTTCGTTCAACAAAGTTTCTGAAGATGATATTTTTAGAATTCTGAACTCATTTATTTATTGAAACAAGATCTGCTGGCCATGACGGCGCGGCGTAACTGTTCGGATGCTCATTCTATGCTGTCCATTCCTTCTTCCATATTTAACCTTCATAGGCTGAGTATTTCATTCGGAGTTTAACTTTAAGCTTCGTTTTATTTCTACGGAAACAATTGTCTTTACAATTATTACTATGGGAATGAAACGAAGCTTAAAGTTAAACTCCGAATGAAATACTGGGCCACAGTCAACTTTTGTTTACTGAATAATGTATTGTAATGCGACCTTAATTCTTGCGTGCAATTTTCATTGCATATGTGTAAAGCGACCTTAATAAATTATCCGGTATTTTAATGATAATATGGAAACTTGTGTTTTGATGCTATTTATGCCAATTAGAAATGACATTGCATTTGCCACATCATGTCACAAACACGAATGTATTCATGGCCAACTTCCTTCTATGAATAATCACCTTCATTACATGTTTTAACACAAATTTACATATGAATCAAATACTGAATGACTGTCTACTAAAAGTTTATTTTTTGAACAACTTCAAATTTTGTTGACGTTTCGCTGAGACATCAACACCTTCAATTCAACGACGAATTATATACTGGGTGTCCCGTGACGTAATGTCACCACTTCACCTACGTGATAACCAATTCAAACTAAGTAAAAAACTCTAATAAAGTTTTGTTCTATAGTAAACCGTTTCAAAAATACTGGATGTTTAACATTTAATTTTTTATTTTTAAAAATTTTAAAACACCTTTACGTCACCATTACTTCACGGGATATCCTGTATACAAACAAACGTAAATTTCAAATTTTATTCTTCTTTGATTAATTAATTCTTTGTATAATTAGAATTTGATTAAAATAAATTAGATTATTGCCCATAAACAAAAACTGATTCTGTTTACTTACCCAAATTTGATGAACAATTTAAAATCAGTAGGTATCTAATTTACTTCTATAAGTTTTTTTTTTAATTCGACACTGCGTTGATTTAAAATTTATGGCAAATAAGTATCAACATCACAGAACGATGATACTGTTATTATTATTTATCAATCTGTCATGAAAAGGTATTTTACGTTAACTTGAGATATCATTCAGAAATAAAGTTTCTCGGAATTTTTAAATCTAGATAATGTTGTTTTTTAATTTAAAAAAAATTATGATAGGTGATAGCATGAAATACAATAATGTAAAAAATCGAAAACTTACCGGTTAAATCGTCAACAAATTGTGTTTCAGGCGCTTCAGGAAGCAGAACTGTCTTATCCAACGCTGTTATCTGACTCAAGTTAAAACTGATATTAAACCTGACCTTTGCCACCCTAGAACAACGATTGTTTTCAGTGAATCACGTACACTTTTAATAATTACTGATTTAACTCAATTCATTCGCGTTGATTTGTTTCGTTTTTTTTTTCGCAGTCGATGAGCACGACGCTAATTCTTTTTTTTTTGTGTAGCTCAATGTCAATTGGTGCAGTTTACTAAATATTTGTTGATGATAAAAATTTTCTATTTTTAGAGAGCATGTGTGCGCACATTCGTGATTCGTGGTTATAGATTACAACACAGCACAAATGAGGTATGACGACGTCTCCACACAAATATTTTTCTTTCAGTTCTCTTAGATAAAAGTCTTCTATTGAACACTTACTTTTCCAAAAAAAAAAAAAAAAAAGCGAAAGTAAACAGTTGATGAAAACCTCAATTTTTCATGAGGCTAATAAAATAATATTAGGAATTATTGATTCAACATACCATTCAAATTAATAAACATGCATTAAAATAATTAATTAATAAATTAATAAACATCCACATGAGGTCATAAAGTGAGTTGGTTTGAAATTGCTTTCCATTTTCTCTGCAAATTGAGTTGTACCTATTTTTTTAAACCTAATTTAAAAACAACGTTTTTATGTGTGCAATTAAAATAAAAATGAAAACCCCATGTCTTTCCTTGTAAAGGGTCGATGCTTAAAGAAGTTTGAGAATCCCCGGACAAAGGAAGAAAAAACGTGGTAATTGTAAAGACTACACAAGGTAGAGTCAGCTTGCGCGTCGCATGTTCCCACACTTTGTAATTGTAGTTTTTAACTTTACCACTTTTGCTTCATTGTGTATTTCTTTGTTTTACCAATGACGTGGACCTTGTGTACCCCAAAGCTTATTAACAATAAGTTTGTTGATGAGACACAAATAACATTGAAGAGCAATGTGAGAAACAGAAAGATAAAAGAAAAATATGAAATATAAGATACTATTGTTGTCGTATAATTTATCAAGTTTAGAATTTGAGAAAGTTTACGCATTCTCAGTGTATCCGTAAAACACGAGCACGTTTGTTTATTTTATCTTATGGTTTGGAATATGATACGGGGTGCGCCTCAGGTAGAGGGCTGGGGAAAAGATAACAGGCAGTCTCCGGGTAGATGCGGAGGGGTGAACATCTTGGTAAAGTTGCGTTAATTACGCAGACAGGCTCGCGAGTGTTGTAATGAATTGCAATGACATGTGATGAAAGAGTTGTGCAAGAATTCAGGCTTGCTGATGATAGATGATACTCTGAGGTAGAGTAAGGTGCCAATCTGCGGTGCCCGCTGGTGGCTCGGACATAGGGTAACAGATTGGGCATTCTATCATAAGGGTGATCGCCCTGTAATATCCATTCACTCTTTTTCCTCGTCTCAGTAGGCCGTGTTCTCGTTTCGTTGAGTTGCTGGTCTGAATTTTGATAGATGCCAGAATCTGACATTAAAAATATTAATGACAATTCCATACCACTAATCTGACTATGTTGCCAAATATTATACGAAGAAACACCGACTATGGCACCGTGAAATATGCAGTCGAGCTGGCAACGACGTCTCCGTCAGTGGACTCAAATTATAACCATGAAATTAAAAATAAACAAAACCGTTTCATCTGACGTCTATGTTTCATTGTGATACCAACAAAAATGTCACCCTAACTCGCCTACTGGGACGAGGAAAAAGAGTGAATGGATAATATTCGCCGGTAGTCGGAGAGAGTAGCGGATCACTCCACCTGCACACGGCATTTGACCATATCCGCCGGCTGCAGAGGCGTGAGTAGTAAATGTCGGAAAAGCAGCTAGCTGTATGCCTGACTAGAGAATTGCATTGTGCTTTTCAAGAATGGGGCCAGTGTAGCAAACACTGTGGAAGTTAGTGGCACCAATGATTCTGAGAATGTACGCTCAGAAGGCAAAGTATGCTAATATCCACCTGGGGTTCGTCGTTATGCATGCGAAGTACGAAGATGGACATTCGAGGATACCTTCTCCGTGAGTTCGCATCCCAGCAGGGAGCTTCCACATCTAGATTAGCCGCTGGAGTTGGCGGGGCCGGAAAGGGCCCCAGTAAGTAAAGTGTTCCACATTGTCTAGTAGATGCTCGTAAATGGTTATTTGTAATTTTGCATGACTATCCTACACTATCGTATAAGCGAAGGTAAAAAGGAGGACTTGAAGGGAACATATTTACAGAATGGATGATATTCGAAAAAGCGAAAGTGGGCGCTAAAGCCTTCTAGGGGGGGGGGGTAACGGGTTCAGAGGCAAAGGCGGTGACGAAATTAATAATAAACCCCCATTTTAAAATTGATAATTTTCGTGATTTTCCAATCGGAAACCATTGAAAATTTTGGTCCTACGAAGTGGGCGGTGGCCTCAAAAAGTTTGGAAACCTATGATGTGGTCTAGTGGTGGCGAACCTTTTTATATTCGCGTGCCAAAAATTTACAAATTATTTCTGTCCAATTGCTGATATGCCAAGAAGAAACAAAATCTTGTTTTCACATGTTGTGATAAAAAAAAATTAATAATTTATAAACGTATTCAGTGTTCAGTTGCAAAGTTCATCAAATAACCTTTGAATTTTCCGCCAACATTGTGGAAAATCATGTTCCACACCGAAAAGCCATCGCTGAACAAAAAAAATGTTCTATTTAGCCCCGAAAACAGCTCATTTGTAGTAACCTCGCTAAAAGGGGAACTTAATTTAAGAAATAAAGTTACACGGCAAACCAAATACGGTTTGACAGCTGTCATCCGTCAAACGGTTTACGCTCCTTTCACACTATACGGTTTTTGGCCGTACGGTAAAAAACCATGAACGGTCATGACAGCTGTCAAACCGTATAGCGTGAAAGGAGCGTTACTTATAGCGAATTCCAATCGCTACACTCAGTGTATTGTCATCTCATTTTAACCTCATATAATAATAAGAGATGAAGATACACTAAGTGTACACCAGTGCAGCGAATGGAATTCGCTCTTTCTTCTTTTATCAAAAAGTCAAAACCAACTCGATGAACTTTTCAATTGAACACGCGTTATAAAATTACACTGCGTCATCCAAAATTATTTAGATAAGCGGGGGGGGGGGGGTATGAAAAATAAAATCAGAGTTTAAGCCACTGTCTTGGCTTAAGCTTGAAATGCGCCCGGTTACAATCCTGGTTTGTTGACTTTTACGTACAACTAAACAGCAATAAAACAGTCCAAACAAAACAAATGAAATTCCAAAAGGTCGCCCAACGGTTTATTACTACGATTATTCACGCTACACTATCCCTATTCTACAGCTACCTGCTAAGGGCTACCTGATTACTTTACGGCTGCACTATTATTATTACTATTATTATAAGAAAAAATACCCAACAGCAATAGAGCCATTTACTGAGTATTTAAATTTAAATTGTTGAAATGTGTGACAGTTTTTTGATAAAGTTTAGCGTCGACACATTTAACTCAACTTTGTCAACTAAGGGTTATTCTACTGGCCTATATTCTGTTCCGGTTGAACGAAGGAATCAGCGAAAAACCTTACCGTAATAATACTGATAATAGAGAGTTTTAGCAATTTTTACGATATGGATAACGTTTACGCTAAATGCTGTAAAAAGAGTAATGCGCTTGCTCATATATTTGTGAGCATGCGCATTAATAGTTTTGTAGCATTTAGCGTAAACGTTATCCATATCGTAAAAATTGCTAAAACTCTCTAGTAATTATAAATCTCGTGAACCCTGTGAATCTGGACTTACGTTGTGGTAACCTGGTTCTTTTTGGTGCGTCGGTAAATAAGTCGAGAGAACAAAGGAGCTAATTACGTTAAATAAAATACGAAGTTAGATTTAATTAATTATTCATTGCAAAAAGAAAGGTAAAAACTCCTTGTACCAACCACTGAGGGGTCTGATGTAATGAGCGTAAAAATCTTGCGTTGAAATCAATACAAAGGAACAAAATTTACGGTTATCAGAAAGTACAGTAGAACTCGCTTAACAGATTTCACTTTCGAATATCGGCGCGGCCTAACTGCTTTCAAATCACACAGCTGGTGGTTCAGTACAGTCACAAATAGTTGTTGGAGAGCTCTGCTCCATAATTAGATTGACAATTAATTTAAGTTCAACCTAGATTTGGTCTTGGTACTAGTGTTTGTCACTTCAGATCGAACTGCGCAATCAACCAACGCACACTGTGACACAGTGGGTCTACAGTGTACTTAATTAATGGAATTAATTAATTAATTAATTAATCAGATGTTCTGGAGAAGTATGTTATACAAAATGCCACCCTCGGCGATCAGTTTGCAGGACAATCAACAGCAATCACCAGTTTTTCAGGGACTCCTTTTGGAGGTGATGGGAAACCCTAGCTAAACTAATTAATTAAGGTCGAATGGGTAGGATCCTTTCTCGACTACATCCAATCGCCTTGAGAGGGTGGTACTATGTACGCCTTTTTTCAGATCCCTCTCTTCGTCGTTTCTTCGTCAGTTAAACCTATCTAATTAATTATTGCGCAATGGACCCAAATTGACTGTTTTCGACACTCCACTATGGGTGGTTACGGTCTTTCAGTCTCTCGGCAAATCGGTTCTAATTAACCTGCAAATCTTTCGGCAAAGACCACAGCTTGGTCAACACACATACAGGGTGTGAAGAAACTTTGTTAAGAAGATGCCTATGATTAGGTGCTTAAAATTGTTAGGCCTCGTAACGAGCAATTAATTGGCCTTGATTTCTGGGTTTTAGATTGTGCTGGCACACTTGGTTTCGGCGGCAGATATAACTTGCCTCAGACCAGTGATTCAGATTGGCGATTTCCCTGTACAAATCGAAAACAACCGTTGGCGTGTTTCCAACAATGTCTCCAAAGGAAAACTATTTTTTAAGAGTACATTGTATTGCATTTCCAAATAGATTTGAGGAATAGTTACTTGTTGCTGGTTGGTTAAATCACAGAACTGGCCTAATAATTAATGAAACAATGACCAACTAGGTGAATGCCACTAGTGAGTTTTAATACTAGATTCAAATGTCAAATGTAAGATGAAATAGTTTAACTAACTGCAATGGTAATATTGAACTTTACAGACTCTTTAGACACTAATTAATGTAAATTATATTATTATGACTCAATTGATACCACCAAATGTGTGACGAAGAGATACAAACAAATGCAAATTACCTCGCCGCGTATCCCGTGATTCGCGCACAAACACTCCGCGCACTTCACTTCTGTTTTATAGCACTCGCCTCGAGACGCGTGCTCGTGTTTTGGTTAATTGCCCTTTCTTACCATACTGTATTTTAACCGTACCGAAATATATGATTTATCTAGAAAATGAGTAAATGACTGCAAGCGCTAAAGAAAACCGCTAAGTCAAATTTTAAAGATTCAACCGCTCGTTAGAGAGATTCGAACGTTTCTGTTTGTTTTTCGCGCTCCGTCCTTTCCAAGTAAAAATTAAACACACCCCTCGAGCTTCGCAAGATAACTTTTTGAAATAACCTCGACCCTCGCCCCTGCATGCATTTTCCCGTACACATTCATAAATTACGACACCTCAATTAGCTTATCCCACGGCTCCGTGGTGGTCTACCAACATGTGCAACCGCTTGATGTTACTAGTGAACAGCCTTTTTTTTTTAATGGATAGGATTGGCGGAATCTTCCAAAGACCCCCCAGGCACAGATCTAACGCGCGGGATGTGTTGGATTCAACCGCCATCGCGACGGTCGCCTACCAACTAAACCCCCTTCCCTCTCCTCGATACTCTCACCTCCTCCGGGTATCCGCCGTTAAGCATTTCGTCAGGAGTGGTGAAGGACGCCTATCTTTTATTATTTTGGTTTTGGTTTTCGAACTCTAATTCGTCGGTCGTCTTCCTCGACATTATCGCCCTGAGCATATCCATTACGATGTCCCAATTGGTTGTATCTGTCAGGAGGAGCTCTGCCACGTTGGCTGGTGTTATCGCTTGTCCGCATTCGCGCGTTGCCTGTTCCCTTACGTCCTGCCATCTTCCGCAGCTGAAGAGTGTATGCTCCGGATCGTCTATGGAGTCGCAGTACCAACAGTTCGGGTTTTCTTTCTTGCGAATCTTATGCAGGTAAGTACCAAATACACCGTGTCCGGTAAACGCCTGGGTGGTGTAGTAATCCATTTCACCATGCTTTCTGTCGCACCACTTGTCTACACTCCGTATAAAGGTCTTGGTCCATCCTTGATATTTGTCCCAACTTTCTTGCCACTTGTTCCTGAGGATCCGGCGAGCCTTGGCTTTGGAGTCTTTCCCTTCTCTGTATACTGTTACTCTTTCTTGAGCCCTAAGCCTGAAGGGTGGGAGGGCGGCTATGACGAGAATCGCCTCCTTAGAAACGGTCCTGTATCCAGATGTTATGCGAATGGCTGCTTTTCTGTTCAGAGCATCTAGTTTTTGGAGGTAGATCTTATAATTGAGCGCCTGTATCCATATAGGCGTTGCGTATAGCAGAACTGAAGTCACTACTTCGGCCAGTATTTTCCTTTTTTTTTTGTTTAGGTCCTCCAATGTTGGGCATAAGTCGAGCTATTGCACTTAATGATTTATTAGCCTTTTCACAAGTTTTTAGGACGTGAGTTGTCATTTTGGCATTGGTTTCAAAATGTACTCCCAGGTATTTGAGGTTGTGTCTGGTTTTTGACTCTGTGTTGTCATGTTGTAGGACAAGTTCCTTTAATCTGCGGTGGGCAACTAAGAGGACGGCTTCCGTTTTGGTCGGGTTTAGCTCCAGTCCATTTGCTTCTAGCCACTGGCTAACAAGGGTGATGGCTAAGCTGGCTTTTTCCTTGACAATCGAAGGATGTTTGTCACTGACAATGATTGCGAGATCATCTGCAAATGCTAAAAGCGTTACCCGACTTCCCACAGGCAAGCGAAGAATGTCATCATATAAGATGTTCCATAGCACCGGGCCCAACACTGACCCCTGTGGTACCCCGCAACTAATTGACCGAGTTTTTCCATTTGGTGTTACGATAGTCCGCTCATCGAGGTATGACTTCAGTATATTGATGAGATAACCACTGATTTTGGCTTTCTCTAGTGCTTTAATGATATTTGGCCAGGGCGCAGAGTTGAACGCATTTTTGATATCTAGCGTTATTAGCAGGCAAGTGTGCCTATTTTTTTAGGCCATCGATTTGATGTCCTTGACAGTATCAGATACTACCCTTAAGGCATCTATGGTACTCCTCCCTGGTCGGAAACCAAACTGCCTTTCGTGTATAGTCTGTCGTTCATCAAGCTCGTCACAAAGTCTTACTTTCACTAAGGTTTCCAAAACTTTTGCTAGTATGCTCAATAGACATATTGGCCTATAGGAGGTTTTGTCATCTGGATTTGCTCGAGGTTTTTCGATTAGTAGCTTGCTTCCATACAGCTGGAAAGTTGCCTTTTAACAGGCAGTTGTTTAGGGTTGTTAGAAGGGCATCCTGGTTAGTCGATATTATGGCTTTGGCTACTTCGGCTGGTATCTTATCCGGCCCTGGGGACTTTCCCAGTTTAATTTTACATGTTGCGTATTCCAGCTCTTTGGCGTTGAACTGTTTAATTTCCTGTTCGTTCTACCTTTGGCGTGTCCACTTGTTTATAGGTCTCTCCGGAAAGGGGGAATCGATTTCGTTATCGATTTGTTCTTCACTTAGGGCTAAAGGCGGATTAAGTTTAAGCTTTTTCGTGGCTATCTTGTATGCTTTGCCCCAGATGTCGTTCTCTAGTTCTCGACATAGCTCGTTCCACATTTTTTGCTTCTGTCTCTTGATGCCTTTTTTTAGACCCAGCTTTGCGGTTTTGTAGGCAATATATGTCTCTTCTCGGTCTTGTCCCCTATTCGGGTTCTTGTTGGCTCTCAGATGCTTTCTTCTGTTGCGTACGCACTCGTCCCTTAAGTCCGCAATTTCGCTATTCCACCAGTAAACAGGTTGGTGATGAAACCCGCCCGGCGCGCGTTTTGTTAGATGTTTGTCACAGAACTCGGTAATCTTCTCGGTCAGTTCCGTGGGGGTATATCTGTGCTGTTGGTTAAAAATCTTTAGTTTCTCGCCTAGAGATTTGAGTTTTTCCTCACTTGCATGCCATCCTCTTGTTTCTCTGCTGGGGAGCTTGTTGACCTGCTTGTTCTCGATGATGCTATAGCTTAAGATTTTGTGACTACTTAGGCTCTCCCAATCCTCTTTGACGCGCCAATTCTCGATGACAAGTGAACAGCCTGCGCTTATTGAAAGAAACCAGACTAAAGCGAACACTTTAACTGGCGACGCAATTTGATCCCGTTCTCATAACAGACCTGTATCTGCCATTTAGCGCGACCAAAATGCGTACAAAATCTAAACGAAAGCAAGCCAAAATGTCAAGCAGATTTGTTTTATGATGTCTGTGCGACTGTAGTGCCATTTGGATGGTGCCCTAAGTAATAGGGCACCATCCAAATTAATAATAAAGACTCGATGGGTGGTATGTTCCCTTGAGAAAGGACAGAGCGGCGCCCCCCCCCGGTCGCATTTTTACAGCGTACAGTTCGAACATCTAGCCACGTGTTTGTTGTTTGAAATTAAACATGCAATAATCGATTTGGTTTTGATAACAAATTTCGCGATCGTTTCAAGCTATTGAGCATCTGTCAAAACTAAAACGTCAATGTACATTTGACGATAGTAGGAAAAAATCTTCTAAATTTTCTAATTGAATATATTACATAAGGCTTAATAATATGATAACGACCAATTTCAAGCGCCGAGCGATTGCTAGCTGACCAATCACTACAGTGTTCGAGAGCGTTTAAACAATAACCAAAGAGTAGGTATTATTCAAAAGAAGACACTCCGTGCCGAGTAGTTTCGTTGACCTCGAACCAGTTGTCCCTTTAAATTGGCGTGGCGAAGTACGCGGGAAACTACTCAGTACTCACACAATGGCATTGGCTAGCGCGACTCGATAGCGTCGGCTAGCGCAAGGCGTGGCGTACAGTGTTCACCAATCAGATTATCTGCCCATTGTCGCTGTGCCGAAAACACTCGATTAATACACGAAAGGATATTTAAATTCTCTTTTCTAGTTTGCACTCTCTTGTAGCTATAATCGCTGTAACTTACATGTTTGACAGGTGTCAGAAAGCAAGCGTCAAACTAAAGTGTTGAATCAAGCTAAGACTTTGATTTTATTATTCATAGATAGCCTCCCCTTGTCTAAATAATTTTGGATCGGACAGTATTACTCTAGGCTGCGTTGTATAAAAGATTTAAGCCAGGATTAAACTGACGCCTACGTTAGAATGTGACACGGTGTGCCACACAGCGTGACGTGTGTCACATTTTAAATTTGATCCTGGCTTAAACCTTCTACGCAACGCAGCGTTAGCAACGTGTGCAGGAAAAATTTTTTGGCACGCGTGCCATAGGTTTGCCATGACTGATTTAAAAAAAATTAAAAGAGAATGAAGGTAAAACGAATGTCATAAAGCGTAGCATATTTATCTGTCGGCCTTTTTTCGTCACCCTATATAAACCAACTTTGATTTAATAAGATTTTTGATTAGAAAAAAATTGCAAATTGCAAATATTATAAAAAATAAAAAAACTACTGTAACTGCCATTGAAATTATGAACTGATTTACAAAACGTAAATATCGAAGATGACTATGAAATTATGATTTAATACTTAGATATAATTTATCTTAAACAACAGAGTGAACTTAGACTTTGGACTTTACACTCATATTCACCTTGTAATGTGAACGAAGCAGAAAATAAGGATAAACATATACTTTGAAAAAAAATGCCTATATCGCAACGGGAAACTTGCATAATACGTGGAAGTATTAAATGTTTGATTATGATTCACTTATGTATACATATACAAAAGTCTTGCTTATATGCATGTGTATAATTATAAAAGGCTCGCTACATAAAAAATCTGCCAAGGACATCATAAATCATCATTGGTATAGTATACAGGCTGTTACAAATTTGAGGCTCACCATTATTGTTCAGCACCAAAGTACACAACTTTGCCCTAATTTAACCGACATCGTATCTCTTACCGTTTTCGAGATCCCAATGGTGAGTCTCGAATTTGTAACAGCCTGTATATGTACTATCGCTGACACTATAAACAGAACGAGAAGCAATAAAACTGTGCGAAACTCGACCTTATTGCACCGGCATGATGTGAGCCTTACGCTCAGGTCATAAAATGTGTTAATCTACGATGCCAGGTATAAATCTTGGACAGGAAAAATACGCTTTAGGAAACGGGTATTAAAATTGAATATTGAATTAGCAAATATAAATTTGGGGTCTCATGTTCGTATCTTTTATTTCTGCATATTCAGTCAAACACAAATAACTTCGGTTTCAACAATTCCTTTTTTGTAAATAAATATTTCTAGGATTTATTTTTTATAATAAATTTGATGTCATTACTTTGTACTATTATTTTTTCTCGGATAAGTAAACTACGATCAAATTCTTTTGTTACACTAAAATTAGCATATATATGTGAGAATTCCTTATATAGTGCTTACTTTATTTTTTTTCTGAGAAAGATTGGGTCTGCTTATACTGTAAATAATACTAAATCTGTTTATATTTTTGGAAATCGTTTAAAGAAATAAATATTAATATTTTCAAGTATTTATGTAAAAACGAATTGTATTATATGTTATATAAAGAAAGTTATTTTGAAATGTTTTTCTTTCTAAACAAAAGAACAATATTGAAATTAGAAATTAAAAATTATATTCCACAGCTTAACGTATGAAACTACTGAACATGTCTCTGGAATTACTTGTTTTTATTCAGCAGATCAAATAAACATTATTATTATTATTATAACGATAAGAAGTTTTATTTTCCACTGGAAGTGCGTCGCCAAGAACCAGCAACTCCATTTTTAATGGAGTAAAAAATTTGTCAGTATGAACAAAATTTCAAAATCTCAACTAAATGTTGGATAAGTGGATAGTTATTTCTTTTCCATGTTTTACTGATTATTGTTATTGATGTTTAATAAATTTTACAATAATAATCATTTGTATTTAACAATTGTTTACTAGTTTTTTTGTCTGTTCTGATTGTTGCTGTTTTTTAAATATTTGTATAACTGAGATTAATTAATATTACCTACAGTATCTTCGCAAAGACTTTCAAAATTTAGTAGCTTAATATTTTAATTTAGCTTTATTCATTTTGACAAAACGTCTGTAAATTCTTTAAACAAATATAGTTTTAGTGGATAAAAATTTGTTTTCTTCTCCACATAATACTTACAGGCTATCCTAATTTTTGCAAAATGCTTAATATGTATTAAATAAATCAAAATGGAGTGCCGTTTCAGAAACTAACTATAAATATTATTTCTAAGTATATATTTAACTGGAAAATAGTATAGTCACTGGCTTACTAATCATTATAACATTGGTTTTAATTATTTAAATTCTTAAAATTAGCTCCGAAATGTTTAAGCTTATAGTATTATGCTGGCTAACATAATTTGTCCATTTCATTACTGACTGAATATAAACGAATTCTTATATATTTATGAAATATTAATAAATTAATTGAAAATGACTTTATTATTTAAAACGAATAATTATAATATTAACATCAGAAAATTAATTCTAACAGGATTCTAATATAGGAAAACAACTGATTTGCTTATTTTAATTTCAAATGAGCAAACCAGAAGAGAATACTCCAGATGTTTACCCCTGCACCGGCAGGTAATGCAATAAAATGTGCTATAAGGCTCAATTTCGCTAGGTCGTAAGAGGCATTAGTGCCAAGCAAATTTTCAATCGTTCTGTTTATAGTGTCAGCCATAGTACTTAACTTGATGCATTTTTCTTAATAATTGATCTACAAACTCTTAACGAAAGAGGTAATTTAAAAAAAAAAACGCTTAAAGAAAAACCAATTACTGGGCTACACATAAAATTTTCATTTATATACAGGGTGTAATCGAATAAGTTTCACTTATTAATACTGTGTAAGGTCGGCCGAAATTACCAATATATTTTTTTTGTTTATCATTAAAATGTAGTAATGCGTATACATAAATTTAAGTAATCAAAACGCTCACCATTTCCTTTGGCTACCGGGCACCGTTCGCTACCATCACCTCCCATTGACATGGTGCGTTCATGCAACAATAACATGTGTTTACAGCCATTTGTAAGAGACAACAGTTATTTACTCACCGGGGACCCCAGTCCCCTGGCCCCAACGGTCTGCACCTCTTCAACCCCTTGGTCAATTCACAACTCAACCTAGTACCTCTATCATCGCTCCTGATGATGTCCAACCTTGGGCCTTTATTATCATATCTGTTGCTCTTTCATAAAGTGTTGCTCTGAAACGTTATTTCCAGAAACACACGCCACATGCAACACAGGTAGCCTCAATGACATGCAAACATACTCTACCCTAAGTCTTTGTCATCTTCGACCCGTGGGATTCTCTACCACCAATCCACTCTTCCGCCAGGTGGCTGACATCTCGCCACGGTGACTCGCTTCACCTCCACCTGACACGTAGGGGTGGTGACAATTACATAATAACCTTAGGGGGGCTTACAATCCTCTACATAGGGGCCCTAAGGGGTCACTCATGGGACCGTCGTTCACCCTCGGCTGCGCGTTTACCCTGTTAGTACGATTTCCCTTCAGGGATGGCCACCACATGCACATGCCCACTGACGTCACAAACCCAACGTCAGCGTGGCCACCCCCGCCAACCTCCTAGTCAGCGGTCAAGTGATGTAGCACTTGCCACGCCTTGCCGAGCCTAACCCAAGGCAATCGCTCATTCGTACCATGCGAAAAATACTTCAAGCTAATTCTCTACATATCATGCATTAACTACAATTTATAACTTATCTCTAGGTACCGCCTTCCTGCTTCTACCAGCGTAGCGCACAATACTTTCTGAACACACCCTGTATACGCACGCCAGGTATATAATATACGCATACTATACAATTAACGCAAGTCACGCGTTGCAAGCGCAAGTTACAAGTTGCAAGTTGGCCAACTTTAAGCGCATGTATTAATTAATTATTTTCCGCACCTTTCTATCACATTAATTAACACCGCAAGCTCTTATTAATGCCTATCGATAACGTCTACTCAAACTCGACTGTCTCGATCTCCAAAGCAAAACCTTTTCTGCCCGAAAACTGTTTACTGTTTATATAAATTCAAAAGGATCCCAGCATCTTAAACCGTCTGGGCGAACGTAGATAAAACTCGATGCACTGCAGGCAAGCGTTTATAATTCTTTAATTCTAAACGCATTATATTTTTGCTTAAAAATGAATATCTAACAACTGTAAGTTCTTCATCACGTAAAGAATTAATTCTGCAAATATCAATAGTCAATGCTCAAAAATTAAAAAACTGAGAGGGAAAGTTAACTGATTACACCCTGTATAAATATTTTTTTTTTAAATAAAATTAATTATAAAAGTTAATTGATTTAAATACCTACGTACTTCTAATGTTATGAATGTGTTATGCAACGGTTATTGATGTACAACAATTAACTTACCCGATCATTTTTTTCAATAGAGAAATAATAAACGACAAGAACTTGAAATGCATGTTCATAGTAATTAAGATCAAATTAACTTTTACAAAGTAGTTATCCTTTAACAGGTACAACTCGTGCAGGTGATGTGATCACGATAAGCGAAAGAATAAACACTGACGGTCGCAACCAAATTTTAAACATGCTATATTAATGAATACAAGGATTTCAACTAAATGATAAACAAAATCTGGATATTGAAAGAATGGATATTGAAAGAATTAAAATGTGAGTGCCAGTAGAACACTGGAAAACAATAAATGCTAATTTAATAATTAATACTGTCCATAGCTTAATTATCATTATTGAGTGTGAAATAAATAATTCGTATTCTTGATATTTAAAAAAAGAAAGGAAGAGGTTGTCAATAAACTGTCTTACTTCAAGATTTAATATATTTAATTAATTAGGTACTACCTATAATGTTAAAAAAATAGCAAAATTTATAAATCGACAATAAAATAGAAGCAGCGGCTTTAAATTGAAAGAGTTTTCTTTTTCATATAAGCTCTAAGCTAATTCAGATTTTGCCTTGACCTAACTTTTATACAGTAGCTTTAGATCATAAAAAAATACGTACAAATAATTCATGGATATATTACCTCAAAATCCGAGTGGTCTGCATCTTAAACATTAAGTTAAACATTTTGCAAGAATCCCTTCTTTTGGAAACTTCCGAGCTGACAGTATTAGGATCACTCCAATTGTTCAGGATGACAGGTGAAAGTTCCGGTTTAATATTTATTTACGTCGCTTAGCAATTTTAAACCAAACTTTCTTTGCTGTTCCTATAAAGATAAAGCTAGTTTTACATTTGCTCTAATTTCTGTTACGAGAAAATAGTACAAAAAAAATTAATAAAAGGTGTTATGAACCGGACATACTTTTTATCCTAATGTAAAACAGGCTTAAGTAAAAATAATGTTTGTTTACGCTAAATCAATAGTTTTACTTTTCAAAAAAATTATTTAGTTTTAATTGACGGAAGGGCCGGACACAACGACACTGGCGACAACGTTTTTCGAAATTCGACACATTCAAAATACTAGAGTTTTTTTTTTAATTTGGCGTCGAAGTCGGCCTTGAAATTTTATTTGTGAACCATCATCAAAGTGACAGTTGCTAATTTGACATCTGATCTTACTACCTACCTGTAAGCCAGCAAATTAGTGCGAGGGACTGACGTTTCTCCAGCACCGCTCGGCAAAGCTCTTGGAGAAGGGAGGTTCGACGTAACCCCAAAGCAAAAGGTGGAGGGCAAAGTGAATAAAATCAAAAGCACCAGCCGAGCACACTTGTTTTTATTTAAATGGCTCAAACCTTTGGTAAAAATAAGATAATAATAAACCAAGTTAATAAAAAAAGAAATGACCCGAACGGGGTCCAGTTACATGAACGCGCAGGAAATTAAACAATTTGACAAGTTAGAAATCTTCCGTCAAACAGATCCGTTCTTCGTTTACAATTAACTTAAACAAATTTAACTATGCGCCGCAAAATGAAAATAAAAATAGCAACGCCGAGGAAATTGAGCCAACCCAAATGGGTAATTAAAAAAAAGAATAATTAAAGTAAATCCGACCTGTAATCAGGATCCGGCGTAATGATACAGTATCGGAGCGCCCTCTCGCGGTGGTTAGCGCCGTAAGTCAGTGTAGCAACGTCACCAAGGCAGCGTCGCCTTGCTGGACGAATCCACTTTCACAGGTGGAGGATTGCGAAACTTCGATCGGTACAAAAACCGGAAAGCAGCCTTTTTGTACGTCCTCAAGGGTTATCCCGGTTGTACCAGATAGGTAAAACTACCACAGGAATTCGAGCTAGAAGCCTGTTCCTCGTTTCAACGACCGGACACAGGCTTTTGAGAAGCTTTTTGTTTTAACAACCTTGTAATTCATTCCCTCACGTACGTTTGCAAATCTCGGAGATGTTCCGATTCCTTCTTCCTTCACAGAATCTCGTGAAAAAGGAGCACCAAGATAAAAATCACAGCTTCCTTGCTGTGTCTAGGTGATCTCAACATCGATATGTTGAGACCTGACACGCCTCAGTTTTTATATTTATCTGAAATGATGAATGCCGTTGGTGTTGAACAGGTTCTAAACGCACCTACTCGAATTACTAAAGCTACATCAACTTTGATAGATTTAATAATAGTTTCGAATGCATCATCAGTGACTGATTTTGGCTCACGAGATATTTCTGTTTCTGATCATGAGTTGGTATTCTGTGATTGGTTAACTAATAAAACTAAAGTCAATGCAATTTTCCGAACTTACCGCAATTTCAGTCACTTTGACCATGATGAATTTTTAGCTCATCTTCAATCCTTACCGCTTCATCTTCTATACAAAATTAATAGCGTGGATGACAAAGTGCAATTTCTAACAGCTCAAATAACTGAACTATTCACTGCATATGCTCCATTTAAAACGATCAGAATCAGTAAGCCTTATTGTCCATGGCTTACGGATAATGTTAAACTTCTTATGTCTTTGCGTGATAAAGCTAAAGCAAAGTTCAAATCGACACAATTACCAGCTCATTGGGAATATTATAAAGAATTACGCAATTTCACCACTACTAGTATTCGCAATGAAAAAAAAGCATACTTTGAATACAAGCTAAAATCAAATTCTTCTAGAATCCTTTGGAAAGAATTAAATTCTCTTCAACTAAAACCACCTCAAAATGCCGGGATCCCACCTCACCTTCAAAATGTTGATGAAATCAACGATTTCTTCGTTAATAGTATTCCTACTGTTGATGCATTGAATGATAATTTGCTTCACAAAATCTTTTAAGCGGACACTAAATCGCGCACCATACACTTAACGTTTCGCAGTCGTTCGATAGCTTCGTCAGAAGTGAAAAATATATATTTTTCACTTCTCAGAAAAATATATATTTTTCACTTCTCAGAAAAATATATATTTTTCACTTCTCAGAAAAATATATATTTTTCACTTCTGACGAAGCTATCGAACGACTGCGAAACGTTAAGTGTATAGTGCGCGATTTAGTGTCCGCTTAAAAGATTTTGTGATACAAATTTCATCGGACGAGAACCAACTGTAGATAATTTGCTTGATTATTACAACAGCTGCACTAAGAATGATATTGGATCTGTCTTTGGATTTCATTTAGTTGACGTACAAACTGTTAATAAATTTATTCATAACATAAAAGCTACTTCATGTGGCTATGACAATCTAAGTATACATATGATTAAATTGTGTTGCCCATATATAATCCCCTTTGTTACAAACATTATCAACAGCTGTATTTTAGATAATATATTTCCTACCTTTTGGGAAAAGGCGATTATCGTTCCTATTCCAAAAAAACCTAATCCGATGCATCACAGTGATCTCAGACCTATAAGTTTACTACCTATCTTATCTAAAGTTTTTGAGAAAATCATCGATGACCAATTGAGAGAGCACTTAAGAACACACAAGATATTACCTAAATTCCAATCCGGATTTCGCCCGGGTCATAGTTGCGCTACTGCGCTCATGAACATCACTGATGATATTTTAAATGCCACTGATAAACAGAAATTATCCTTGCTAGTTCTTCTTGACCTTAGTAAGGCGTTTGATACAATCAATCACGATATGATGTTTTCTATCCTGCACCGCATTGGCCTAACTAGTAATGCAATTAATCTACTAAAAAGCTACCTTAATGATAGAACACAGTGTGTTAGATTTAAGGATTGGGTGTCGTCTGATACAAATGTAGTAAGAGGGGTCCCGCAAGGGTCCGTATTAGGTCCGCTCTTATTTACGATTTACACTACAAACTTATTATCATCAGTTGAAAATTGCAAACCTTTTATGTATGCAGATGACACCCAGCTCCTGTACACTTTTGACAAAGAGCTTGCTAACGAATCTTTGGCCAAAATTAATAATGATCTCAGCAAAGTTGCCTCTGCCTGTTCAGAACATTCATTAAAAATTAATGCTTCTAAATCTGTTGCTTTACTTTTCGGTAGGAAAAATGATTGTAACCTTGTTCAACAGGAACTAATTCCTTGTATTGATTCTGAAATCATCCCACTTGTTAAATGTACAAAAAACCTAGGCTTAATAATGGATAATGAATTTAGATACAAGCATCAGGTTTCAAAATATATTTGCCAGGCGTACAGTACTTTAAAATTAATATAACCTCATCGTCACTACCTATCTACAAAAATTAATTGTAATTAATTAATGTAATTCGTTAGTCTTATCACACTTCTCATACTGTGTTTCTGTATATGGTCCGGCTATCGATGTCAGAGATCAAAACCGCATCCAGAAAGTTCAAAATTCTTGTCTGAGATATATATTTGGAATAAAGAAGTTTGAACACGTAAGTCACAAACTTACTGATATCGGATGGCTTAGCATGAGGAACAGGTACATATTACAGACAGCGTGTCTTTATCATAATATTATAATTAGTGGGGTACCATCTTATTTGCACCAAAAGATTAGATTTAGAACCGATATTCATAATATCAATATTTACAGTTGGTTCTTGTCCGATGAAATTTGTATCACAAAATCTTTTAAGCGGACACTAAATCGCGCACTATACGCTTAACGTTTCGCAGTCGTTTGACAGCTTCGTCAGAAGTGAAAAATATTTTTCACTTCTGACGAAGCTGTCGAACGAAAAATATTTTTCACTTCTGACGAAGCTGTCGAACGACTGCGAAACGTTAAGTGTATAGTGCGCGATTTAGTGTCCGCTTCAAAGATTTTGTGATACATAATGTCAATATCCGTAACAAAGGACTCATAACACCACCCATACATCATACAGCTCTATTTAGGAGGTGCTTCTCATACAACATATATAACATATCGTCGTTGTGCATGCAAATTGCGCTAAGTGCTAACATTTAAATTTTACAGTAGGAACAAAAAACTGTATGAAATATTAAATCATATCTTTTTGTGGTAAAAAGGACTGTCCTCTACTTTTTTAAGATATTATCCAATTATTAAAAATACCCAATTAAATAGAAATGTCTTCAATAAATTATTTAATGGCCAAAAATATATTTTTGTTACTCATTTTTAAAAGTGCACATAGCGCATTTTGCATGCACAACGACGATATATAATACGCTCCCGTCTCATTTTAAGAATCTTTCAAGTAAGGCTTTTAAAAGAAACTTGAAGAAGCATTTGTTTACATGGCAATGTGCTGGCAAAAGTTTTTGGCAAATCTAACTCGCAGTCGGCTATCTATCTTTTTGTTCTGTTCTTAACGCATCACTGAATGGTAATCCTTTCTTTTTATTGTTATGTTCAGAGTATAAAGGTATGAGTGGAAGAGCAGAAGATGACTGCAGGTTGCTGCAGCCATCATTCTGAACTCCGCCTTTTGATTTGCCCTCACAATACGTAGGTACTGTTTTTATTACATGTATTGTATATTTTTGGCGGAAAATAAAGACATATTATTATTATTATTATTATTATTATTATTATTATTATTATTAAATACACTAGTCGTACGTTGGGAGCTCTAAAGAGAGACTGACTGCGAGCGAACTTCGCGTTCTTCCCTTACCACAAGTTCAGACAGGAGTTGTTAGGATTGAAAACAGATTTATCTAGAAAATCGAGTGAAATGGAGATATACAGTATGCCTAAATATGAACGCATAATGTAACTGACGCAATATTGCACAACATTGTGAAATGCGACGATCGGCACGTAGGCCGCTTGGCCGTTAGATTCCCACATTAATGCAGGTAGTTCGGAAAAATATTATGAACCGTAACAATCTTGTCGCACCTAACCTTGCTTTCGAGTTCAACAGCGCGATAGGACAATACAAGAATGTGATCATTCTAACAAACGAAGAAAGACAATAAGAATGAGATCGGTTGTAATAAACGAAAAAAAGACAATAAGGAAAGAAGATTTACAACAAATATTCAAAATTGGGGTGCGTTCACAATAAACACTTTTTCACCGCCAACTTCGTCGCTTTGTCTTGTCAAAATATATTTTGAAACTATGTACAAATTAAAACATGATTTTTAATTTAATTTTCACTGGCGCTTTTGTCGTCTCTTCTTTTTTTTGTCATCGAAAAAAAAAGAGAAAAAATACTTGGAAACATGAACTAAATAATAAAACAAAAAAACGAACGGAAAGTTAAAAAAAATCTGGAAGAAAAATCTATTCTGCACCATGTACTTAGAAAACCAGAAGATATTCCACGCCAGAAAAGGTCAAAGAAATAAGCAACAAAAATATTTTTTAAATAAATAAATAGCAGGAACATTCCGTCATTCTGCCATGCGCGTTTCATTTGTATGCCGATTAAACGATGGCTTGCAATACGAGTTATTTCTGTTCTTCTATCAACCCCCCTCTTAATATCTTACATGCATTGAAAACGCTTGCACGCAGTGCTGCCAACTGCAAGTATTTTTCCCTTTTGGCAGGTATTTTTTTAATGAAAAGGGAAAAAGGTAATTTTGTTCAAAAAAAGGTATTTTTCAATAGGATTCAGTCTTTAAAACAACATCAGTTTTTTTTCTGCGAGTTGAGATGTTGAGAAGTGTCATCAGTATCATCTAATAAAATACACAATCTGGGTGCATTCGGCATAGCGATCGAAGTACAAAAAGCGTGCGCGATTTACTCTTTTCTGTTTCTTTATTCGTTCGGCGCACACTCGATTTTGTTTCAAATTTATTCAGAGCACTACACGGAGCGTACTTTATGTGCTCCTACTTCAATGTGCGAGCAGAGAGAGTAAGGCGGTAAAATAAATCTTTTGATTTAAATAAAGCAAAAAATGTCGAAGATGGTATAATATTTTATTATGTAATATGTGATTTTATAAGTGAAAATGCTTTAAATTGTTTTTGCGTCGTGTCAGGTAAATTGCGATACCTTTGTAAGCAATATTTTTAATTTCTTTTTTTCCATCTTCATCGTTACTATCTAACACATGCCATATTTCTAGCGCAATAAATCTAGCAACAACTTTTGCACTCATTTCATCGTACGTTTGCAATATTAAAAAATAGAAAAACCGTTAAAACTAGACAAATGCTCCACTTGTGCTCCAATTCATTCCAATAACCCTAAACGCTCTTATTGATTTGTCACATGACTAGAGTTACTCTGCTCCAATCTGAGATTCTTATGCCGAATACACCCTTTAAATATGTATTAACATTTATAACTCTCTCTTTTTCTTCCACTGCAGTTGCTTAGTTCTCCGTCTTTGTTCTTGTTTCGGTTACATTCAAAATTCAAATTGTCAATCTGACCATTGACCGTTCATTTTATGCTGGCTGGTGGTTCTGTGTGTGTGGTATGTGCGGTACGTGTTTTGCAAACAAGATTTGCATTATGTTGGTTTCATACGATTTAATTTATTGGTCAAGAAACTACTGAGAAATTGATCAGTTGTTTACTGTACTGCATTTCTCACTGCAAACTTTCAAAGTTAAAATAAGACTCTGTTGTAAACTTTGATAGTTTAAACAAACTGTTCTTTTTTGTTAATAAAATATTTATTGTTGCAATCTGGTGTATTACATATTGCAATGGTTATTCAAATTGTCAACCCCAACAGTACTTTTGTCTGGTTGGTTAGGGTCTGTCCTCCCGATATTGCACAACTCTCAGTTTCTCATATGGAAAGTAGTTTTAATAATTTAGATTAACGAAGTTACGTATGACTCGATAAAACAAAGCTCAGAACTTATTTTAATTAATTTCTGCAATGAAGCGAAAGATGAGTTAAAACTAAAAATGTAGTTACGTGACGCGAACGCTAGAACTATATTAAGTGACACAGATAAACGTTAGATAAAAGGAAATAATTCTAAGAACCAACATATCCGCATGAGAAACTACTTTATAAATTAAAATCAATTGCATGATCACATAAATCAAATTTAGACAATCATCGGAGATTACAACAACTCAGAAATACATTTTCATACATAACCTCAAATATTAATACATATAATTAATAAATTTGAACAACTTCTAATTGCTCAGTTTTTTGAACAATTTATTGTCGCCAAAAATTATGTTAATATTGTTGAAAAGGGAATTTCTCCTTAGATAAGGTACTTTTTAACCTCTCAAAAGGGAATTCGAAGTCTAAAGAGTTGGCAGCACTGCTTGCACGTTAGCTGCCAGTCCTTCGTGGCTCGGTGTAGGGTTTGCACGTTAGTGCCACTGTTGCGGTTGGTTTTGTGCTTTGCAATTCATTTGGCTGAAATCGCCTGGAGATGAATGTTTACGGTACTTTGTTTACCGGATTTAACAAATCGTCACCCCTACACTTGTAAGCATTGTGTAATACTTGTCCAAGCCTAGACCCGGCATCGGCAGTTGGAGATTAGGTAAATATGGCGTGTGTTTGGGCGTGGTGTAACGCATATGTTCTTTTCTTTTAGGTTTTCTTTTTTCTTATATGTTTATGTGACTATACATTTTGCTGATTGTTGCTCTTTCTTCAATTCTTAGATTTATTACGAATACTACGAACCGAACCGAACCGCTGGAGTTGATTTCGTGGGGTTTAAGTTGCCGCAAGATCAGTGCGACGCCGACAACGGTTACATTTACCGCCATTACTCCCCCGTCTTTTTTTATTGAGGTCGGGGAATCTTCATAGACTGCTTCCCGGCTGTAGTGCAATGTCGGGGCAGTATTGGTTTCGCCTGGGAAGGTATCCCAGACTAGTGATGCGACGAGTCGCTGTTTTTAAGAATCGAGTCGACTCGAATACTTTTATAAAAGAATCGAGTCTTGACTCGAGTCGAGGGACTCGAGTCCAGATCAAAAGACTCGAGTACTTGACTCGAGTCGAGAGATTCGAGTACTTGACTCGAGTCGATAGACTCGAGTCCAGATCAAAAGACTCGAGTACCTGATTAATCTCGAATTGAACTCGGGAGTCGCCGTTTTAAAGAATCGAGTAAACTTGAGTATTTTTATAAAAGAAGCGAGTTGATACTCATTTTGCTAGATTTCCGATCGTCACTTGTTTTCTTTTATAATATATTCTGGTGGTTCAGATAAATCTAAAACTTTTGTATATAATATTATTTGATGTGTCGAATATCTAATAAATGTTGCGTTTGAAAATTATACGTCGGATGCATCTGGAGCGTATGATTTCATCTTTCTCAATCACGAATTTTAACCTATTTTGTATCTCACTCATTCGTTTAAAAAAATCTTGTGTTTATAGTATTTCCATGACAACAGGCAATCTTTCACATCCCACATTTAAGTAGGGTGTGAAAAGATCGCCTGCTGTCATGGAAATGATATAAACACAAGATTTTTTTAAACGAATGAGTGAGATACAAAATAGGTTAAAATTCGTGATTGAGAAAGATGAGATCATACGCTCTTCTTTTAAATGGATGAGCGAGATACAAAATAGAATAAAAATCGTGAGTGAGAAAGATGAGATCATACGCTCCAGATACATCCGACGTATAATATTCGAACACAGCTAAAGTATGCAGGCAGCGTGCAAAATATAAACAAAAATTGATTTACTATGTAACTGCATGTAACTGACAGCGAGTCTACCCGACTCGTTGCAGCGCTATTTAATTCTAAAATCGGTACTCGAGTACTTGAATCGAACTGGAGTTTCACTGACTAGGGTTCATTGCAATAGTTACTCGAGTAGAACGAATACCTTTGGGATTCGAGTCTGATAGCGAATCTACTCAACTCGTCGCACCACTACTTAATTCTAAAGTCGATACTTGAGTACTTGAATCGAAGTCGAGTCGACTCGAGTATCGCTGACTCGGGTTCACAGAATTAGATACTCGAGTACAATGAGTACCTTTGGGAATCGAGTCTGATAGCGAGTCTACTCGACTCGTCGCATCACTATCCCAGACGCCTACCAACTAAACCCCTTTCCTCATCTTCGCATACTATGCATACCTGGGGCCCAATTCTTGAAATCACTCGACAAATGTCGTATGCAACATGACGTCAAAATGACGTAGACTCTGATATAAAACTATAATTACAAATCGTTCGAGAATTGCGTCATATTGACGTCGAATGATTTCAAGAATTGGGCCCCTGGCATCCACCTTCCGGTATTTCTTCAGGTATACATACCGTCTTCTTAGGTTTTTCCTTCCTACTCTCCTAATTTCTTCGTTCCTTTGTCCTCCGTAGTGGTCTTCGGCGTACTAGCCACGCTTTCCGTTTCCTGCCACTTTTCTTCCTGTTCTCATCGGTCCTTCTTTCCGTTGTCCGCAGTTGTAGTCTTCATTGTTCTTGCCGTCCTTCAAGTCTCGTTAGGTTCTTCTTCCTCTTTTCAGTTCTTCTTGCCATTTGGTCTCCATAATTGTCTTCGGCATTCTTGCCATACTTGATCATGTGGTTTCGTTTGCTGCCATGTCGTCCGCGATGTTCTCTTCTTTCCACATTCGGTATTTGCTTTCGCTCTTATCTCATTCTATTCCTCGCAGACGAAAAGCGTATGTTCAGGTGTATCTGTCACACAGCACAGAACTTGCTTCTTGCTTCTTGATTTCGTGGAGATATTTTCCAAAAACGCCGTGGCCTGTTAGCGCCTGTGTCATGTAAAAGTCCACATCGCCATGTTTTCTGTTGCACCAACTCTCTACGTCTTTTATGAATGTTTTTGCCCATCCGTTATACTTGGACCATCTTACGTGCCTCGTTTTTGGCCTGATGTCCTTCCTGGTACACTTTTGTTCTCTCTTGTACCCTCAGCTTGATGGGCGGTGTTGCTGCGATGGCCAGTATTGCTTCTAAACGCTGATGTGATCCTTATTGCCATCTTCCTGTTCAGCCTTTCCAGCATATTTTCATAATACTTGTAGTTTAGCGCCTGCGCCCAGATTGGGGCTGTGTATAAGATAATGGAGTAGACGACCGTGGATAGGATTCTCCTCTTTTTTGGCCGTGGGCCTCCTATATTGGGCTTCAGTCTTCCTAAGGCTGTGTATGATTTATATGCTTTCTCATATGCTTTTTTCACATGGGTTGTCATGCTTGTGCCCTTACCGATGTATACCCCCAGGTATTTTATTTCTTGCTTACTGTGAATATGAAAGCCTTCTACGTTTAGCGATACTTGGCTTAAGCTTCTCTTTGCAGCTAGGATAATCATTTCCGTCTTCTGGGTTCCGTCAGCATCGTTTTCACTTTGCTCACTGCGTATAGTGCTTTTTGTTCTAGTAAACTCAATGTTTTGGCACTTACCACGATCGCCAGATCATCTGCGTAGGCTATAAGTTGAATCCCCTCTCCCGTGTCCGTACGTAATATGCTGTTATAGAGGATGTTCCACAGGGTCGGCCCCAGCACGGACCCCTGTGGAACCCCCGAAGTCATCTGTGTTCGTTTCCCGTTGGTTGTGATGATAGTTCGTTCGGTGAGGTATACAAGGTATGGGTCTATTTTTTCTTTGTGCAGAGCTTCCTCAATCTTCTCCCATGGGGCTGAATTGAACGCGTTTTGGACGTCAAGTGTGATCATTATGCAATGATGGTGGTTGTGTCTTCTAGATCATCCATGATTCTGTTTTTAACTAGAGTTTCTAGTAACTTGCCTGCTAAATCTAGGAGACAGATCGGTCTGTAGGTGACTCTCTCATCGGGTGTCTGTCCGGACTTGGACTCATCCAACCGCTGTTGGGGAATTTCGTCGCGAAAGGTCGCTGAGAATTGCGATACGCCGTCTTGGCTTCAGTGGTCTTCCCCCGGGCATTGACGACAATAGTGCCGTATTTTGGAATTTTTATTTTAATAATTGTTTGACCTTATACTTTTGGGATTCCGTACGACCCCCCCGCCCCCACCCGCCTCATTTCCAGAAGTTAGCCGGCTGTGCTGGAGATCTTAAAGCTGCGTTCGTTTATTCAACTCCGTTCACTCTATTTACTCTTTTCACGCTCTAAAGAGTGAGAGCGAATAAGTTTTAATAGAAGTAAGAGTGGGACAAACGTGCAAAAAAAGTAAATAGAGTGAACAGAGTTGAATAAACGAACGCAGCTTAAATTGCCCTCCTGCAATTTGCTGTCGCTAGATAAGTAGGTAGCAACTTCCACGCCGTTTATTTTAGTTCTCGTTTATTTCAGCTGGTCGAATTATTTTTCCCTGTTTCATTGACGATCTTTATGGTTTCTGCTTTTTGTTTTTCTTTATTCGCCTTTTTTCTCTCATATTTCCTTGATCTTTATTTCACTTCTCTGTGGTTATTAACTCTGCATCACCTTAACTTTTTTTTTAAAGTGATGCAAAAGTATAAATTTTAAGACGTTTGAAATTTTTTGCAGTTTTCCAAAAAAAAAGAAACAAAAATTCGTATGTCCTTAACAAAAAGTTATTTTTTCACCAAACCGTTTGAGAACTGCTGAGACTCCCACTCTAGAGTCAGAATGCACGAGACGCCCGCGCCAGGTAAGTACGAGGATCGGGATAACCTTACGTTCCTTTGTTTCAAAAGAGAAATAAACAGGTTTTTTCTGTACAGAACGAACTCTATCACAATGAATGCTTTGCTTATCATACGAATTTTCAAGTTTTTTAGAAACAAACTTTTTGGAAAGGTATTTCGTATTTAATAAAATGCAAATAAAATAAAAACTTCTTTATTTAAAAAAAATATATTTAATTATACAAATAAAAAAAATATTTCTGTACTGCAAATACAGTTTGAAGGTTGAAAATATTGAATCGAATACACATAGAACACATTTGCGCCCTTAAATTATACCGAGTGATTTTTAAAAGTCTTGCCAAGAGATCTGGGCGGCATTTCTTAGTTAGCTTAAGTGAAAAGTACGTCCTTTATGCTGTTTACAGTAAAGCTATGACATGCCGTCCAAATTCCATGACAAGAGTTGACAAGAAATTAAAAAAATCACGTGATATGTACTCCTATAAGCTCTGCAGACGTTACGATCCATATCGTTCCAACTCCAGTTATACGACGGACTGTACAACCGATTGTTTCGTCTATAGACCATTTTATATGTAGAGCATCTTGACAGGTTGACAATACTGGGTGCGTTCCGAATTAACGTCAGGCGTACAACTTTTTACCTCGCGCATGATTTTTATATGGGAAAATGATGCGCGAGGTAAAAAGTTGTACGCCCTACGTTAATTCGGAACGCACCCACTGAGTAAAAGCACGCTTTTTTCATAGTTCAACCAAAATAATACTGGTAGTAATTGTAGTCCTGCGCTGCAATTATAGCCTGAAGGTCGGAAATACTATACGCCTTTGCGCCCTTGGATTGTATCCTATACTTACATGTAGAGAGTATCTACATAGGTCGACAGTACCGAATAAATAAAGCACCCTTTTTCCATACTTAAACTAAAATAATATTGAAAAATAGTAAATGTTTCTACAATCTATTTTTCTGTTATTATGCGCCGATCGATTGATAAGTTCAAGACCTTTTATATGCAGGTTGTTTCAGAATAAGTCGGCACCATTGCTAACTTTTTCATTTTTGAAGCTACACAGTCGATCAAATGAGGAAATTCGTTTGTCGTTTTCCGTGGATTACAAATATGAAAACAGAAAGACAATAGCATGTGAAGTTTTCGAGATATCTTCTATTACACGTTTTTTTTTTTTTCAAATGGAACACCCTGTATTTTATCATCGTAAATGAAAGAAAATTGAATTCTAGTAATAATAAGAAGTCTTTATCCTACACCATATTCGAGAAAAGTCAAATAACTGAGATGTGTGAGCTTTAATTGAACAAGGAGTAATAATAAAGATCCGAATCATTGGCCACCTCTGGCGCTGTAAAAATCGGTATTTTAAATTATTTTGCAGAGCCCTGCGTGTATTATACCGTATTTTATCCTAACCTAACCACGGAGAGAGACAAACAAGCTTGGTAATTTGAACAACTCTGCAGCTCTAAAGATAAGAAACTTAAAATGGTACCGATTTATTTTGAAACAGCCTGTACATCTCCTTTTAACTTTAGTGAAACAGCTTTGCCGCTTGGAGTCAAGGTCATGTTATACTCGATCCGATCGGCATATAATAAAAAAAAATGAACTGTACCTGTAACCTTTCTTAAAAAATTATAACTGTCATAAAATGGTTATGATTTTAGTCCATGTTATTGTATTACATTCTATACTTTTTACTTTTCATTTTTAGTATGTTTTACCATCAAAAATACATAATATATTGATTTTTAGTATACAGGGTGCATCATTGGAATGGGTTTCTTCAATAAGTAGCTCTTTAAATATTGATTATAAAAGAAAATATCTGATATAAAAGTTATCGAACATTGTTGTCGTTGTATAATTTATCACGTTTATTTATTTTGTCTTATGGTTTGGTAATATGATACGGGGATATGTGTCAGGCGGAGGGATGTAGAAAAGATAGCAGGCAGTCTCCGGGTGAGCTTTGAGTGATAAACGTGTTGATAAGACGCGCAAATTAGACAGACGGGATCGCGAATGTCGTTAATGAAATGCAATGATATGTGATCAAGGAGTTTGTGCAAGAATTAGGGCTTGCCGATGATAGATAATACTCTAAGATAGAGTAACGAAATTATATTCTTGATACATACATTATTTATTAATTTCATTTACGTGGCAGTATTCTCGGATTGAAACTTAAAAAAAAAACAATCCCATTATTAAAATTCCTTCTACATGAAACTGCAATTTAAATGTGTTGTTTTTATAGACTGAAATATAATGTAACAGAGTTATTTTGAAATCTGGAAGTTTTTTGTGGTGTATAATTTTTGATAACTTGTAATTTAAGGGCAGTGGCTCTCAAATGGTTGTATGTTACACGTAAGGAATATTTGAGAAACACTGTTTTATAGTGTAATCATTCTAAAATTTTAATCTTATAGCAATACCAGTTATGCCTGATCTAGCAGTAAATACTCTGCTTCTCGCCAAAAACATTTTGGCTTGTTTTGTTATTAAGATTCTCTATGTGCCAAATAATTTTTCTACTCTTTATTGCTGTAAAATTCACAGTCGAGCTGTTTTTTGGAGTCTGTCTTCCAGTTTTATATTATATACGAAAAGAAAAAAACAGATCGCTTCCTTTAGTTTTCCTTTACTTTGCATGTACATCAGATGGTTGCAAGGCCCGATGCAACGAAATTTTATCGAGCGGAAATAAAATTTCGATGTTGCCCTTGCAAATATAAATAAACTGTAGTTTTTTTTTCGTGGTATGTGTATGTTTTTACCAACAGTCAAAGTTATAGCAATAAATTAATCATATTCTTACAAAAAAAAAAAAAAAAGGTGCAAATCTCGCGGTGTCCGCTGACTGCTCGGACAAAGAGTAAGAGATTGGGCACTCTATCATATGAGTGATCTCACTGTATTCGCCGGATTAAAAGTAGGGGATCATCCCACTTTGCACACGGCATTGTACCGTATCCGCCGCGCCGCCCCAGTTGCTGAGGCGTGAGTAGTAAGTGCCGGAGACAGCCTGACCTCGTGGATTGCATTGTGCGTCCCAAGAAGGTCATGACTTGGTGTTGCCTGGGCTCGGGCCAGTGTGACTAATAGTGTAGGAGACAGTAACTAATTATAAGGTGCCTATTACCGTGCCTTTAAATTAACTCCTGATTAAAGTAAGCTGTGATATTATGAAGTTGGCGGCACGCAATGCAAGAGCACAGCATATGTAAGTAAATAGTCAGTAGGGACACTTAGGACACTCGATTCTTATACTGTGACAAGAGTGAGAAGGCAGTGGTCGATAACTGTCGCGAGGTACCGAATCATCAACGGTTAAACCGAAGCGGTACTTAGCGGAACTTACTCTTACCTTTTCTATTTACATTTCATCTTTTTCTAATATGATATGTCGCGAAAATGCTCCGTTTCCGGTATCGTAAACAAAAATCTGACAATGTTGAAGTTATGTTTAATTGTTGCGCGGGACTATACATCGGAGTAACAAATTTCGAACCGAACACCGCGGCAATAGAACGGTTCTTCAACTTCGCGAACCGTTGACGAATTGGTTCCTCGCGACAAAAAGCCTAGTGTCCTATTATCCGATCATAACATCTCATAAAAAAATGTGCAAGGTAAACGCAAAACACTTAATAAATTCATTTCAAAACAACACTAAAGCTTAAAGCAGATACTGACATTGCTGTCCCTCAGCTTGAATGCACAGACGTACTCTGCGCTTCATGTTTTGAAAGTTCAAATGCGTTTGCAATGTTGCCAACAGCTTGGAGTGAACTATCGCTACAATTAGAAAGAAAAGTCGCTAATTTCGCTGCGAAAACTTAAAAAAGTCGCTAAATTGTCGCTACTTAAATAAAAATAAAAAAAATTCAAAATCAACCTTAGGATTTTTTTTTAATTCCCGTTTTTTATAAATTATTCGGTTTTTTTTAAGAGAAACTTTAGAAACTTTCCTCATCACTCAATAGATGGCGCTTCAAAATCAACCTTTTTTTTCTTCTAAAATTCTCGTTTTTTATAAATTGTTTGTTTTTGTTCGCCTCTTTTTTTGAAGTTTGTATCAATGGAAATTTTAGTTATCACTCAATAGATGGCGCTTCAAAATCAACCTGAGGATTATTTTGTTCCAAAAAATTCTTGTTTTTTGTTCGCTTTTTTTTTGGGTTAAGTTTGTATTATGGAGACTTTCCCATCGCTCAACAGGTGGCGCTTTAAAATCAACTTGAGGATTGTTTTTTTTTTCTATTCTCGTTTTTTTATATAAATAGTTCTCTTTTTTTTAATTTTGGTTTTTTCATAATTGTTCGTTATTTAATTTTTTGGTTAAATTTATATCAATGGAAACTTTCCCCATCGCTCAATAGATGGCGCTTCAAAATCAACCTGATCTAAAAATTCTCGTTTCTATAAATTTGTTTTTTGTTTTTGTTTTGGTTATGTTTGTATTAATGGAAACCTTCCCCATCGCTCAATAGACGGCGTTGCAAAATCAACCTTTCTTTTTCTAAAATTCTCGTTTTTTATAAATTGTTCATTTTTGTTCGTCTTTTTTTAAAGTTTGTATCAATGGAAATTTTAGTTATCACTCAATAGATGGCGCTTCAAAATCAACCTGAGGATTATTTCTTTCCAAAAAATTCTTGTTTTTTTGTTCGTTTTTTTTTGGGTTAAGTTTGTATTAATGGAGACTTTCCTATCGCTCAACAGATGGTGCCTCAAAATCAACCTGAGGACTGTTTTTTTTTAATTCTCGTTTTTTCATCGATTGTTTCTCCAATGCTCAATAGATGTCGCCTCAAAATCAACCTGAGGATTGTCTTTTTTTTTAATTTTGGTTTTTTTATAAATTGTTCGTTATTTTATTTTTTGGTTAAATTTGTATTAATGGAAACTTTCCCCATCACTCAATAGATGGCGCTTCAAAATCAACCTGATCTAAAAATTTTCGTTTTTATAAATTTTTGGTTTTTATTGGCTGTTTGTCTTAATGGAAACCTTCCCCATCGCTCAATAGATGGCGCTGCAATTTTTTTTTAATTCTCGTTTTCTTTTTTTAATTAACTAAATTGTTTCGGTAACAATCTTTTATTTGGAGGTTCCTTGTCACGTATATTTCACTGTTGGCGCTTCATACAGCTCAATTTTATATAAATATTTTTTGAGAAAATAATGGAAATCAGACTAAAAAAAATTGTTCTAGTCTGTTTTAAATTATTATTTTGGGTCACGTTCATTTTAATAGACGTCTTCGCCATCGCTCGACATGCTCGATGACGCTTCAACGTCTCTCACCGCATCTGATTGTTTCTCTAAAGCTATTTAGTCGTGAAAATTCGAATTTTTAATTTTCTCAATGTTTATTCTTTGTCGACGTTTTTTTGATCACATTTGTATTTACGGAAGCTTTTTCCGACACTCGGCAGATGGCGCTTCAAAATCAACGAGCGATTTGTTTTGTTTTCTAACAAAATTATCGTTTTCCTAATCCATTCGATTACTTAAGTGACAACCTTTCATTTGGAAGCTCCTCGTCACATTTATTTCATTGTCGACCAAAAGATGGCATTCATATATCTCGACTTTATATAAATATTAAAAAAAAAAATGATTTATAAAAAAAAATTGCCAATCTATTAAATTGTCTGGAAAATAGATTTTTTTCATTGTTATTTTTTTATCTGCGATATGTTTTTTGTTTCTGTTTTCTTTGACTTTATGTATTTTTAATGACATTTTTACGTTTTTTTTAAGTTCTTTTTTTTATTTATAAACAAAATCTTTATAATGCAGTGTGTATACCATGAGATTCGTAAAAAGTCGCTACTTTTGGTTCCTTTCGCAGCAGGCGCCGCTACGGCGTTTGTCTCCCGACAGGAAAGCACTTGGCTGCAGACATGCGCAGTACGATCGTACTGTCCTTGCATTTTCAATTCGACCATAAAAGTTAAAGAAATTCGATTGTTAAAACAAAGACTATACTATATATATATATCTTTGTGTTAAAGCATAAAGTTACATTAGATTTGTCTCCGATTATAAGTGATTGAGGTGACCCAGGTGAATTTTATTTTGTATTCTTTTGTAATAATCTCATTTATTGTTTTAAAGATGTTCGCTTGTTCCGAGTGCAAACGTGAATTTGCTTACAAAAAGAACTTATATTGTCATTTACGAAAAATTCATAATCAAGAAGAGCCAGCTTCCAGAAAACACAAGAGCAATATTTTGTGTAATTTTTGTGGTAAAAACTTTCCAAACTAACTACACATTGAAGCGTCATGAAAAAAGAATTCACAATTATCTTAATAATAATAACACCACATCCGGAATTCATTCTCGCATTAAATGTACAGAATGTAGCTGGAGTGAAGCAAGGATTTATCAGATGTTAAGAGCACACTTATTGGAAAATCACAACAAAGAAATAGCTGTTGAAGAATATCGATTCAGTTCTTTTAAAGGTAAGTATTTTATCTAAAAAAATTAGAAAAAGTAATTTAAAGTAGAAGGAAACAATAATTTATTCACACTTATTTTTTTTTAATTAGAATTTGAATCTTGGAAGACTTCATATGAAACAAAAACTGTAGCATCTTATGTTATGGTCAGTGCTCCTAAGAAGTTGGCCAATAATGTTATAAAAAGATACTATTATTGCCATCGATCTCATATATTCGTATCAAAAGGACAAAACATGAGATCTATAAAAAATATAGGATACAACAAAATCAGCGTTGGGTGCCCATCTAAAATGGAACTAACTGTAGCATTCATTTTGTAAAATTGTGTCCTGACCATTTAGGTCATTGTGCCGAAATCGGCCGTAGCAATCTTACCAAAATAGAAAGAGCAACTATTGCTGGTATGTCTATTACCGATATTTTTTAATAATAATTGTATAATACTTTGCTCTATATGTAGGTAAATTGTCTGAAGGTGTCCCCTTGCAACGAGTGATTGAAGATGTTAGAACTTCAGTAACCGAAGGACATAAAATTCAGAGGATTCATTTATTGGAAAAGAAGGACTTGCATAATATAAAGAGAGATTATTCAATTCATTATGCAACAAAATTTCATGAAAATGATGCGATCAGTATAGATTTATGGGTGAATGCAATGAAGGCCATTAAGAACAATCCGATATTACATTATAAAAAACAAGGGTTACCGGAAGAAGGGTTTTTAGATAATGATTTCATTTTAATCTTTTTGACAGAGTTTCAACAAGATCAGCTTGTAACTTATGGAAATGATAAAATCTGTGTGAATGGCACTCATGGCCTTAATGCCTATGATTTTCAATTATTCACTGTTGTAGTAATTGATAGTTTTGGTGTAGGTGTACCTGCTGCATTCTGTATTTCAAATAGGGCGGATACAAAATTATTTATATTGTTTTTTTAAATTATTAAAAGAAAAAATTGGCCAGGTAACTACAAATACTTTTACGTCAGATGATGATGCTGCTTTTTATAATGCTTGGTTAAACGTGATGGGCCCTGCTAAGAATCAATTGCTTTGCACTTGGCATGTTCAAAGAAATTGGTTTCAGAATTTAAATAAAATCAATAATAAAGAAAAGAAATGCTTAATCTTTGACACACTTATGCCCGGTTGCACCAACTTTTTAAGCAGAGCTTAAATTTAAGTTACGTTTAGAATGTGACATTTTCGTATGGTCAGTATAATGTCAAATACATTCTGATTGATATTTAAACTTCAACTTAAGTATCAATTAGAATGTGACTAATATTTTGTTAAAGCTATAAATAATGTCATAGTCTAAACACCACTTAAATTTAAGCTCTGCTTAAAAAGTCGGTGCAATCGGGCATTAAAATTTTACGAGAAACTGATGAAAAAAAATTTATTCAAGGTCTGTCACAATTTAACCAAGACTTAACTAATGATGCAGACACAAAAATTTTTGGTGAATATTTTATAAAATCTTATTGTAATAGGGTAAAACGTTGGGCTTATTGTTATAGGACATACTTAGGAATAAATAACAATATTGAAACTTTGCATAAGAAAATTAAATATACATATTTGGAATCCAAAAAATGTAAAAGACTTGACAAAACCGTTAATGCATTGCTCTGCTTAATTCGAGATGTGCAATTTGAAATGTTAATTAGAATTTCTAAAAACAAACTAACATTCAAACAAACAATGATTAAAGAGAGTCATAAAAAAAGCTTAGAAATAAATGATACGGCCATTATACCTTTGGAAGACAATAAATGGACAGTTACAACTAGAAATGACTATATCATAGAAAAGATATCAGACTTTTGTTCAGGTAATTGTCATTTAAAATGCTCTGCATGCAATATTTGTGTACACATGTTCAAATGCACTTGCACTGATAATATTATTCGCGTTAATATTTGCAAACATATTCATAAAATTGCTCAAAATATTAAGGGTACTCTTAACGATCTGCCAAGAGATAGTACAAATTTCATCTAAAATGAAGCTTCGACTTCAAGTTTTGATAGATGTTTCTCACAAATGTGCCCTGAGAAAATTTCTGACAATGAAATCAAGCAAGAATGTGAACTATTACTAGGCTTAAGTATACGAGCTGACATGAACTCAGATTCTAAAAGAGTTCTAGTCATTTAGACAAAGCTATTGAAATTTTAAACAGTCAGAAAATTGAGTTTAAGTCAACAGAAAAAATTAATATTAAGGAAAATATGCAAAAGCAGCCGAGACTTTTTTCTACAAAAAAGAAGAAAAAAACTAATGAAATTCCTGCAAATGTTAGTGATAATAAAAGAAATAGTATTATGCAAGGCCTTCTTTCTGGCTCACCTAATATAATTTACATGCATACAGGTGCTGATCATACGTATTCTAAAGTAAATACGCAATAGTTTGGAGCAGTAACATAATATACAAAAGAAAACAAATTTATATCGAGTAAAAGTGTATTTCAATTCTTGTTGTTTCGCGAAATTGATTGTTCACTTTATCAAAAGTAAATAACAAACAATCTATTTCGTGAAACGACAAGAATTGAAATACACTTTATGTACTCGAAATAAATTTGTTTTCTTTTCCATATTAAATATGCAATAAATAAATATTCATGGCATGGGTTACCTCTTGCGAGCATATGCAGTTAGCTACATGCAGTTTGTACAAATCTAAATTATTGTTTATAATTACATTGTAACTAAAGAAATAAAACCTATTTAAAAAATTAGTTTTTTCAGTAATTTCCCCATGCATCCCAAATTTATTTTATCTAGTTTGATTCACACTGCATTATTTACATGGGTTCAAATAACCTATGTTTTAAAATTAATCCAAAGTATTTAATGATAGTGTATTTTAAATTTGGTGCATCAAACCAGTTTTCACTACCCACTGCGCATGCCTGCAGCCAGGTGTATTCCTGACACACGTGTCATCACATCTGATTGTTTGTCTAAAGCTCTTTAGTTTTGAAAAATCGAATTTTTTATTTTCTCGATGTTTATTGTTTGTCAACGTTTTTTGATCACGTCCGCTTTCTCCGTCACTCAATAGATAGTCATTTCTGGACACCACCAAAAAAATAATTGCGTTTTTATAAGATATGTATACGTATAAGTAAAATAAAGTAAACGAGTACATATACCTATGTATAGATAGATGTAGATTGTAGATATATACGTCGCTATGGGCTTAAAAATGTCGCTATTGTAGCGATAAGTCGCTACGGTTGGCAAAACTGTGCGTTTGTCAAGTGTTTGGGGGTTATGTTAGCACGAAAAAATAATTTGACAACTGTCAGTGCTACAAATCTCTAGGAGAAAAAACATTGAAATTAGAGCCTGCATTAATTTGGAATTTAATTCAATGCACGGTAGTAACATTTTCCATCCGCGTATGCTCGTAAAATTTCTCAAAAAAAATAAATAGGACGCCCTGTACATTTTGACACATTTGAATAGCTCCTCAAATTCTATTTCTAACTTAGGTACATAAAACGTATTGTTCTAAAGCTTATGGTTTTCGAGATATCTCTACTTACAGTTACAACTTTTGTTAAAAAGCATACTTCAAGAAAATTTTAAAAAAAAGAAAACGATACTGTTATATTTATCTACTGAATCTAAACGAAACACTGATACTTTAATCGATGTCTTGGAGACTGTTGAGTATCTGCTAATGCAAATGCCTGTCTCATTTTATAGTTTTTAATATTAAATCGTATTTGGTTGAATTTTAAATAAAAAGAAATAAGTAATACTAAAAGTTAGTGAGAACAAGAAGCGCATTGACTCATTATTTATTATAAATATTTGTTCATTGGGCTCTTCTATGGCCCTTAAGTCTATTAAATCCCAAGTCTTCGAGAATCTTAAATTATTTACTGCAATGATGTGTAATATATCTTGTACTTAGACTCCAATTAACGACTAAAAACTCAATAAATAAAATTGCCGATTTGAATAAAAATACAAGTAGATATCTTCGTAGGGTTAAAATTACATTTTGAAGGATTTTGTTTGTATTTTACCGATCAGATGGTTTTATGTTCTCAGGTTACTTATAAAAGCTATTATTTCATTTAGATTTGTTTCTGTGTAAACGCACATGGAAGATGTTATTGTTTCTCATAGGGATTATTCTACTATGTAGATATTTATAATTAGTTATGCACAGTAAAAATAACTTTTTTGACGGCCAATTATAAATAAAATACTTCTACATTTCAGCTCTTTCATCCAATGGTGCAGCTGTAGAATGCGAATGCTTTGATTTAGAGCTACAGCTTAATAAGAAACGTTTACTTTTAAGAGATCTATCGAAACGTGAAATAAAAATTTTTACATTCCATTTAAAAAAGTATAAGTTTGGTGAATAACTCACTTATGCAACATGCTATGTATGTGAAAGTAATTTGCTAAGATAGAAATCATTACAGTCGATAACTTTTGTACAAGACACTTTCCTTTACAACCGATAATTAAGGAGCTACCGAAGGAATCCATACTGATGATACACACTGTATGCATAGTAAGATTCATTGGTTGTCATAAACCAATTATGAAATTACTTACACTTAAAGTGATGTAATTATAGCTACCTTTTACCAATAATATTATCACCATAAGATTCATGCAAAAACCAGCTTGAACAAATTTTGTAAATCCTCCAAAAATAAATATAATATACCACCACTAAATGCAAAACTTAGAAAATGCACATACTTAAAACTTAGTGAATGGATTAGGCAAAGCGGCAAACTTCTTAAGACCCGCTGCAAGGAGTATTATTAGAGCGACCGTGAAAACATGAGGCAAACACTTAAAGTTGCGCTTCTTCAATAAATGAGTTAAAAAGGCAATTTTTCCCTCCGAGTACGGGGGATAGCGAGATGAAGCTATTTTTTCCGCGATGGGGTTGTAATTCTTGTACAAGCAAGTTTTCTTGTGTGAGAACGTATCGAACGAATACTTGTCGTGGTACTGACCCATTCCACTGCAACCGACTCCTCCGAATGGAACGCCCTCCGTTACGAAATGCATGATGGTATCGTTAACGCAAACTCCACCGCTGGACGTTCTTTTCAGAAACATATCGACGATCTTCGCCTTAGAAGAAAACACGTACAGGGCCAGGGGCTTCTCTCGACTGCGAATAAATTCGATAGCAGCTTCCGCATCGGCGACGTTCACGATAGGCAAAATAGGACCGAAAATTTCCTCCTGCATAACCGGGGCAGTCGATTTAACGTTGATCAAAACCGTCGGCTCTATAAATTTATCTTTTGCGTCCGTATTACCACCGACAGCAACAGTTCCGTCTTTGAGATACGCAGAGATTCTCTCGAAATGTCTCTCATTTACAACTCGACTATAATCTGGTGAATTCTTGATGTCCCCATTAAAGAAATCTCGCAGGATCTTCTCGGCAAACTTCACAAACTTTTCCTGCACTTCTCTCGTGCAAAGTAAATAATCGGGGGCGATGCAGGTCTGCCCCGCGTTGACACACTTCCCCCAAAGTATGCGACGCACCGCAACTTCAAAATTAACACTGTCGTCGAGATACACGGGGCTTTTCCCACCCAACTCCAGCGTCACCGGCGTTAAATATTTATTGGCGGCTGCGTGTATTATTTTACCCACCACAGGCGAGCCCGTATAGAAAATATAATCGAATCTCTCTTTCAGTAACTCCGTCGTTTCAGGAATCCCCCCGAGGATTACACGATAGCAATCGTTGTCTAAGTACTTCGGAATGGTTTCTTTTATAAACTCAGCAGTAGCCGATGCTACTTCTGACGGTTTTATTATGACGCAATTACCGGCTGCAATCGCTCCGGCCAGCGACACGAAAACCAACTGCACGGGGTAGTTCCAAGGCCCCATGATTAAAACCACCCCAAACGGCTCGCTAAACACGTACACGCCATCGAATAAATTAGCCAAAGCTTTCGTTGGTTTGTCAGGTTTCATCCAGGCCTTCAGATTGTACAGAGTGTTTCGCACATCGTTAATCACAACGTTTAGTTCTGTGACGATGGCTTCCTGCCTGCTTTTACGCAAGTCTGCGAACAGTGCTTTCGCGATTCCTTCGACGTTTTCTTCGTACAAACGGAGTAAGCATCGCAGCTGCTTCTGACGAAATTCAAACGGTCTCGTCTTACCGCTGAGGAAGGCTGTTCTGACCGCCTCAACGGTCTCTGTATGACTTGAAGTGCTCATTTTGTGCCTTAACATGAAATGAAATCGTTAAAGCATTTTAAAATAACTATTATTTCACAGGAATTCTTACAATCAAGTGTTGTTAATTCATTATAATTATTAGAAATGTCAACAGTTCAATACGTTGTAAATTTGAGTCTTAAGGCAGTGTTGCCGAATGCCGATGTTGACCAATGAGCAATGTTGCCAATCCATTGTAAGCCGATTACCCTTTTCAAATTTTAAAAAACCCGCTCTTACCCACATTGCGTGTGTTCCGAATTAACGTCAGACGTCCAACTTTTTACCTCGCGCATGATTTTTATATGGGAAAATGATGCGCGAGGTAAAAAGTTGTACGCCCGACGTTAATTCGGAACGCACCCATTGAATAATGAAATTGAAATGAATGAATGAAATAGTACAAAATTTATTTTATTTAAATACCTAATATTACTGGACTTACCTTACACACATGGACGTTGCACGACAGATTTTTTAGGTTAAAATCATTTAATACCTATGTCGGACTGTGGGCGACAATCGGCAACAGTGCTGTCAACCGACCAAGCGAAGCATTTCGGAAGATAGTTGTGAAAAATTCCGATAGATGTCTCTGAATTTCGGTTGAGCAATCATTGATTTTATTCAGGCGTTTTCTATTTTTGAAAATCATTTTAAAAAAATTCTCATGAAATGAACAAAACGGTTCAAATTTAAAAAATTTAAGACAATTGACAGCTATTGAGCAATTTTTGACGCTAAATAAAAGACGATCGAGAAATAAAGAAAATTTATAAAATTAAAAACTTCTTAGTAAATAAACAAAACTTTGTAAAATTAAGATTTGACATTTGTGCAATTTTTGACGTAAAATAAAACAAAAGACGACCGAGAAATAAACAATATTTATAAAATTACTATTATAAAATTTAAAATTTTTTTTTTTTAATTCTGAATAAAATTAGAAAAAATTATAAAAATAAAAGAAATCTCATTAAATAAAATTACAAAAAATAAAAATTAAAAAATTCTCATTAAACAAACAATACTTTCTACTTTCATAAAACTATAAAAAATTATAAAAATTACAAAAAAATTATAGAAATTAAAAAAATAAAAATTAAGAAATTTTTATTAACAAAACTTTCTAAAATTAAGATTTAAATTTTTGACGTAAAATAAAACAAAAGACGATCAAAAAATTTATAAAATTTAAAAAATAAATATAAAAAAATCTCTGAATAAAATTAGAAAAAAATTACAAAAATAAAAAAACTCAAATTTATAAAATTTAGAAAAAAATAATTAAAAAAATCTCATTGAATAAAATTAGAAAAAAATAATAAAAATAAAAAAAATCTCAAATAAAATTACAAAAAATTCGCATTAAATAACAAAACTTCTTAAAATTAAGATTTGACAATTGTGCATTTTTTGATGAAAAACAAAACAAGAGGCGATCGAGAAATAAAGAAAATTTATAAAATTACGAAAAAATAACGAAAATTTAAAAAATTCTCATAATATAAACAAAACTTTCTTAAATTAAGATTTGATATTTGTGCAATTTTTGACGAAAATTAAACAAAAGACGATCGATAAATTTCTAAAATAAATAAAAATCTCATTAAATCTAATTACAAAAAAATAACAAAAATTAAAAAATCTCATTAAATAAAATTACAAAAAAATAAAAATTAAAAAATTCTCGTTAAAAAAACAAAACTTTCTAAAATTAAGATTTGAAATTTGTGCAATTATTGACGTAAAATAAAACAAAAGACGGTCTAGAAGTAAAGAAAATTGATAAAATTACAAAAAAAAAAAAAAAAAGTTGAGTTCAAAATCGGTAGAGTTGGATCTACCGAATTGTCGATAGGGTTGGCAGCACTGATCGACAATGTGGCTTTGGCTGTTAGTTAGTTACTTTAGTTTTTGTCGGCTTCCGGCTTTAGTGATTTCTTTGTTGCCAATAGTAAAGCTGAAACATAGTGATGTTTCATCAATCAAAAATTTAAAAATTAATTTTTTTTTTGTTTCTTCCTTGAAAATACCCATTTTTACCCACGTATTTTTTTTACCCGCAAGTTTGCTTAAATTACCCGTACTTCGGGTAATTGCCCGCACATTGGCAACCCTGCCAATGAGGTAATAACAATGATAAGTGCTTTCCAGGTTGGACCTTCAAGCTCCAAAACTACTCGAGAGTGTAATACTCTGCGCAATTTCAGCATGGAACGTAAATTTGGAATGTTGTTCAAAAAGGTCAACGAAACACAAAGTCGGTACTTAATAAAAAGGAACAAATGAGAAGTGAAATAAACTAGTGGCCTTAGCACTAGGAGATATGAAGTATGACATTTGACACTTTCCATTAATACCAATTCAAATTACGTAGCCATAGCAAGAAAATTTAACGCCTATTGAGGAGAAAAAAGTCTATGACGAAATAAATCGAAATTTTTATACAATTTATAAAAACCTACAAGGGTCACTCTAAAGCCCCTGTCACATCATTAGTCAGTTTGATCAAACTGGACTGACAAACTAAACTAATGATATCACATGACGTCATGGAAGCTGTTTGAGCAAATTTTCTAAATTTTAGGGGCGCCTCTATATCCATCAGTCAGTTTGATCAAACTTGCTTTATGATTGGTAGATTTAAATGCACAGCAAGAGGCGCGAAACGGAAGTCTAACGTCTAACCTAACCTATAAGGCTAACACCGCCACTGCTTTTTTTCTATCCATTTTTGCGTAAATTTTTTAAAATGAGGATTTCCAAAAAAATTTAACCTCAAAGTTTGGTCAAATTTCTAGTGCTAGTGTGACAGCGCAGTTTGACGGAATAACGAATTTGGTAAGTCTTGACGTCATTGATATAGTTTGTCAGTCCAGTTTGATCAAACTGACTAATGATGTGACAGGGGCTTAATTGATATTCTAAAGCCCCGTTTAAACAAATCTTGTGTTTATAGTATTTCCATGACAACAGCCGATCTTTCACATCTCACATTTAAATAGGGCGTGAAAATATCGCCAATTGTCATGGAAATAATACAAACACAAGATTCTTTTAAACGGATGAGCGAGATACAAAATAGATTAAAACTTGTGAGTGAGAAAGATGTGATCATATGCTCCAGATACATCCGATGTATAATTTTCGAACGCAGCGCTTATCGTTCGCTACTGTATAACTCTGATGAGTGCATGTTTTGAATGGTTCGGAACTAATCAGAACTCGCGCTTAGAACATACTTTATGAAACAAACAAATAACTAATTACGTTTAGGTAAAATGCATTAAGTAAAATGATGGAAAGGCATCGAGAACGTATTTATCCAAAGATCCAAAATAACTGCACAAAATTGAAACCAACATAAACTAATAGCGTTTTCCACTGGCTGCACTAGTGTGCACTGAGTATATTTTCATCTCGGTTCAGTTTTATGTAATAAAACGAGATAGAGATATCCTGAATGCACACCGGTGCAGCCAGTGGAAAACGCTATAAAAATAAAAGTCGCATATATACAAGAAACGGAAACTATCCGGACGATGTTTAAGCAAACTGTACCACCAGGCGATTTGTGGGTTTTGAGTTTTCTTCACGTTCAGGTAGACCATAGCCTGGCAATCCGGAAATGGCAATGAGGAAATGTCACAGAAGTTTGTTTGAGAAACCGCAAGAAGTCGCTAAATAACATTTTCTACTACCGTCACTAGATAATTACAGCACCGCAACCCATATGCTTAATGTGTAAGACGAAGAAACACGTTTTTGCACTAATATGGCCGACTTTCATAGTGATTTTCTTTCCGTCAAGTTTAATCAAATTTAACGTCTGTCACACAAAACTTTAAAAATGATTTAAAATGCCCGGGTGTGTCGTTTTGACTTGTAAAAACAGTAAGTAAGTAAACTTAAAACATACGGAAAAAAGAAATTCTTTAATTCAAAACAAACACCACAACAAGTTTTCAAAAATTTCTTCATTTACCTCCATGCAATATCCTAAACGATTATAAAAATTGTTAATTGCATTAGTGACTTGTCCAAGGGTAATTCTTCCTGATACATTTTCACTTTCACATTTTCAACTTTCTTCGCCTGACAGATGTTCCAAATTAAAATGGACAAATTTTATTTGATATTACATTCGAAACCCTAACGATCACGATCATGCAACGACATTTCAAAAAATTGGAATTAGTTTCCATAGTAATATGAACAGCAATGTTTCATGTTAAAGTAAAATCACGGTATAATGATAAATGTTATAGAAACGGGGCATTAGCATTTAAATTTCCCGCCAATATTTTGCACTAAAATGGCGGCTGTTTGCGCTACTGTAATTATCTAGTGACGGTATTTTCTACCCAATGTTACGATATATGGCGCCTGTGTTAATTCGCTAAACTAGAAAATAGAAGATTTTAGTTCAATTCTCGCTCGTAATATTGTAATATGGAAAAGAAAACAACTTTAGGTTGAGCAAAACTAGCAAAACTAATAGCGTTTTCGATTCATCTGTACTGGTTGCACTCAGTGCATTTACATCTTCTTCTAACCTCATGTAATAACACGAGATGAAGATATTCTCAGTGCGCACTAGTGCGGTCAATCGAAAACGCTGTTAGTATGTATATTAAAGGGTGCGTTTCATTTGCGCGCTTACATGCTTTGAGCGCTCATAAGCAGTGCTTAAACCATTCCCTTTGGCTTTACAAACGCTTACAAAGCTCCAGCTGACGAAATGGTAACGTCATTAGAACGTCATAGTCTTCGCTCACAATCGCTTATTCCATCGAGGTAGGGCAGCAAAAGCGTAAGCGCTTATGTTCCAAACGGAATGTATGAGATGCGTACGAGGAGCTCAGCTGATCATAGTCAGGTTATAAACAAAGATTACACTTTAAAAATAGCTGCAGCAGCTATGCTTGGATTCATTTCACTATTGAAGTTATATTTTTAAGGTTATGAATTCGTTGTGCAAACAATAGTCAAAAGAAATACCTCTGTGTATAAGGACTTAAGCGACTGAGCGTCAAATGAAACAATAGAAAATAGCGCTTGTAAGTGTGAGTGCTTAAAGCGTGTGAGCGTGCAAACGAAACGCGCACCCAAAGTACAGTTCTTGTGAAGTTCCAGTCAACTTTCGTCATTAATGACGCTAAACCAATACCAACTGAACTCAAGATGTAACGTACAATATATTCGTTGAAATTCTGTTACTACAAGTTCTTGAAAATGACAATGTTGCCACCGCTTCAATTATCACTAACGTCAGATGTGTTTACTGTGAATATACAACACGTACATAACCTATACACCGTCAACCATCGATGTAAACACTTCAATATACTTGGCAACATTATTATAGCATTACGTCATAAATATGAATGACGAAAGTTGGCTGGAAGTTTACAAAAACTGTATGTAATTACTTGACGTTTCGCAAATTGGTTAGCTCGACTTATTAAAAAATGTGTAGCGACCACAGCGCCACCTGCGGCACATATCTATGGGCACATCTCTATATTATTGCCACGCACCAAGCTCCAGTGTTGCCAGTGCTAGTACTATTGTACTAGTCTAGTGCTTTTTTGCATAAAATTACAATCTAGTGGTGCCGTAGGTATTTCTAGTAGCGTATTAACGAGGTGAAAAACTCTTTAAAAGATTGTGAATTATATTACCAAAGAATGAAACCAAGTGTTTTCTATTTTTTTTTTTTTTGCCTTAAAAGCACGTAGTTTTATGTTTACCATAATTTAATGTTTTACAACAATAAAATAGATAATAATAAATTTTCATATAATTCTTTTTAAATATTGTGTTGTTACACGTTGCCATGACAACCCGTTTTATGGTAAAACTAAAAACCACTTTTAGGTCTGTTCCTGCAGCAGTCCCTGACTGGTTCGAAACCGTCAGAAGTTTGCGCCGATCAGAGTTTCACATTTAAGGCAGTTCTTGAAAGCGGTGATTAGCTTTGTTCACGGAGACGTTCCGAACTAGTTCGGGACCTTAAAATCCATGCATTCATGAAAGTTATACACTTGAAGGCGTTGTTAAAATCGATCATTATTTCGATGGGCATTTGATTTTAACCGTTCCGAAGTAGTCCGGAACGTCTCCGCGAACAGACCTGTTAATTCGATGGGCGAATATATTTGACAGTTTCAAACTAGTCCAGAACGTTGCAGGAACAGACCTTTTATTCCTTATGAAAAACATATTTCCTTAAAAGTTAAATAAAATCCGCCGTTTAATTTAATGTTCATTTTAGTAACAAGAAGTTTACAAACGAAGATCGCCCCTTAAATAATAATGAAAAGTCTAAAACCTCATCTAGTGGCAATTTTTGTAATCGAGAACTTTTTGTCTGTGAGATCTAGTATCACGTTATTCCAATGCGCTGGCAACACTGCCAAGCTGTAACACTCGTCCACACCAAGGTTACTAAAAAGACAGGTTGCCTGGTAACTTTCAACGTCACTGCAACGTCACTCAGTAGGCCCATTTAATGCATATACACAAATAGATGGCCTACTGAATGACGCGTCACTCCACGACTTACCAGGCAACCTTCTCTCTTTAGTAACCTTGCGTCTACACCACACTCAGCCTCTCTACAAGATGGATGCCGGGGCTATATAAACGCGTGCAGAGCAGCTCGAAGATCATTCTGCCCCAGCCAGCTGCAAAATTGGAACCTCCTAAACAAACCCAGCTGCAAAGTTGGACCTCCTCTCCAAAAGCCAGCCGCAAGGTCGGACTCCTAACCAAAGCCAGCCGAAAGGTCGGGATATCCTGGTTTCCACGTCCGTCAAACACCTACGACCACCCAGTTTCGTCGGGCACTGAAACGCATCAGCAGAATACGCCGCGCCGTTTCACCACTTCCCCGAAGCCAGAAAAGAAGCCCGTCCGGTCAGAAAACGTCACCCAGCACACGGCTTATCAACGACCACTCCGCCCAAGGTTACTAAAGAGAGAAGGTTGCCTGGCATCTATTTGTGTAAATGCATCAAATGAGCCTACTGAGTGACGTTGTGGTGACGTTGAAAGTTACCAGGCAACCTTGTCTCTTTAGTAACCTTGCACTCCACCGAGGAATCCGGTTCAGCACGTCCTCCACCTGCAACCATTGCACCAGGACAACTACGAACTCATCCCCGTGGACATACCGTGCACATAATCACCAGGCGTTCTGACACATTAACATCCTTGTACTATTATTATTAATAAAGACATTTTCTTTGTGTTTGTGTAGGGTGACCAGACGTACTCTTTTCAAGAGTACTGTTCTGTTTTTTTTAGGAATTATACTCTGTACTTTTACTTTTTCAAAGAAATCATATGTTCTCTAAATTAAAAGAAAACGCCTCTCCAGGAACTACGAACAAAAAAGTTATAATTATTTGCGAAGAAGAAAAGGAAACTGTGATGTCGAGATGAGGAACCGTGAACAGTGATCTAATAAAAAGTGGTTGTGATTAATTTTATTTCACCCTGGGTCAAATGCACAACGCGAAAGACATTTTAGAACATTTAGAAACTATTGGACTGAAGAAATAAAAAGTCGGTTAACAGTTTCTACTTTAGAAAGTTAGACATAAGTTAAACATAATATAAAAATATTTTTTAAATGGTGTACTATTTTTGGTTTCAAAATTTCTGGTCACCCTATGTTTGTGACAATCAATTGTTTGGCTAAAGAATACGACAACAACCCCCAAAAATGAATAACGATAAAATTACATAATTAGGCTACTAAGGCCCGTTTTTCAATCACGAGTTATCTCTAACTTTCGAAGTAACAATGATGAAAACAATTGTTCCAAAGTAAACTGAAAGTTAAACTTGTGATTGAAAAACCGAGCCTAAATTTTATTTTTATTTCTACTTAAATTTTTTAATAGAAAAAGAAATCTCGCATGGAAAACAAATAACTTTTAAATTCAAAAGCTCTTTGGTACTTCGAACCCCGCACAAAATATTGTACTGAAAAGTCGGACATTTATTTAGAAATGTCGCTGAACGTATGTAAAAAAACGCTAGAGTTCCGACGTATCGGAAATCAGTTTCAAATGTCCAACTATCCTGCCCAAAAAACGCTAGATTTAGCGACAAAACCGCTAAGATGGCAACACTGTCAATAAATGTCTAATAGCGTTTTCGATTCATCTGCACCGCTTGCACTCAATGTATTTGCATCTTCTTTTAACCTCATGCAATAACATGAGATGAAGATACTCTGAGTGCGCACTAGTGCGATCAATCGAAAACGCTATAAGCCTCTCCAAACAATATACCTACAATACCCAACGGTTCTAATTTTGAAGTTGATGATAATCTGGTATAATCTGTGTAAAAAGTCTGCTTTACATTTAAATCGGAAGTCAACCCAAGAATTTCTTTTCTATTGGCAAATGGCAAGTTGAAGTTGGCAACATCGATGACATTGACTTGACAGATTTCCAATTTCCATTAATAACCAATGTGATTAATCAATTGATAAAACTGCAATTTGAAACAAATCCAGTGAATCCTCCAAAATGAAAATATTTATAAAAGTATTGCGAGGGGAAGGTTGTATTTTGGACGTGCAGGAAACGACGAAAATCATGGACGTCAAGAAGCAGGTGGAACTCGAACTGAAAGTTCCCATAGCGCAGCAGACTCTCGTCCTACTGGGAAAAACGCTGCTGGACGACAAGACGATAGGCTTCTACCCGAAAATCAAAGACGGATCGAAGCTGCACCTGGTAATAAAGAAGCCGGAATCTTTAAGTGTCGTACTGATGCGCTTCCTGAGGAATTACTATTCCGAAGACCAAACCAAGCTCATATTAGACGAATTTATGAGGGACTTTCACGCTAAGGTGAACAGTTTAAGCCTGGACGATTTAGAAAGGATAGCGACTTCATATTTAAGCGAGGAAAACGTATAGTGATTTGTGACAAATAACTTTTTCGTTAAAGTGTATTTAACATTATTTAATAGATCTAAGTTATGTACATACTTATAACAAAATGCGAAAACATTTCGTAATTGAATGGAAAATATTTTGTACGTTCTTGTAACCCACTGAATCGTTGATTCATGTGTAAGGTAATGTAAACATATATATTGCCAATTATTGCCACTTTGTTTTAGTACCAACTGTTAAGTCACTTTTTTTTTTCCAAATGAATATGTACAGTCGTGCACAGTTTAAGTGCTACAATTTGACAGTTCTGTGAGTCTTGTATTACAAGGTTTTAAGGGTAATTTATATAAAAAAAGAAATAAAACGATAAAAATGTCCTTTTTATTACAAATATTTACAATTATAATAATGCAAATATTTCTAATTTTATTCGCCATCTGTTACCAGCATATGCACGTTTCTGTCAGACTGTAACATCTTAACAGCACGCTCGGAACTAACAATTGTAGCCAGTTGATGAACATCGTATTTTGAATAAAGAACCGTCACCGTCATGTTGGACATGCTACCAATTTTCTTATTCATATTAGCCTCCTGTAAACACATTCCAATCATAAAAAGATACAATAGAGAAGACACTGTTGGCCAAGAAAAAACATTTTTACCTGCATGAGATTGCAAATTTCATAATAAAAATGCGGAAAGTTTGGAAGTTGGTAAAACACGACGTGACGAATTCCTTTAATCCTAATCCGATTATAAAAATGATATCTCTCAGTGTATAAAAGAAAGTGAGCATCTCCATGGAAGAACATATCTCTTGCTCTGGCAACTTTGGCTTCCTAAAAATCACCTCACACATTCACGTTAATTAACGAATAAATAACCAGATTACCTTTGAATATTCGCAAATTTGTACGAATCCGATGTCTTCCCTTTTGAAATAATTTCTCAGCCTTACAAAGTCAAAATAACTGGCCACATAGATTAACGTCTGCCTCATTAACGTGTCTCTCTGCTGTGGCAAGATCTTACCGATGAAAAAATTAAATCGGGCTTCGTTAGCATCCTCCACACTGTTCGCCTTAAATTTCTGAAAGACATGCGGTAACTGCACGTAAACCTGTCGTATCGAACCGTATTGTAGGGGATTCACAACTTTCACTTTTCCAGCGTAATTAAGGCACCTCTTATTGAAAACGGAATTAATTTCGGGTAATACGACGGACGAAAAAATTAACGTCTGCCGGTAATATTTGGCCCAACCGTTGAGGCTCCAAGTTCTAACCCGCGAGAAATCGGTTCCGTGCGATTCTTTCGGCTGAAGATGTAGATGATTCATTACGTGCAAGACGTGGTCCCAATTTTGCATCATAAACACTTCCATCTGATCGAATACTAGGACTTCGATGGAAGCTAAAAAATCGTAATCCCTGTTCGGCTCCCCCTCAGCACCTATTGTATACCTCAAACCCAGCGACGACGCAATTATAATATCAGAAGAGTAAAAGTCGGCGTAAAGCTGAGATCAAAGAAAAAATTAGCGTCTGGTATTATTTTCGGGTTTAAAGCATCGAACCTTCAAACTTTTTTTCGTAACGGTGAGGCCTATCTTGAAATCGTCGCTGACGTTCCCGCGAAACATCAATTCGTAATCCTCGGGCTTAGGATTCTTCTTTGGCAGTGGTAATTCGTTGCCGGTGTAGTCTTCGACGAATCTATTTCTGTTAATGACGTTCCCTGCGTCTTCTGCGATCAGGATGTCTATTAACATCTTGATTATTTTGTAAGCACAGTCTTTGAAAGGCACAAGTACTAAGACCTGAAATTTGAAAGAAATTCGTATCTACTACACGTATAGCTTATGGCGATCTAAACTGCAGGACTACCAAAATACAATAAATAAATGCACATACGTACTTTAGGTCTCGTTAAACCTTGATCGCGAAACTCCTCCGGCACGTCATCCTTTTTCGAGAGCCTAGCGTTATGATGCAAGACTTTGGTTCTAGTTTTTAATATGTGGTTTACTATGTGCAAACAATAAACGAATCGAATTTCTTCGGCATTTTCAAACGTCCTCTCTGGATAATAAAAATCCTGATAGTTATTTATAACGGAAAACATTTCACTTTGAAGCGGTGTTAAAGGTATCGACAGACATTTTTCACTGTCAGTCAAGCACTTATTTGCTTTCACTACGTTACCACAAATTTGTGATTTTACATTGATACCGCCGAGACAATCCCTGTGTACGTTTATCCTTTCGCAAACCTTGCCAAGGGGCGCGTACGTTTTCTTTTCAGCTATAGAATGCCCAGCGGTTTCCGCTGCATTTGATTCTTCACAGTGAGGTATTTGTATAATTAACTTTCCTAGTCGGGGCCAGTTCTCCTCTAGATTTGTATTCGCAATGACGGGAACTTGCTGCAAAGAATTCAGCAGAGAATCGTTTATTTCATAAAACAAGTGCTTTGCAAATGAATCTTTTGAATTTGTAGAATCTTCATCTTCGTTTTGCATTTCTGCATCAATTTCATCTTCTTCATGATCATCTTCTGAGTTTAACTTTTCCTCATTTTCACTTTTACTGTCTGCATATTCATTCGATGGCAAATCACTGTGCATGTCCTCGTTTTCTTCCGTGGCTTCGGAGGTATTATCAATCTCATCGTCATCTTCATTATCACTATCAATGTCATCGTCAAACCTTGGCAGAGGAGGTTCTAGTTGGTCCTCATCGCTAAGCTCTGATATTGACTCATCACTGCTTTCCACTGCCGTTGCTCTCTCTACGGTATTAAATGTGGCACGTAACTGCTCCATGTGGTTCTCCTCCGCATCACTTTCTGACGATTCTGTTGTTTCGTTTTTAGAGGATTTTTCAAATTTCTGACGCTTCGATTGGTCTTCTTTTTTGTCGTCGACATTCTGAGTTCCGACACTAAACTTGCGCTTTTTAGTTTCTGCATCCTCGGGATTCCTACGATTGCTCTTGTAAATACTGTATTTCTGGCGGCCTTTAGTGTTGTTTTCCCGTTTCTTCGCAGAGTGTTGCTTGTTGCCTCGTCTAAACTTAACCTGTCGTCGAACACGTGGATCCATTCTGATTTTCACTTTATACACACAGATTTATCAAGTAGCCAGATTCCCTGTAGAGAAAGAGGAATTGATATTAACTTAAGAGTGAGATGGTAAAAAGCGTTGGAGCTCGTTCAGGATCTAAAAAGAGTGCGCTCTGGGTAATATTCTTTCACTTTCGTCAGTGAGTATATAATAGTTATTTCCATGGCCTTCTAAATCAAAAGCGAGTTCTAACTGGCCTGGGCGTTTTGAAAAATTTACATTGAATTTTTGTGCTCGAGAAAACGCCAAAAGTCGACACTTTGGCGCTGGTTATGGGGCACTGACTGCAATGAGTGAAGTGCACTGCATTAGTGTCAATCAAAGTGAGTTCACGCAAAATTAATTAATATTGTAATTACCGTAATACAAGATAATTTATGTGGTATAAATTTTATAGATTCATGCACAAATCATTTGATCTCATCGGAGTGAAGTACGCTTGCGCAATAAGGAAAGACTGGCACTTCAAAAAGCTTTTGTGTTATGAATAGGTAATTACAAGTTACATAAAAGAGTTTCGACTTTTGATAATGTAAAACGTGTTAAAAAAGGCGTTGATAATTACGCACAATGAGAAAAAAAAACTTTATTATACATGTTGTAACTTACCACAGAAATTCTGAGTATATGCAGCTTTATATGCAGGTAAGATTTTCATCTAAAATCGTAATAGTTTAATGCTAACTTAAGTTGTCGAAATTGGACATAAATATTCCACTTTATTCCAACGTAAATAATATCCAGTATGCTCAAATTTTTACAGCAATAACATTAAATGTTCTTACACGAACTCATCCACCATTCACATGTGACAGAACTGTCAAGATTTTAGGTTAAGAAAGCGCCCTGTAAGCAGTGCTTGGCGGAGCACGCCTGAACTGCACTTTTGCGCAGGCCAGATAGAACTCGCTTTTTATTTAGAAGGCCATGGTTATTTCTATACTCACTGCTTTCATGTAAGTGATTTTGTACATTTTGCTTCTCATTTTAAACGCCCAGAGTGCTCTCCCGTTGAAGTTTGAACGCAACCTTGCTCATTCTAAAAGCATATTTTAGCGACGAACAATTATTATTATTCCTACATTTGTAACACGGTTTATGTTATGATGTCATCAAAAATGGTATTCGCGTAGGGATGTGCGATACTGCGAAATGTACTGGTACAGCATATCGTATCGTCTCGATTCAGAGAAAACCGGTCTGGTATAAAATCGAAGTGTACCGGTACTTTAGATACCGGTACACTTTCGATCCGGATTAATATTGATATTAATGTTGTGAACGCCTGAACGCGTGCTATAATGGCGATAGGCGGATGAAACTTCAATTCGGGAAATTACCTACGTTCGTGAAGCAAAAGTAGAAATTCTCCTCATGCACAATTCCATTTCCATATAATACGGCTTCGGTATCGTTTTTGCCATTGGCCGTTTTTTAAAATTACTCAAACAGCCGTTCGAGCATTTATTTAACATGCGATTTTTTACCTTAATCAAGTGCTCAATTAGGTAGAAAATTACATATTAATCAAACGCTCGAACGCTTGTTCGAGTAATTTTAAAACACGGCCCTTGTTCGCAACAAGAATACGCTGTTAAATATAGGAATAGTCGATCCGCAATAATCGATACGATATTCGGTAAATCTGTAGCGAATCGAATCGTTTCGTTTAGTGTAAAACCGGTACAAAATATCGAGTATCGGAAGCAAAAGTACCGGTATACGGAAATATCGTATCGTACCGCACATCCCTATATTCGCGAAAGTGGAGTATTCCATCGGTTAATAACTAGTGCAACTGTTCATTCTTACTGTTGTAAGTTTTGTTAATAAATAAATAATAATGAACATATAAAATGTTTATTACATTAGCAAATGAAGCGATATTCTTCAATATTCGTTGATAATGGTATTATACATAATAGAGAGACTGTTACAAAATGTTAATGAAACAACTTCACTAACATCAAGAAATATGTTATTTTATTTAAGAGTGCTTCGAAAAATGCATGTTAGACCAGATTCTCACCAGAATTCTCATGAACAATGGATGATACCTATGCACACTCTTCTCGACCATCATCCAATAGTTCCACGAACGATGTTCATAATAAATGACAATGACGTCATGTGTTTGTCGGAAAAGTGCTCATTTTCGTAACCACTCTAATCTCGTTCGTCGCTAAAATATGCTTTAAGTCACGTGACATAGACTTCGAGTGACATCCTTATCGGATACATGAGCCAAAATTAGAGATGTGGGTTCAGAAATTTTCCAATTTGGAAATTTTCTAAAATGGAAATTTTCCAGAAACTTTCTAACCAATTTTTCTGGAAAATTTCCGACGAAAATATAACGAAGTCATTACTTGTTGCGCTTGCGCAGTTTAACATAAAATCATTTATTAAAATATAATACCTAACCTAACTTCAAAAGATTATGCGCCCAAAATGCGGAAAAATACCTATACATACAATTTATGAATTATAAGCAATGTTAGGTGGATAGGATTCCGCTCGCGCTGGCAAGAGCGTCACGTCTAAGTGCACTCGATACGGGAATAGCAAATAATCGCATGTATAATTTGCAATAGCATAGAACGTTTAGTGTTTAATTTGATTTATTTAATTTTTAATTCGGAAATACGGAATTTTGTTTAAATTTAACAATTTCTTACGCGATGAAGTTAAAATTTTGCCCGACGCTTATGGAGAAATGAGCCAGCGCAATGATCGTACATAAACATGCACAGTATAAGCGGCGACCCAGGCGGACTGTTGCACGCGGAATCTCATCCACCTAACCCTGATTATAAGCGAACACCAGAGCGTAAGTTTAGTTTGTGAATACACATTATTTTGTAGTTTCTATCATTTTTTATATTACCCTTGTATATACATGAGTATTTGGTACTATTTTAACTAGCGCAGCGTTTGCTCCTGAGTTTATAAAAAATATTTTTTTAAAGAAATGCATTACTGTAATTGATTCGGAAATTTTCTGGTAAATTACCGGAAAAGGTCATCGGAAAATTTCCATCTTTTTAATTTTTCCGGAAAAATTACATCTCTAGCCAAAATTACTCACAGATATTCGCTATTTCACTCACATGCTGATATCAATCGAGAATACAAGAAACCAGTGTTGCCAGTGCCAGTACACTTGTACTGAAATCAGTACTTTTCATGTATGTCAATACAACTTTTTCAAAATTGCTGATTTTCAGTACCCTAAGGCCCGGTATTTCAGTCACAGTTTAACTTTACTCTTCAGCTTATTCCCTTAGTAACCATTACAAAAACAATTGTTCCTATGGGAATAAACTGAAGATTAAAGCCGTTTTTTGGCGGTGCACTATTTTGAAATTATTTCGTATGTTTCGAAACGTGCATTTTTTAGCGTTGAAACAATGACGTCATGTTTTGAAACGGCTGCATACATTTCAAAACGCTGTGAAATTACTTTTTGAAATTATTTCAAGGTGGAGTGGGGGTTAATAGTAACAAGTTAAGTGCTACTCATAACCTGCAAACCGATTGTGTTTTGAAACGGTATAGAAAAGTTATTTTAGCGGGATCATCATTAATGACGTCAAAATTAAAACAGTTTTGAAACAGCACCATTCGGTTTTAAAACAGTTTTGTACGACAAAAAACGGCTTAAAGTTGTTGGCGCACGGTTCAAAAGTTTGAATTTTTATTTTTATAAAGTTAGCAACCCTGTTGGCGGCCTTGCAATATCCCTCCTTGTTTCCATTTTTTACACATGCGTTTTTTACCACCATTATTCACCACAACATCGATGGGGCGACTCGAGTTTGCTCCTCGTCGTAGTAACTTCGTAACCTGTGTACACAGTGAATAGAGCAAATGAAGATTTAACCACAGTCTACATACAGTCTTGTCACTGGCGCTAGTTTCGCGTACAAAATTCTTGGAAACTCGGGGAAGAATGCGCAGTAGTCTCACTGCTTCTATTCGTAGTTCGGTTTAACGGCTTGGTTCGGGCACGTTCGGGCAACTGCAAACACTGCAAAATTTTAAATTTAAATTGTTTGCGCCACGTAAGAATCAACGCACGGAAGAATGGGCAGTGGTTGCATTGAAGACACAAAGATCAAAGGTACCGACGGCAAGTGAACAGACTGTGTGTAGACTGTGGCAAGACTTTAAATTTAAATTGTTTGCGCCACGTAAGAATCAACGCACGGAAGAATGCGCAGTGGTTGCATTGAAGACACAAAGATCAAAGGTACCGACGCCAAGTGAACAGACTGTGTGTAGACTGTGATTTAACATCAGTGCGATGGAAAATCGGTGAGTCCCCTTTTTACTTCCATAACCATTAACGCAAGGCAACTGTAAAATTACTGGTCCTTCACAAACATATTTTTGGTCCATTCGAGCACGGATTTTTTATCGTTATACTGATATACCGTCCACTATATAAATTCGCATAAATATGGCAGCTTGTATCGACACGTGTCTACGAGTTTAGGGTGCGAGTCATTTACATTTCGAGAAGCGAGCATTCCTATCCGCCATTTTCCTTGCGTTAAATTGTCGTATTCGTTATAAAACTGCTAAACTTGTCGTACTATTCGATTGTTCGTACCGCATTTTGCCAAATACATGTCGCATTGTCATCACTGAGATTTCGTTATCGCAACGTTTCGTTTTCGTAAGCTGCAATAAGAAGCACGCCTATGCTTGGCCATTATTGCCGGAGCAAGCATCTTAGCCGCCATTTTGCACGATAAGCACGTGCTCGATTGTTTGAACCATGGCCTTCTAAATCAAAAGCGAGGATGTCTCGTACTCGGGTCGCCTCGGCGAGCGTGTACTGCCGGCATTAGAGGAAACGTCGTTTCGGTCTTTATTTGCTAGACGTTATGCCGGCAGTACACGCTCGCCGAGGCGACCCGAGTACGAGACATCCCGAGGCGAGATGCCCCGAGATGCGAGACCCAAGAGCACCATGTACACTCTCGCGAATAAACCTCGGATCGGCTCTCGCCAACGTCTTGCGCGTGACATTTTCGAGCACTCCGAGTAGTGATGAAGATGATCCCACAAACAGGGTTCCCTCTGATAAAATTCTAAAAATTGGAGAGTACAATCGTTTGTCCACTCCACTAAAAATAAACAACGAAATTAAACACCGAAAAGAACTACGCCACAACTTCCAACAGTTCAAGAGACGAACGTGTACCGAGAACGCAAATGTTTCTCACTCTCGCGAGATCCCCCACTTAACGCTCTCCCTTCCTTTGACTCGTGCTGGAGACCGCTTCTAGACCGAGCGTTCCGAGGGCGAGGCGAGAGGGCCTTGGGTGGGACGAGAACATCGGGTACACTCTCACGCTCGGTTGGTCTCGGGTCACCTCGGCGAGCGTGTACTGCCGGCATTATACTCGCATAGCGACAATTTATGAAAAGTTTCACGAATCACAAGCGCGTTTACAGACATTAATGTCGGGTCAAGCCGACGCTGATTTTGACGCCGAAGACGCAGTCCGGAAAAGAGCTGATGAGATGTTTTACTCAATTGAGGATGCATACTTCACGTTATTCCCTAATGAAACGCAAAGTAGCAATTTATCTACTTCGAATCATAACCAAAATGGAATTCGTCTTCCAAAAATTTCTCTGAAAACGTTCGATGGAAAGTTTAGTAACTGGACGCCTTTCATTCATTGTTTCAATACAGCTATTCACAACAATAATGCAATGTCGAACATCGATAAATTTCAATATTTGATAAGTTGTTTAACAGATGAACCATTAAACATGGTTAAGGCTCTAGTAGTATCTGACGAGAACTATCTTGTTGCATACAATGTGCTGACTGAGCGTTATGAATTGGAATCAAATAAATTCTCTCAAAAAGTTACAATCGGAGTCAGCAAGCGGTCTTCGAAGCTTGTTAGACAAATTCAGAGAAAATCGCTCTGCACTTTTAGCTCTAAATCTACCTAGTAACATGGAAGATTTTTTATGGTTTAATCTTCTTTTAGATAGAATCTATTTTCAAACTCATAAGTTTTTTGAAATCACTGTTAGGTCACTTAAGAATGACATTCCTGCTTTTGTCCAGCCGGAACAATTCATCGAGAGTCAATGTAACATATTAGAGTCGGTTCCAAACATTTCTTTTGATCGAAAGGTTCAACCCAACAAACCGCATTCTATAAAATATGAGAAACCTTCAAAGGCAGTATTTTTGACTGAAGCAAATATAAGCAAAAGTCGTACCGAAAGGTGCTCTATTTGTAAAAGAGAGCATATAATACATAAATGTCCACAATTGTTAGAAAAAAACCCACACGATCGTTTTGGTTTAATTAAGGCGAACAAATTGTGTATTAACTGTTTGAAAAGTAATCATCGTCTGAGTGCCTGTCCTTCATCAGGGACGTGCCATGTTTGCAAGGCCAAACACCACACACTCTTACATTTCGAACAAAAGGCTGCATCAGCCATAACTGACACGTCTCCTCGTGAAGAATCCACTGCCCCATCTTCGAATTCGGTAACATTAGCAACGGTATCACCTTCAGGGGGTGATGTATTGTTAGCTACAGCTTTGATAAAACTCACTGACAGTCAGGGAAACTACAAAACTGTACGTGCGGTGCTAGATAGTGCAAGTCAAGGAAGTTTTATAACCGAAAAATGTTTCCGTGAACTAGGAGCTCGTTATACCCCATATAAATTAAGGGTTAGTAGTATCAATGATTCAAGTGCCCATTTGTCGAAGGGTTTCACCTATTGCATAATATGCTCTCACTCTCAGTCTTCATCGAAGCTTCCCGTGCAGCTACACTTGATCCCACATATAACAGGTCTTCTGCCGACGCATTCCTTTGACACACAGGAGTGGACTCATCTATTGCATTTGACCTTGGCTGATCCTCAGTTCGCAAATCCACAGGGTGTTGATATTTTGTTAGGTGCCGATGTGTACGCAAGATTAATGAAGCCAGGTGTAGTACATAGTTCAAATTGTAATGAACCTTCTGCCATAAACACTATATTTGGTTACGTTGTAACAGGACCAACAACCTCGCGGCCTAGTAGAACCTTTGCTTCTTTGTTTACTAGTCTGAACGATGAATTGCATACAACTTTAAAACAATTTTGGGAAATCGAAGAATTATCTAAGAAATGCCCCCTTCCGAGGAGGAATTAAGTGTCGAAAATCATTACTCATCAACTGTGTCACGAAATGCGTCTGGAAGGTATATTGTTTCCCTTCCATTTAAAAAAGTTTGTTTACAATTTCCACAGTCTCGGGAGATTGCATTACATCGATTGCATTTATTAGAAAAAAGGTTAGCTCTTGATCCTCAGTTACGTGAGAATTACAACGAATTTATGTCGGAATATGAAAACAGTGGTCATATGTCTCTGACGACTTCTTCGGACACTTCCAATGACAATTATTTTATCCCACATCATTGTGTTATAAAACCTGAAAGTTCAACAAGAAAACTTCGGGTCGTTTTCGACGCATCCTGTAAAGCTGCAAATGGTGTATCTCTGAATGACGCACTACACGCTGGTCCACAATTATTACCAGATATTGTTAGTGTTCTTCTTAAGTTTAGAATTCACTCAGTCGTATTTATCGCTGATATTAAACAAATGTATCGACAAATCCTTGTTGATAATGATCATCGAGAATTTCAAAAAAATTTGTGGAGGTTCTCTCCAGACGAACCTGTAAAGGAATATTTGTTAAATAAAAAAATAGGAAGGGGTTCATTACAAAATCAACGTACAACGCAGGTACAACGTATGTGTAGTACAAATGACAGTAAACACCATACGTAGAAACAAATTTTAATAAGAAATCACACAAATAGACTGAGAAAAATGTTACTATTTGAACGACGATTACGATACAAATGACATTTTTTTAAAATGATTTCAAATTTCCCGCCTTTTGTTTGCCGCCAAAATGGCTACTTTGCGGTACTCTAGTAATATAGGAACTCTAGCGACCTGTGGAGTTGTGGAGGGTATTTCAATTATATCTTTTATAATTAAAGATGATAAGAGTTTGAACGTGTCAAATCTTTATTTTTCTAACAAAGACCATTTTTTGTAATAACAAAAACAACTAGATTAATTTTATTAATTAATTAATCTAGTTGTTTTTGTAATAACAAAAGATAGTTTTTCGGAGAAAAATAAAGATTTGACACGTTCAAACTCTTATCATCTTTGATTATAAAAGATATAAGTGAAATACCCTCCACAACTCCACAAATTGGTGACCCCCGACGTGATCTTTTAACCGTGATTAACAAATAATTAAGAAAAATTAAATATAAAAATCATGGCCCAAGAAGCATCACAACATGCGCATAGAATAAGTACTGAGAAGGAGATGGATCTAATGTCGAACAAGAAGTAATAGTCGGAATGGTTAAAACAATAAAATTACCACACCCTTTCTGGAAAACTTGTCCAGCAAGATATTTTACCATAAATGTGAAATGACGTTTGAGTTACATCGTATTACACGTGATATTACAAAATTTCAACACATTGTTGTAAACCTCGACTCTGATATACTAGAATTAGTTAGTAATATTGTTTTTCTACTTTGCGTTCACAATGAACTCATTGTGACACCAAAAACAGTTTCACAATGAAGCTCATTGTGAAACTGTTTTTGGGGAAATTTTAGTCAATTTTTAATTGAAAATATTTAATAGATTTTACAAAATAATTCATTATTTATTTGTTTTGTAACAGAGTACTCACAATGAAGCTGGATAAGAAAAATTAATAACTTGTCAATGTGATTTTTGTTTAAAACGAAAGGTTGTCAGTGTTGCCACGCATTACAACTATAATTCCCCATATACTAACGAGATCCGATTTTTAACAATATTTTTCATATTTTTGTTCAATAAGTGACGCAAAGTAGAATAATAGTATATTATACACGTTTCACAAGAGGCATTGTAACACTCGTTCCGTTGGGGCACTCCTAGCTCGCTACGCTTCGCTAGTCGTACCCCAACCCCACTCGTGTTACAATAAGCCTTCTTGTGAAACTTGTATAATAATATACTATTTTCTACTTTGCGTTCACAATGAACTCATTGTGACACCAAAAACAGTTTCACAATGAAGCTCATTATGAAACTGTTTTTGGGGAAATTTTAGTCAATTCTTAATTAAAAATATTTAATACATTTTACAAAATAACTCATTATTTATTTGTTACTTAACAGAATACTCACAATGAAGCTGGATAAGAAAAATTAAAAACTTGTTAATGAGACTTTTGATTAAAAAGAAAGGTTTTTAGTGTTGCCACGCATTACAACTAAAATTCCCCATATACTAAGGAGATCCAATTTTTGACAGTATTTTTCATATTTTTGTTCAATAAGTGACGCAAAGTAGAAAAAATAGTATATTATACACGTTTCACAAGAGGCATTGTAACACTCGTTCCGTTGGGGCACTCCTAGCTCGCTACGCTTCGCTAGTCGTACCCCAACCCCACTCATGTTACAATAAACCTTCTTGTGAAACTTGTATAATAATATACTATTGTGAAGAACCAGTAATTTTATAGTTGCCTTGCGTTAATGGTTATGGAAGAAAAAAGGGGACTCACCGATTTGCCATCGCACTGATGTTAAATCTTCATTTGCTCTATTCACTGTGTACACAGGTTACGAAATTTCTACGACGAGGGAGCAAACTCGAGTCGCTCCATCGATGTTGTGGTGAATAATAATGGTAAAAAACGCATGTGTAAAAATGGAAACAAGGAGGGATATTGCAAGGCCGCCAACAGGGTTGGTGAAGAAGGAAAGTCTCAAAATAACCAGACGGACAGTGAATTCACCAAAGAACTAAAAGAAAACATACTGAAACTTGAAGCACTTTATTACTATAAGGAGAAATTGCAGAAACGGTATCTGAAATTGAGTAAAATGCTAAATGAACTTGAAGCTATTATTTTACTTTCTTCATGCCATCGTAGTGTATAAGAAGCATTATAGTTGATGGGACTGACGATGAAGTGTCAGAAGTTTACATTTGTCACATTTTCAGTTTTATCAAAATACATGCACGTAACCTAAGTGACCTAACGAAAAAAAAAACATGGCCTACTAGAATGCAAAAAGAACGTGAACAGATAACTGTGACACAGATTAATATCATAGCAGATACGAAACTGTTTGTCGGCACCTTTGATGTTGTGAGTCGAAATTTTTTGGCCTTCAGCCATTTTGAAAAGGGTGTGCTACCTTTTGATTGAAAATATTTTGCATAAGCTCATATAGTAATGTTTGCTGATGACTTATTTTCAGTAAATCTGTTTTGGGAATGCGTATTAGCCACTTTCCCATTACCCACTTTGCACAAGCAAATGAGCACAAAAGCGCAAAAATCGCCATAATAGGACTATTACCTTTCGGAAAACTAAATAACGAAGTGATTTCTTCTTTTCAATTTGTCCCATCGCATCGTTTATTACTGCATAACATGTAGAAAATATCACATTAAAAGTTAATGTCAAACTGGCACACCTTTCTGCAAAGGTGACTTGTTAAAAATAATCAAATCGGCAAGTTTCGTATCTGCTATAATATTAATCTGTGACTGTGATATAACTATACGGCACACAATTTGATATGAAGTTAGCTTTAAGTATCAAGTCCACCTTGAGATTTGTCTGTGCATACGGCCATGAAAAATCAAAATCAAACCTAATTTGCTAAAAGATTATACACGATAAATTTGAAAGACATGTAAATGTATACATGCAATTCAAGAAAGATGTTAAAATGCGCATTAAAATTGCTGTTTGTGAAAATCACCAAAGCTACAGAATCACATCGAAATGACTTTTGATCTGTTTTTTGTTTTGATCTAGTCAATTTAGTGATGCGACTCGAGTTGATTTTTACTCGAGTGGCTCGAATAGTTTTAAGAAAACTCGTACTCGAGTGAAAAAATTATTGACTCGAGTCCACTCGCATTCGAGTTACTATTCGAGTGGTCGAGTCAATAGTCGCAAGCGTAACTCGAATTAATTTTTGTCCCACGACTTCTTCAGTTTAGACAAATACATTTGGCGTTTTAGGAAAGCTTATTAAAACAGTGTTTCACGAGAGTCTAGATATACTGGGTGTTCCATTGGAAAATTTTGAGAAAAATTATCATTTGCAAAACTCAACACCCTGTACACATAATAACTGATACACCGAAGCTGTTTCGAAATTTCTGTAGAAAAGATATTGTGTTGAGTACCTACAAGAATTCAAGACGAAATGTAAATAAATAACAAAGATATAAGCACTCATATTATGGCAATTTTTTACACTTAAACATCAATATCTTACAAACTCTTAAGTAAAACTTATTAAATTTTTGATTATTACCTATTCGTTATGCCTATTTTCGAAATATGTAAAAATATGCTGGGTGTTCCATTTAAAAAAATATAACTTTGGTATGGCTCTCAGTTACTGAACACTCTGTATAGCCAAATATAATTTTATAAAGTAGAGCTGACTGAGTTACATCTTAGCTCGTTTTGAATCTTATATACTATAAATGGTAGAGAAGACCGCGGTACTCGGTGGACACGCTGTATATAAGTGGTGAATTTCACAAACGTTACTTAAATTTAATCATCGATTAAGAGTAAACGTTGCTACCGTTACATACAAAAGCCGCAGGAACGTTTAATTTTAACAGATGATAAATCTAATAGCGTTCTCGATTGACCGCTCTAGATTACTCTCGGAGTACTATCATACAGTGCTAGTCTAAAGTTCCTTCCCCCCCTATTAATTTTGGAACCAAACAAGATACAAAGTTCAAACAAAAACCAAATCAAAGTAGATAAAAAATACTAATCCTTGAGATAAAATTATTTTAGAACATCCGCTAGGTGGCGCTGCGCGCACTATGACCTTTGAAATTTTAAATAGCATGATGCCTTAAGTGAGATGCCATTTTAAAGGAATTTTAATGCTACATCCAATGAGGCTGTCAGTTTTTAACAGTCTTCATTTATTTTTGAGTTAATGACAAAAAACTTGTTTTATTAAATATCGGATATTTTTTATAAAATCACTGTTTCTAGTAGGCTTATAAATATCAAAACAAATAAAAACCTGTTTCTTCAAACCAAAAACACTAAATTGACAAGAGGTGGCGCTGCGCGCACTATGAACGATATTTTAAATAGCATGGTTACTTAAGTGACATATCATTTTAAAGGAATTTCAAATCTACATTCAATGACGATATCAGTTTTCAGTTTCTAGCATTAGTTTTTAAAATGTAATTTTATAAGACAAGAATCGTATTTAAAACCATTAACTAGAACACATTTATTTTTTTTTGTGTTTTACTTTTGTTATGATTGTTGACAGCAATATTTTCTAGTTAATGGTTTTAAATACGATAATCGTTGTCTTATAAAATTACAATTTAAAAACCAATGCTAGAAACTGAAAATTGATAACGTTATTGAATGTAGGTTTAAAACTCCTTTAAAATGATGTCACTTAAGTAACCATGCTATTTAAAATTTTAAAGTTCATAGTGCGCGCAGCGCCACCTAGCGGATGTTCTAAAGTAATTTTATCTCAAGAATTAGTATTTTTTTATCTACTTTGATTTGGTTTTTGTTTGAACTTTGTATCTTATTTGGTTCCAAAATTAATAGGGGGGGAAGGAACTTTAGACTAGCACTGTATATTTTAACCTCATGTAATAATAAGGGATGGAGATATTCTGAGAGTGCTCCAGAGACTAAGCCGCAGCTCAGACACGGCGTTTTCCGCGCAGATAGAACCACGCGTTTTGCATCCGCGCTATTACTCGAGTAAAATAAAAATTACGCGAGTCGCATGACCACTCGAGTACAACTCGAGTGACGTGATAAAACAGGGGCCCGATTCTCGAATCGTGCGAATACATTCGTATACGAAAATGACGTCAAAATGACGCAATTTTCGAACAATTTCTATAGTTTTGTACAAGAGTCTACGTCATTTTGACGTCATTTTCGTATACGAATGTATTCGCACGATTCGAGAATTGGGCCCCAGATCGAGTGACTCGACTGAAAAAAATTCACTCGAGTCCAGTCGAGTCGCATCACTAAGTCAATTACAACGTGTTCTATATTACCGATAGGCAGCGTCAGTGTTAACATCTGAGACTACAGATGGCGCGACAATACGATGGTCGCTACCGTCACTAGATACTTACAGTAGCGCAAACAGCCGCCATTTTAGTGCAAAATATTGGCGGGAAATTTAAATGCTAATGCCCCGTTTCTATAACATTTATCATTATACCGTGATTTTACTTTAACATGAAACATTGCTGTTCATATTAGCTTTGTTCGCGGAACACATTTCGAACCAATTCAGAACGAGTACGGAACTAATTCAGGATTGTCGTAGTGCGCATGCTCGATTATGAACCGGTTCGGGATGTTTATTTACCGCGAACGATTTCCGAACCAAGAATGAGAACTCTGAATTGTTAACTCTATAAATGACGATAAACGATCTGACATTATGGCCGTACTCTAAAAATATATGTTTTATTAAGTGAAAAGTAAAAACATTTTTTAATTTACTTAACAATTACAATTCTAATCAATATCAAATTAAACCTAAATTAAACTGTCACAAAAAAACTACAAGAGAAACCCAGAATAAAAACAAAAACAATCGTAAATATAGCCCCGCAAGCTGCGAATATAGCCACAGAATGCCCACTGTCGCTATACATAAAATTGCGCATGTCTCGAACTTACAGTTCTTGTTGAATCCCTAGAACCAGTAGAACTAGTTATGAATCGATCTCGAACCGAATCTGGCTGACCCGCGAACACAGAACTGTAACTAGAAGTTCGGAATTTTGTGATCCGCGAACGTCATTATTTCAACTGCGCATGCGAATAGTCCCGAATCAGTTCTGAATCCTTACCGCGAACAAACCTATTACTATGGAAATTTCAATTTTTAAAAATGTCGTTGCATGATCATCGTCGTTAGGGTTTCGAATGTCATATCAAATAAAATTTGTCCGTTTTAATTTGGAACATCTGTCAGGCGAAGAAAGTTGCAAATGTGAAAGTGAAAATGTATCAGGAAGAATTACCCTTGGACAAGTCACTAATGCAATTAACAACTTTTATAATCGTTTAGGATATTGCATGGAGGTAAACGAAAAAATTTTTGAAAACTTGTTGTGGTGTTTGTTTTGAATTAAAAAAATTCTTTTTTCCGTATGTTTTAAGTTTACATACAGGGTGTTTCATTGAAGATGCACCAAACTTAAGGGACACGTTTCTGACATTATTTCAAACAAAATATCTTAATAAAATTTTTTAATCGGTGCAACTTGAAATTTGCATAATTTGGAGCCGATGTTTTTAGAAATACCGTAGCGATTTAAATTTCTGCAGCCGTGAAACAAGACGAGTGATTTAAATTGTTTTATGAATGGCACGCGTCTGTTAAATTATTTGCCTATCAGACTGAACTTGATCACATGAGGAAGAAACAATTTCGGAAGCGGGGGAATTACGCAAATGGCAATTACCTTACAACATGTGTTCGAATAATCTGCGTATTCTCGAAATGTGTAATTGCCCATTGCACCACCAACACACCCACACACACACTTACATAATAAACTTAAAAATGAAAAGCATAAACTACACCAACTAATTACTCGCCACTACAACGTTAGTGAACGAACGGAGTGAACGAACTAAATGTGTTTCATCATATCATCTGAGGCGCGACAGTTTATGGGGTAATAAAGTAAAAAACCGAACGTTAAGGTAGGTTAAGAATTCGGGCCGCTCTCATCTATTGTACGTTTTAAAAATATACGATTCTCCTTTCCCTTCGATTATCTCAAAACTTATTCATTTAAAAAAAAAATATTATAGGGAACTTTTATTTCTTTTCACGATATCTACCAACATACCGAGTTTGGTGCATCTTCACTGAAACACCCGGTATATACTTACTGTTTTTGCAAGTCAAAACGACACACCCGGTCATTTTAAATCATTTTTAAAGTTTTGTGTGACAGACGTTAAATTTGATTAAACTTGACCGAAAGAAAATCACTAAGAAAGTCGGCCATATTAGTGCAAAAACGTGTTTCTTCGTCTTACACATTAAGCATATGGGTTGCGGTACTCTAATTATCTAGTGACGGTAATGGTCCCTTCGTTTCCTATCTTAAACTCTCTGATCCCTGTTTTTAATTATTTTTATCTACGACCACTACTGTAAATAATTGAAATTAACCTCCGCCCACAATAATTTTATATCCGTAGATACGTATTTCGGCAGCTAAGCTGCCATCTTCAGTACAATTTAAAAAACACTACATGAAATCTAACAGCTACCTACCTAGCTACCTACCTACTTGATCATACTATCTATACTACTAATACTATCTAAAAAACCCAAAAATTAACACTAAAAGAGCGACTGTGGTTTAAGAAATAATTTCCGCCCACAATAATAACAGTCGAAACCTACCAAAAAAGCAAATCAAATAGAACGGAAACGAGTATTGGTCTAATATCCGAAAAAGGTTCTTATTCTCCCGAATAAAGAACTTTTGTAAGCATTTAATTCCCTGTTATTTGATCCCGCTTGAATTTATCCCTGAAAAGAAATTATATACCTATATATGTATATGTATACAATACACCTATATATACATGCACAAATCATGCATGTTTTTTGACGATTTGTGCATGTATATATAGGTGTATTGTATACATATACATATATATATATACCTTGTTTGCCTCCGTTGCTATACTGGAAGTTTCTCCCGAAATGGGGGTCTTCCTAGTGGTTGTAACAAATGTGCATTCGGTCTCCTGGTCGGTTGCTTCATTTGTTGTTGTTTATCTCCAAGTGTCAACACCTTACACCTTGGTTATACTGTCCTGATGAGGTCTAATAAGACCGAAACGTACGTCGGCAGTTACTTTTCCTTGCCAGTTAAGCCATTAATTACCCTTTATATGATTGTATTTTCCTGGCGTAACCTTTCCTTTATAATTTATATTCTTGGCTTTCTTGAAGTAACGCAGGTTGACCTTGTTTGCCTCCGTTGCTATACTGGAAGTTTCTCCCGAAATGGGGGTCTTCCTAGTGGTTGTAACAAATGTGCATTCGGTCTCCTGGTCGGTTGCTTCATTTGTTGTTGTTTATCTCCAAGTGTCAACACCTTACACCTTGGTTATACTGTCCTGATGAGGTCTAATAAGACCGAAACGTACGTCGGCAGTTACTTTTCCTTGCCAGTTAAGCCATTAATTACCCTTTATATGATTGTATTTTCCTGGCGTAACCTTTCCTTTATAACATATACATATATAGGTATATAATTTCTTTTCAGGGATAAATTCAAGCGGGATCAAATAACAGGGAATTAAATGCTTACAAAAGTTCTTTATTCGGGAGAATAAGAACCCTTTTTTCGGATATTAGACCAATACTCGTTTCCGTTTTATTTGATTTGCTTTTTTGGTAGGTTTCGACTGCTATTATTATTGTGGGCGGAAATTTTTTCTTAAACCACAGTCGCTCTTTTAGTGTTAATTTTTGGGTTTTTTAGATAGTATTAGTAGTGTATGTGTGTATATATGTGTTTGAGTCAGGAATCGACCGCCAGATGTCGTTTTTGTTAGGTCAAAAGTCAGCCGCAAGAGGTCGCGACCTAAATTTTATATAAAGGGGTGTTAGAGACAGTTAAGCGCATTTGCACTGGATATGTGATAAGGAGAGGATTCTCCAAGATAAATATCGTAAAGTGCTCTTAACTTGTAGTGTGTGGGTGTGATCTGCTCTTATCTGTAGGTTGTTTTTTGGCGATTTGTGCATGTATATATAGGTGTATTGTATACATATACATATATAGGTATATAATTTCTTTTCAGGGATAAATTCAAGCGGGATCAAATAACAGGGAATTAAATGCTTACAAAAGTTCTTTATTCGGGAGAATAAGAACCTTTTTCGGATATTAGACCAATACTCGTTTCCGTTTTATTTGATTTGCTTTTTTGGTAGGTTTTGACTGTTATTATTGTGGGCGGAAATTATTTCTTAAACCACAGTCGCTCTTTTAGTGTTAATTTTTGGTTTTTTAGATAGTATTAGTAGTATAGATAGTATGATCAGGTAGGTAGGTAGCTAGGTAGGTAGCTGTTAGATTTCATGTAGTGTTTTTTAAATTGTACTGAAGATGGCAGCTTAGCTGCCGAAATACGTATCTACGGATATAAAATTATTGTGGGCGGAGGTTAATTTCAATTATTCCTTAAACCACAGTCTCCTTTACTAATTTTTAGACTACTGTAAATGACAAATTACGTACAACACATAAATTAAGTTAGCGGGTGTTTACAAACGTCGTGCGTAAAGTAAGAAAAACGCACAACGCACCTACTTTTTACGCACATTTGTAGTTAGATCTACGTAGCCGTATCACATTAGGCCGGGCGCAGACTGATCAAGCAAAAATGTCTTCAGACAAAACGTTTTGTGGCACTGAAAAACATTTTGTTTTATCTTGCAACAATGCTGCATGCATAAACGTTTTACAACAAAACTGTTTCGTTTTGTTCCATAACGCTTTGTTTGAGTGAAATGCACATTGATGATGCAAAACGACTTTAGTCAAAACAGTCGGCTGAACGAACGTCAAACAAAAATTTATGTTTGCACTCCAGACACGTTGCTTTTTGTTGTAACCTGTTGGATGGTGCCTGCCGGTAACGCACACTGATTAAGCCGGCCATTCACGATCCTGCTTGGCAGTCCGCACCGCAGGACAAAAGTAGCTCACAAACTATCCTGCAAGCTGTCCAGCGCCAGTACCTTTTTCACATCGGAAAAATGACAAACCTACTTGCTCTTCCTAAAAAGAAGAAAATAGCAATTTTGCTATGTTTCTTACTGTTATTGCAGAAATATCAAAAGACAATATGGGAGAAGAAATTATTAAAGTTACGTAATTTGCTGTAATTTGAAGATTTAACATCTCACAAACACCTTTTTCCTTTATACATATCTATAAATTCGATTGTGCCTGCGTTATCCATCTTTAACAATTTGGCGGGTGACAATCGAACACCACTAAAATCACTAATTGTACACGCAACGGCAGGACGCCGCGCCATTCACATTGCTGCGCAGCAGACTGCAGCCGGTAGGCGGAGCTTGCCGGTCTGAGCAGGACGCATCGAACATCCTGCGTTGTGTTGCCGGACGCAATGCAGTCTGTTGCAGCATTCACTATCCGATGTCATTCGGCGGACAGCAAGGCGGACTGCCATGCAGGATCGTGAATGGCCGGCTTTAGACAGACAACGTTTTTATACAAAGCAATTCGTTTTGTTGGACAACGTTTTGTTAGATGTCGCCGCACACTGATTAAGCAAATTTGTCTTTTCACACAACAATTTGTTTAACAGCGTTGTGTTTTGTTGGCAAGTATTGTTTCATCAGTGTGCGATGGTACCTATTTAATGCGTGTAAAAAGATTTTGGCAAGTTCAAACAAAAACGTTTTGTCTAAAGACGTTTTTGCTTGATCAGTCTGCGCCCGACCTAAAGACGTTTTTGCTTGATCAGTCTGCGCCCGACCTAAAGACGTTTTTGCTTGATCAGTCTGCGCCCGACCTTAGATTGACAGTCGTCGAAATTGCAAGCACAGTATAAGAATCACACAATAGCGTCACTCGAGTATAACTGTCACATTTGCTCTTTTGTTTGATACCTACCCAGCTGTAAATTACATTGCATTTCCATAAGGGTATCAAACAGAATGGCCGCTTTTTTTGACACTGACGTTTAAGTGACGCTACTGGGTAATTACTTATACTGTGTTGCAAGTGTCATTGCTGATTATTTTGAACTTGAATAATAAGGTAATTTTTGTGGTCGTAGATAAAGTATAGTACAAAACTCGAGTTGTAAAGTAATTACGCACTTGTGGCATTACTTGCATTCGTCGCTGCGCGGCTCATGCGCAACTTTTCCACCGTGTGTAATTTGCTATTTACAACTCTCGTTATGTAATATACTATTAATAGTCGTATTTCTCAATGTATTTCTTATGGCCGTTTCCTATCTTGAACTCTCTGATCCCTGGTGAAGATGTGAATACATACCTATTTTGAAAGTGGTGATTTTAGAGTGGTATAACCACAGTCTACATACAGTCTTGTCACTGGCGCTAGTTTCGCGTACAAAATTCTTGGAAACTCGGGGATGAATGCGCAGTAGTCTCGCTGTTTCTATTCGTAGTTTGATTTACCGGCTTGGTTCGGGCACGTTCGGGCAACTGCAAATACTGCAAGATTTTAAATTTAAATTGTTTGCGCCACGTAAGAATCAACGCACGGAGGAATGCGCAGTGGTTGCATTGAAGACACAAAGATCAAAGGTACCGACGCCAAGTGAACAGACTGTGGGTGCGTTTCGTTTGCGCGCTCACACGCTTTGAGCGCTCACGCTTACAAGCGCTGTTTTCTGTTGTTTCCTTTGGCATTTAGTCGCTTAAGCAGTTATACGCAAAGGTGTTTCTTTTGACTTTTGTTTCCACAACGAATTCATAACCTCTAAAATATAACTTCAATAGTGAAATTGAGCCAATCATAGCTGCTGTAGGTACTTCTAAAGTGTAATGTTTGTTTATAACCTGTCTATGATTAGCTGATCTCCTCATACGCATCTCATACGTTCCATTTGGAACATAAGCGCTTATGCTTTTGCTGCCCTACCTCGATGGAATAAGCGATTGTGAGCGAAGACTATGACGTCATAAATGACGTTACTATTTCGTCGGCTGGCGCTTTGTGAACGTTTGCAAAGCCAAAGGGAACGATTTAAGCAATGCTTATGAGCGCTCAAAGCATGTGAGCGCGCAAATGAAACGTACCCTGTATGTAGACTGTGGTATAACGTTGTGACAATGCAATTTTCAGTCTGGCAACACTGTGCGCACTATCAATTTTCGAGCGTACTCCGGTGTTTCGTGTATTAAGGTTATGTTATTTAATTATTAGAAAAAATGTATCCGTTTCACAGTAGTTTAAACGTAATCAAGAAAATTAACCCGCACAAAATCGTACGCTCTTACAGTGAATCCTTAAAAATACCGGAAATTGATGTTGTGTTCAGTAACGGGTAGGTATGTCAAAAATCGACCATGTGTGAGAAGAAATGTTTAAATTTATGCACACTTACAGACGCAATTTAAAACTATCGACTGGTAAATACGCACGTTTCGCAGACGGCTGTGCTGTGGGCACTTTAGGAGACACTTCGGTTATGGTTACGGCAGTCTCAAAAACTAAACCGAGTCCCAGTAATTTCCTACCGTTAATAGTCGACTACAGGCAAAAGTCTGCCGCGGCAGGTAGAATACCGACCAACTTTTTGCGAAGAGAATTGGGTCCTACCGAACGCGAAATTTTAACTTCCAGATTGATCGATAGAAGCCTGCGACCTTTGTTTCCCGATAACTTCAATTATGAGACACAAATCATGTGTAACATGCTGGCTGTGGATAGCGTTAATAATCCCGATATTGTTTCCATAAATGCTGCCTCGGCGGCCCTAAGCTTAAGCGACATTCCTTGGTACGGCCCCGTTGGAGCTGTGCGACTGGGTTTCATAGATAATGAAGTTATTATAAATCCGACGCGCAAGGAACTGCAATCGTCGAGTTTAAATTTCATAGTGTCGGCAACTAAACATAATCTCGTCGTCATGCTCGAAGGACAGGCCAATAATATTTTGCAACAAGATTTACTGAAGGCCATAAAAGTGGGCACGAAAGAAGCACAGCATGTCGTGAGTGCGATCGAAAAGTTGCAGAAAAAATTCGGAAATACTAAACGTGAACTTGATAAGCCGGTCGAGTTATCTGAAGAAATACTGGAAGCGTTGCGGTCGCTTACGCAAATGCGTGTGCGTGAAATATTGAAAACTAGCTCGCATGATAAATTAAGTCGAGATTACGCATTGAATGAAGTCAGGCATGATGTTCTAGATAAAATTAGAAGTAGTTTTCCCGACGTCGAGTCCAGTTTAATATCGGATGGAATAAACAAAATCATCAAAACTGAATTCAGAAATTTGATTTTCGATGAAGAAGTACGCTGCGACGGAAGAACTTTAGATCAGTTAAGGAACATTTCGTGTCAGGTCAATTTGTTTAAACCATTGCATGGTAGCGCGTTGTTTCAAAGAGGACAGACGCAAGTTTTTTGCACTGTGACGTTGGATTCTCCCCAAAGTGCATTAAAATTAGATTCGTTAGCAATGCTAACCAGGTAAGTTCAATGATTGTAGTGAAAAACAACCTACCAATAAGAAGTTGATTTTTTTCAGTGGAATTAAAGAGAAGAATTTTTTTGTGCATTATGAATTTCCACCGTTTGCAACTAAGGAGACGGGAAAGGTGGGTCCGATCGGTAGACGAGAAATGGGGCACGGAGCTTTAGCTGAAAAAGGATTGAGTCCGACAGTGCCACAGGATTTTCCATTTACTATACGACTGACTTCGGAAGTTTTAGAATCTAATGGTAAGTTATGTCAATAATGTCGACATCTTGCGGTGTTATGGCTCCACGTTGGGCACCAATTTTATGCTGTGATATGGCCTTACTTTGATGAGCCAATTTTTATGCAGTGTTAAACACTTATTTTGTGTGTTAACTTAATGCTTTGTTCTCAGAGTATTTTTCAATCTTTGTTTTCTTATTTTGTTTATTTTTATTTGCTTTCTTACTTCATTGTTTACTCGCGTAGGCTGCTACTTTCATGATGGATTTTGCAGAGTATCTCGTCGACCAATTCTTGCTTGTAGAGTGTATTTCTTGTGTGATAAATTTTGAATGTAGATGGCACTCGCAAACCTTCACATTCAAAATTATCTAATGTCTGGGTGTGTGTGTGTGAATAATAAAAAAATGTCGCATAAGAAAACGTAGAACAAAAGTTTATTGTATCAATTTAAAGACTTTCATAACAAATTTATTCTTTCGCATGAAGAAGTTCGGACGTTTAGAGTTAAAAAAAATTATTTTATTTGGTCGGGTTTTTCGCAAAACCCGCCCTTACCACCTAAGTATTTACTGCTCCCGTAACGGTTGCTTGACTTGACTCGAGTTTTAATGAGTGATCGGTTGCTTTTAATGCGATTGCTAACACAGCGCCCACATTTGCTTATTTTCCGAACTCCTTGTATAACCTACAGTTCCTTTTATCACACTGGATTATCAAGACGTTAAATAAATTATCCTAATATTTACAATTCTAAGCTTAATTCCTTACTTACTTACTTACTTAATCCTGAGTCTTTTTACCATTCAGTGTAAGACTTTGGAGTTGAGTTTATTTTCTTTTTCCATTCCTTTCGAAAATTGAGATATTCGAAAAACAAGTTTAAATTAAATAATTTCGCAAACAAATTCCCTAAAACACATTTAATACATTATTCTTAATTCATTTTATCATTTCCAAAATTATTTCTTATGAAATTTAAAAAAAAATTACGTGCTGCTCATAAACACCGCAATATGTTGATATCCTAGAAGCGCAATATTTTTTGTCATATTTTTCAAAGAATCTAATAAAAAGCGACTATACAGATGTTGAATGTTAACAAATTTAAACAAACAGAAATATTTGGACATGTGTCAAATTAAAGCAAAGCGAAAATTAAGGCTCCCGACTTCCTTCCCGATATAGACCTAAGGGTCACTAGTATAAAACGTAGTTAACCACTCGATTAAGTTAACTGTGTGGTTAAGGAATATCATTGGTGGAAACTTAAACTTTCCTCCAATGATATTGCTTAACCACACAATTAACTTTAGAAATTGGAGGTTTTCGCGATTAACTGATGCACATTGGCGCTAAATAATCTGGATAATTTGCAAAGGTATAGAGTCCCTATATTACTATACTTACACCTTTGCAAATTATCGTACAACCAGATTATTTAGCGTCAACGTGCATCAGTTAATCGCGTGAACCTCCAATTTCTGGCTGCCAGTTTTAACCATTGGGTTGCCGTTCTGGATTAGGTTTAAATTCAATGGTTAAACTTAATGTAGTAAGTGTTTTTGTCAACAAATTTTAATTTAGATTAACTTGCCTCTTACTTACCACTGACAGATGACAAGCTTCTGCTGACTAAACGTATCAGCTGTTCCCCGGACTAGCAACAGTGAAGAATGGTAAAAATTATTAAAGGCCGCCAGAAGACTATATTCCCAGCCAGCATGTAATCGACCAGTCGACGTCTTCAATCGACCAGATCGGGTAGAATAAATCAATAATAAATAGAGGCGAGACTTTACTCACTGGTGTGCGTGAACGCAGAAATTAAACTCGAAGTTAATGTTAACTCAAGGTGAATTGAATACTAACGGTGGCAGCATTCAAGTGAAATAGAGAGCCGTTACGTCATCGCATAACCGCTTCTCCCTCTAATACAACTGTCAACCGTGACAATTAATATTGGTTAATAATCGTGTAAAAGGAGGAGCGGGTATGCGATGACGTAATGGCTCTCTATCTCGCTTGCCGAAATGCTGCCACCGTTAGTATTCAATTCACCGTGAACACAACTGAGGTTTTATTAAACCAGTGCCGGGCACGGTAGGAGAACAATACCACCACTCCTTATACTTCTCCGCAAGTATTTCGCGCTTATTCCAGTTTAAATTGAAATCGGCACGCCTAGAACCAACGACGCGCAATATAATATCTCGACGAGTGGCGAATATTTTCGATTGTCGCCGATTACAGTTGTTGCAGAGTGGAGGGGATGACTCACCAGAACTTCCGTGCCCAGCATTGTATTAAACAATTCAAAACAAACAACACTTTACACAATTACAAGTGGCTGCTTAATTTATGGAAAAATTAACTACGGTAAACGCAGCGCAACACGTAATTCGAAATTCTTCCTCGCGATCCAACTATTCACGAAAAATGACTAAAATATAAACCGATCGATCCGCAAAATTAAAGTTGGAATACCTAACCTTTTGACAGCGCGTCCAACCATGCGGCAGGGTCAACGTTACCAACCGAAGTACGGTGGCCGGTGGGTAATTACGACGCCCTCTGTCGTCCGCGGGTAGCGTCGATAATCTGGATCAGCTGAGATCGTCAAGATGGCTGGTCAGGTTTCCACGATCGGGCCACGGTACATTCACATGGCAGAAGCGCCTCCGGAGAACTAGGCCTAGAAGCCTGCGCCCAAACAGAAAAGCCTGAATGTAAAGGGAAAAGGTTTCGTTAGCAGCCATTTTGATACACGCCATAGCACTTTTTACATTGCCTGGGAGCTAATAAGTTCCCAGGCTTGGAATTGGAGTTAAAATTATCCCCAAATGTGTTCGATGGTGTCACGAAATCTTCCGACACAGCCGCAAATGAATTACTCCTCCCAAAGGGCAAGAACTCCAATAATTTTATTATGCACGTAAAACACGTCTGACTTGTAACACACTTCGAACAAGAAAGGACCTCAACGAGGCGAAATTGTGGCAGGCGAAGGTTGCTAGGATACGAAACCGAAGACAGTCACGTGGTGCGTCATCCACCAATTAACTTCGAAGAAACAAAGAAGGTGTACAGTTTTGCCAACTATCGAAAGCGGGCCAGATATCGTCTCGATTCCGCGTTTTCTTTGGCGGGAGATTTGAAACGTAACATTTTATAAACAATGATGAACTGTGGGTTTTGTGGACGTTCCAGAATTTTGTAAAACGACTGTGAGCGTCTTTGGGCCAGCTATACATATAAAACGAGTTAATCACTCGACCAAGTTAATTATGTGGTTAAGCAATATCATTGGAGGAAAGTTTAAGTTTGATCGAGTGGTTAACTCGGTTATACAACTGACCCTATGACATACAGTGACCATATTTAGTGACCAGTTTGGACGAGAAACTACTGTTAGTACAGCTCTCTCCTGTTATTCTTAACTCGTTAGTCAACACTTCAACGGCGTCAGATACACGAATTTGTCTAGGTAAAATTTTTACTTGCGTCTGCTAACACGAATATCATTTTGGCTCCATGGCTCCCGCATGCGCAGTTAGGTAAGCGAAGGCGGGAAATTTAAAATGAAAACGATCGATAAATCAAAAGACATCTTATTTTAGAATTTAATACGTCAAAATTCTTTTTTAATATGTATAATAAGTTAAATGTTTAAGAGTACGAGACGGGAAGTACGAAGCTCCTAAGGAAACGGTCTGGTGAAATGCATTTGTTGTGTGCTACGCTATGAGTTTAATCCTAATGATATTCATTTCTTCCGAAGCAGGTTTACACTCTACTCTTTTTTTCCGTCGAAGTATGAAGTAACACGCGAAGAATTGAACACGTTTTATATAATGAAGTCGTTCACAATAGAATTGCAGTTCTATTGTGAACGACTTCATTATATAAAACGTGTTCAATTCTTCGCGTATTACTTCATACTTCACGCGTTTTCTTATTGTGCACAAGCCTTAACTTATTATACATATTAAAAAACAATTTTGATGTAACTGCGCATGCGAGAGCCATGGAGCCAAAGTGATATTCGTGTTAGTAGACGCGAGTAAATTTTTTGGTGGGGGTTCATCAGCGACACGCCTACTGACTATTCCTTCCCCTCACCCTTTAGCCCCTCAGAAACTCTGAGGATGCAAGGCGTAAGCCTTAAATATTACTCCTAATATGTATTTTTTTATTTGCTTAGCATTACTGTATCAATAACTTAAACTTAATGATGAATGATATAGTTTATTCATATTGCAATGTCTAAATTAATAATACATATTTAGGCTCCAGTTCAATGGCAAGCGTTTGCGGAGGCAGCTTAGCGTTAATGGATGCAGGAGTGCCGGTACTATCACCGGCTGCGGGCGTAGCAATCGGTCTTGTAACGAAATATTCCAATAACGACACAAAACACATGGAAGATTACAGAATTCTAACGGACATTCTAGTATGTCAGTTACATTTTGTTTGCACGGTTTACACGGTAAATTGTGTTAAAGGGAATCGAAGATTATTTCGGAGACATGGATTTTAAAATGGCCGGTACTAAGAAGGGAATAACGGCCCTTCAAGCCGACATCAAGATTCCTGGATTACCTTTAAAAATTGTAATGGAAGCCATACAGAAAGCGACCGAAGGAAAATCCAAAATTTTAGATATTATGCACGAATGTATTGATAAACCAAGGTGATTTTTAATGTACCCTATTTATGTCTAATGCTAATAAACTTTTATAAAATATTAATTTCTCATAATATGTATTATATTTTTAGAACAGAGAAAAAAGAAAATTGGCCTGTTAGCCAAATGTTGGAAGTAGAAGCGTATAAAAGACCTCGATTGTTGGGTATCGGTGGAATAAATCTGAAAAAAATATTTCTAGAAACAGGAGTACAAGTAAGACGATTGTTAATCTTCCACATACAAATTGATTTCGTTACTTCTTTTCACAACAGATAAACCAGGTGGATGATAATTCTTATGAAATCTTTGCCCCTAGTCAGCATGCAATGGATGAAGCTCAGGAGATGATCTCTGCTTTATTAAACGCTGAAAAAGTTCCAGAGCTAGAATTTGGGGGTGTATATAAAGCGACTGTAGTGGAAGTTAGGGACATTGGCGTTATGGTTACTCTATACCCAGGCATGCCACCTGCGTTACTTCATAACTCACAATTGGATCAAAGAAAGGCAAGTGTAAGTTTCATACTTATACAGTTTTATAATTCTTTTTTTTGTTCTACAGATTGCACATCCTTCTGCAGTAGGAGTTGAAGCGGGACACGAATTCCAAGTGAAATATTTCGGTAGAGATCCTGTCTCAGGATTAATGAGGCTATCCAGAAAAGTGTTGCAAGCAGCACCAAAATAACATTATTGATTTTACTTATATCATTTAATTTGAAATAAAATAATTTTTTTAGCCGTTTCTTTTGAATTAAAAAAAAAACGAATTTTAAATGCAATCAAAAATCTTATTTTAATGAGGTATATAAACATGAATACAAAGTAACAAAATATATGTACAACAACCTTCAATTATCTTCAATCTGATTCACTGTCGCTTTTTATCCTGCGCTTCTTTATACTTAATTTCACAGATTTGCCCTTCGCTCCTTTTTTAGATTGATCCTTTGCCTGTGCCGCTGGAACTCCAAAATTATACCTGGCTTTCAGCCGTTCGCGAATTAAAAGTCCTCTGATCAACTTCCGCCAGTTATCATACACGCGTTTTTCTATTTTTTCTTGAGCCCGTTTTTCTGCTTCTTCTTGTTCCTGAATGGGGGAAAAAGATTATACCCGAGGCGTTAGAATATGTTTTGATTAAATTACCATATACCATCCGGCTACAAGTTTATCTGCATGCTCTTCGCATACTATAAAACCATCGTAAATGGCGTGATTCCAACCACCATGAAAATCGAATCCCGTCACGGCCGGAGCACAATCGACATTCATTTTCCGGGCTACTTTATTCAATCCCGGTACTGTAAACGTAACAAAAACTTCATTAGACTATATTTTTATAGAAGAAGAGGAAAAGTGAATTAAGTGATGTGTTGTAATTTGGAGTCAACATTCGAGAGGTATTGTTTTCCATTTATGTTGTATATTATAGTTAAGAATCCGTGTTATTTTGCGCAGATTAAGCATAATTTAGGTGGGAGTTCCAAAAGAGTGGGGCTCCCCAACACGCGCAAGCCTTTGTAAGCGCGGCGAGAACACGCTTTAGGCAGTCATCCGCCGAGTCATCGAACCGTCGGTCGTGTCTCGAAGGCAGTGACACGCCGGTCGTGGCTCGAAGGCAGTGACACGCCGGGCCATCGAGCCGCCGGTTGGGGCTCGAAGGCAGTGATTCGCAGTCCGTCGCTGTTTTGACTTAAATGCTCTTAGCGACCTGTGCTACGTTCGCGTTACATGCAACCGCTCCTCCTGTTTATTACCTGTTCCAGAGTGGGAGTTTCACTCTTACTTACCAGACACGGACGTTTCGTGTATCCTGACCCTGAGTGGGTGTCTCACTCTTGTTTACCTGACACGGACATTTCGTGTATCCTGATCCTAAGTGGGCGTTTCACTTTTTCATACCTGGCACGGACGTTTCATGTATTCCAACCCTAGAGTGGAAATTTCACTCGTTATCGTCCCACTGATCCGATTCCCGGAGCCTGTACCCGAACGTCTGCAGCGCGTTGTCACTAGTTGTAATCAGTGTCCGTAAGACACCGTATATTACCGTTCCCGAAAATACCAGTATATTTCGTTACCAGAATTTGAACACTCCTATTTGTAAATACGTGTAAATATACTGAACACTGAACCTGGACACCGACGAGCAAACCCGAATCGCCGGACCGACGTGGAGCAGAGCAACGATCAGCAACGCCAGAAAAAGAAAGACGATCAGTTACATGGCGCCCGAGCAGGGACTGTTTAAAAACCGACTCCAGTGACCGATGATACACCGACTCCAGTGATCAGTTCGTGAACTAAGTGATCGTGCTAGTGAACTTTGAAACGCTGACGCGGAGATCCGGAAGTTTTACGACTGATGAACAGATTAACCGTACATATAAAACTATATGTTGTATTTACACCGAAGAGAAATGACTTCGATAGACGAGTTAATGAATCGGGTCAGTGAATACGAAGACATTCTTAAGCTGACCACCGATGCAAATTCTATAAAATTTGAGCGAAAAGTCAATAATGCAAATGTGTCAATAATTTTTGCAACATATGACCGCAGGACTCATTGGCGTTGCAAACAAAGAGGCCTAAACAGCGGTAGCCCATCCACGGCCACAACCACCAGCACCTCCGTCACGGAAGGTACGCCTCCCGCGAGGATCGCAGTTGCTGATGCAATCCTACCGACCGGACAACCGTCCGACCAATCTCCGCTGCCGCCGGAGAAACGCAAGCCGGGAAAGACAACCATTTGAATACAGTTGCCGACCTGTTCAGATACTCCATTCCTGACGAAATCTCGCGGTACCCAACGGCAACGGAAGGAGGGGATTTAACGAAGTGACATTCGTCACTTATTGTTTAGAATTTTTAAAATGTCTACTAGATGATTTTTGTATATATTTAGTTAACATTGTATATTATAGTTAAGAATCCGTGTTATTTTGCGCAGATTAAAACATAATTTAGGTGGGAGTTCCAAAAGAGTAGGGCTCCCCACCACGCGTAAGCCTTTATAAGGGCGCCGAGAACACGCTTTAGGCAGTCATCGAGCCACTGGTTACGGCTCGAAGGCAGTGACCTGCCAGGCCATCGCCGTCGGTCATTGCTTGAAGACAGTCATTCGCGGAGTCATCCGTCCTGTGCTACGTTCACGTTACCTTCAACCGCTCCTCCTGTTTATTACCTGCTCCAGAGTGGGCGTCTCACTCTTGTTTACCTGACACGGACGTTTTGTGTATCCAGATCCTGAGTGGGCGTCTCATCACTGCCCTTTCACAATAGTGTTAACGGTAACGTAATGTTATAATGGTGTGGTTGTGTCACTCATGATGTCAGATGTAGACTGTTCACAATAATGTTAACAGTGATGTTAACGTAAGATGTTGATGTTAAGACTCCAGAAATTTTCTGGTTCTTTAACATTTGTAATAACATCCACCAATGAATATACGACTGCGTCGCATGCGGACTGTCATATGGAGATAAATTTTAACCTTAGTGCTAATACAGAGCTCATGTTAAGGTGCGCTTGTTTAAATACGTTGTGTAAACCTGCTGATAAATGTAAATATAAATTTTATTCCGTTTTTATTACATTAAGACGCTCAGTCTCCACCCTCTGCGGGCGGGAAATTTAAAATAAGTAACATTGGTAACATTGTTGCGGGAACAGTGCAAATACTAACACCACCATTACCTGTCTAACATTACCATTAACATTAACACTATTGTGAAACGGCAGTCACTCTTGCTTACTTGACACGGATGTTTCGTGTATCCCGATCCGGAGTGGGCGTCTCACTCTTTCATACCTGGCACACGCGTTTCGTGTATCCTGACTCTAGAGTGGGAGTTTTACTCTTTCTTACCATACATAGGCATTTCGTGTGTCCCGACCCTAGAGTGGGAGTTTCACTCTTTCATACCTGGCGCAGGCGTTTCGTGTATCCTGACCCTAGAGTGGGAGTTTCACTCTTTACCGTACCACTGATCCGATTCCCGGAGCCTGTACCGGAACGAATGCACAGTGCGTTGTCACTAGTTGTGATTAGTGTCCGTAAGACACACCGTATATTACCGTTCCCGAAAAAACCAGTGAATTTCGTTACCAGAATATATTAAACATTCCAATTTGTTAATACGTGTAGAACCCGGACACCGACGAGCAAACCCGAACCGCCGGACCGACGTCGAGCAGAGCAACGATCAGCAACACCAGAGACCCGATACATGACGAACCGTTACAATATTTGGCTTTAGATTAATTTGTTCCAAAGTATTGTATTTATTAGATGAAAATTTGTTTGAAATATTAAAACAGATCTCCAAATTATTTAAAACCAATAAAATGAGGTCTTAACACAAAGGCTTGTAGTAAAACAAAACAACTTACATTGCAAATGTACAGTGCCTTTTGGTAACATGCACGCTTTGAACAATTCAACATTGCCATAAGCATTACGAGGCACGATGCCATTTTCAGCACTGGGGGGCACGTAATCTTCAACCTGCCATATTCCAAATATTTCCAACGGCCTGTCGGTTATGATGGAATTGGATAGCTGCAGCAGGTTTAGATTAGCGCAGAAATAAAATTATCACGTGTTTCGACACCTTATCGTATTTAGGCCTAGCCTTGACGATCTTGTAAGGTTGCTCGCCGGCTTTTACGACTTTAGCTTCTTTGAGCCAAAGCTCTCGCGAATGTAAGACGTACACGCAGTCCCTTGAATAGACGGGTTCGCCTCTGATGAAACCCAATGTGGCCGCATCTGGAGGATAAATCGCTTGGAATTTAAGCAAATGTCTCTTGAGTACGTAAAGCGGATGATCTTTGTACCTGAATTAAAAAAAAAATTAACACCCCACCCACAGATTTAATCTTTAATCATCACTCACTCAGATATAGTTGTAGGCAAAGGCTTTTCCAGCTGTTCCCTTGCCAATTCGTCGTCTTCTTCTTTACTTCGAGTAGTTCTGGGGCCCACGAACGGCTTTAAAGAAGCATTCCACCATCCAAGATCGACCCTCAATTTTCTTGTCACCGTGTTCCACTGAGCACAGTACCTTTTCGTAACATCTTTCACATAATTATCATTGTCCCATGTTACTATATAACACACAGGATTTGTCGCTCTTGCCTAATTTCGAATTTGATTATTACTGCTCGAGCGTGAACTTTAGTAAATACTTACGTGTAACTCGCTAACGCAGTGGAGCTTTCCTTTCGTCACATCAACACTGATCCACTTCTCTTCGTCTTCTGCGAACACTTCGACCCACACATTAACACCTTTTTTCTTTTTCTCTTCCTCTTTTTGTTCTTTTTTAACCCGTTCTATGTCGGCCAAGTCTCTCTTCATCGGGATCCTTCTTTTAACTTTGCCCGCTTTCTCTTTGAAATCATCCTTTTCCTTGCACTTCTTCTTGGTGGCCTCGGGCGCATAGTCCGAGTCATCATCATCGTCGCTAGCTTTTTTAGGCGTACGCTTGTGCTTCACTAACTTACTTCGTGCGATTTCTTTCTGTTGGGCAATGCTTTTCGTGACGAGGCTCATGATATCACTTCTTACATCGAGCGGCTTCTTAGGAGAACTAGAACCGAAAAATCTGCTCTTGTCACTGTCGGATGACGATTGAGAAGACTGAGCGAGATCTCGCAGATTGGCCAATTTGATGTCGAGTGGGGTTCGCAGTTTCTTAAGACTCAATTTCTTTGCGTTGCTGCTTTGTTTTTCCTCTTTTACTTCGGGACGCTCCTTTAAATTCTTTTTTGATGGTGAAACGGGTGAAGATTTGAGTTGCTTCGAGACGTGAACATTTTCCGGTTTGCCTTTTAATTTGGAAAAATTCGGTTTCTGCTTGTGAGATCCTTTCGTTGGTGTATCGTTTTCTGATGTATCATTAGCTCCATCTAACTAAAAGAGAGTAAATACGAAGGTAGTATTTTTGCCAAAATCTTCAAATCACAACATTACATTTCAAAGGTTCGATTTAAAAAAAAAATCAGGTAATTAGTCTAAGAACTAACCACATATGCACAAAAACATGTAAATTCTTAATTTTAGGAACCTATTCCAAGTTTAAATATTAAAGATTATTTAATCATTTGCTCAAATCATAATACAAAATTATAATAAAAAGATTGCTTAAGTGGTGTGTGATTTATCGGCCAACAAGGACTTTCCTCAACTAACAATCACGCGTGGTCAATTCTATTAGTGGAATAAAATCTCTGAGGACAAGGAAATAATAAAATTAATTAATTAATAAAAATAATGCATCCACATCTTTTGTGGACATCGTGAATAAATCAAGAGGAACAAAAGTGGACAAAATGCAGGGAAAGAACGCCGAAGGTACGAAAAGAAAGATAAATTCTTATAATGGACAGCTTGATTAATTCTTTTGAGCCTAATTCACAGGCTCAAAAGAAAGGAAGTTAATTGAAAGCATTTTAAGAGTCCATTCATTATTTTAGGAGATCTAAATGCGCACCATTATGCTTGAGGCCCTGCCGGAATAGAATTCACAACACCGAGCGAATTTTGGGGTATTTTCAGCCCCATTCCCAGCTTGGGATTCTCGCAAATCTCAGGTAAAATATTGAACAAACTGGCCAACGCCATTTTGGGACGCTAACGGTTTTCATTTTTCTTCGGGCTTCCAGTACAGGCTTTCATTTTGAGCTTTTAGTTCGACTTCAACTTTCAGTTATCAGTTTTCGGTCAAGTCGAAGTACTATTTCGATTTATCGTATCGAGCCAATTCGCTTCCGCTGCGAAGAAATCAGTTCGGGTGTTCCTGCGACGTACCTTGCGAATCCGCTTTGAACCGGATCACCGGTGTTAGAAACAAACCCACAGGTGGCGTCGTGAGTGCCAACTTCACGCCGCGACTCGACTGACAGATGAATGTAGCCGTGTCCTCACAGCGAGGTCGTGAGTTTTGAAGTCTATCTTTATTATTTTTTATGTGAACGGTTATTGCATGCTTCATCGGAGAACGATTTTCGGCTGAATGCAGTTGGTATATCTATATATATATAGTTTTTGTTGTCATTAATAAACTGACAACCGTAGAATGTTCGTATTTTACCTATGCTTAAATTTTGTTTGTTGTAAACAAGCACTTGTATCACCTGGTGTGTGTGATAACCTGCATTCGCTTGAACCTTTGATTATCAATAAAGCTTAAATTTGTTAACTTTAAGTGCGTGTTTGCACCTTCTTTCACGTACCAGCGAGTCAAGTGTAGCCTCTATTTTATTTTTGACTTTTTGCCCAATCCGGTCAGTTCGGGGATACTGACGAGATTGTTTGCCTATCGGCTCCGGTCAAGCTGAGGTCTTCCGTCCTGGCGCCCTTAAGAATTTAACATCGTACTGACCCACTCCCTTTTCACTGTTGCTAGCCGAGGGAATAGCTGATAGTTAATACAGCGCAGAATTTGTCACCTAGTCAAGGTAAGGTTGAGGCAGTCAATTTAAAGTAAATTCCTGTGAGTGATTTAAAGAAAAATCATCTTCCTTGCCCTTGGTGGTACTCGGAATGCAGCAGAATAATCAGGCTAAAGAACAATCATAAAAAAATTCAAGAGGGACAAAACCTTTGTATCCTTCATTATTGCTAGATATTGATACATAGCCATGTCAAAACTCACATTAAGGAGAAAGAAGAAAAAAGCTTTATTAATTACTGTCAATTGCTGAAACGAAACACTCCCATCTCGGATGTCTGGAATATGATAAGGAGATTCAAACGAAGTTCCATGGTACAACATCCGCCGAATTCCAACAAGTATGAGTGGCTAGAAGAATTTCTTGTAAAACTTTCATCTACATGGGTTCCAAATATAGAAGAAATCTCGACCGCAACCACTACAGTAGAAAAACCATTTACTTTACCCGAACTTTAGGCAGTTCTCTCGGGTAGTATCAGCTCCTCAGCTCCTGGTGCAGATCAAGTATCTTACAGCATGATTGCCGAATTGCCAGAGGCTTTTTTCAGCCCAATTGTTACATTCAAATTTCGCGCTAACTTATCGTGGCGATATAACAACATTCAATTTTGTTTTAACACCGTTGGCGACCTTGTTGCCCCTTCTCTACATCGCTATGGGGGAAACCTGCGTGCGATGATTGCGGAACTTTCATAGGCTATGAAGGCCCCATGTGACTCTCAGGTCACCTGTCATTGGTTACCGTCGGTAATCCCCGTGCGTCGAAGCGACCTTGTTCATTTTCAACCTGGTCGCGTCCTCTTTCTTGTTCGGAGCATTGTGCCGGTGTGACGTGTTTTTCGTGTGTGTTAAATTTAACGGATCTCTTGCTCGTTTGGAGAAGTAAATCATTTGTGGCTTTGCTGGAATATCGATTGACACCGCCGAACAGCGATTTGGAGACAGTTTTAATCTCCTTACCAAGCCTGAGGCCCCAGTTCTCTCAGGTAAAATATGACGACGTATGCCGACCAACATGACCGCTAACAAAAAAAAATAATTTCTTTTACTTAGGCTTTTCTATTTGGGCGCAGTTTTCTGGCGCAGGCTAATTAGACCAGACCTTTTGGCCTAGTTCTCCGGGGGCGCTCCTGCCCATAGTCGTATCGAGACCCGATCGAGAAATCCTGATCAGCCATCTTGACGATCTGAGCGGGTCGAAGTTTGTCGACCTGCGGTTGGTAGAGGGCGCTACAATTCCCTACCGGCCAAGGTTATTAAATTACTAAGGTTGCCTAGGTTTGTATCTCGCAATGGTGTCAAATTTGTGACGTCACCAGAGTTCCAAATTTATGGCTGTCACCGTAAACCGGCTGTCACGCGTTCTCTTTGTTATTAACAGTAAATTTTGAAGGTAATTCCTTACTTATTGATTATTTACAAATCAATTTGAGATGCCATCAGGAACAACATGTTCAGTATTAAACTGTCCTATGACATATGTAAAAGCAAAAACACAAGGTTTGAAAATTTCATTTTTTACATTTTAGTTAGCAGGATGGTTCGCTAAAAAGTTTCAAAGTTCACACCCCCATCTGGGCCAACAGTTATAAAATCGTTAACGACCCTACTTTCAGCTTACCTCATGGGTAAAGCTCCTTTCATTCGGAGGATTAGTAGTGCCTTCTGATGAATTTGTGAAAACTATAAAGAATTTGACACAGAATTCATCATATACATGAGTGATGGAATGAAATCAAACAAACTTAAAATTAGTGAAGGCATTGGCATACAATGTTCCTGATGAAGACGTACACATCATCCGAGCGTTCGTAAAACAAAGACTTTTCATTAGAATAATTATTTCAATTATAAATACGAGTCTTTAAAAAGAAATCCTCATTTAAAATCATGCATAAACGAAATTCGTAATAAGATAAACCATAAAATAAGAAAAATTGTGACTTAATAAACACTGCTTCGTTACTGTTTTCAGTGTTAATCGTCGACAACTTATTAAAGGCGACGTTTAATTAAAATATAGTAGCCATTATCAAAAGTCATTACGTAATGAAAAGTAACGAAGTTGGGATTTGTCTTAGGTTACTAAAAAGCCAAAATTTTTGAAAAAAATCTATTGGATATATGTTTCGGCTTCAGAAGAAGGCCATCTTCAGCACGATCAGATGTAAAACATGGATTTCATTGTACAACAAAGTTGTAAAGTCGAACAATACATACATACATGGAGATTCTTACCAAAAGTCATTACATTACTTTGAACTCGCGCGTTAGCAGAACTCTAGTGACGTCATTTGCGCAACCCACTTTCGAGCAAACTTAGGTAACCTTAGTAATTTAAAAACCTTGCCTACCGGCTAGCTACCGGCCTCTGCGCTTCGATTGGCACCGCCGACTTTGACATACGTCTGGACTCGCAGCTTCAAGGTTAGGTTTTCTCTTTAAACTGACATTTTACGGACCGATCGGTTGTTAAATTTTACTCCTAGCTCGTGTGAAATAAACCGGGAGTACGAATTTCGAAGTACGAATTGCGCTGCGCTTACGGTAGTTAATTTAAGCCTAAAGTAAGCAGCCAATTGTAATTGTTTCTTAACAGTGTAAAGTGTTTTCCTTTTAATTGTGTAATAAATTGTGTTAACTTTAATTACGATTTTAATTTCTACTTTTACACACACCCAGTGGGTAAGATTCTCGCCTCTGATTATTTCGTGTTTCATTTTTCTGCACCATCTGGTCAATTGGAGACGTCGGCCGATCGAATTACGTTTAGTTTGTTCAATTGTCTTCTGGCGCCCTTTATAAGTTTACCACCTTAAGTTAACCTGCCCCTTTTCCACTGTTGCTAGCTGGGGCACAGCTGATCGTAGAATCGGCAGAAGCTTGTCATCTTGAATCGTGGTAAGTAGAGGCAAGTAAATTTAATTTAAACTTTGGTGACACAATATTAATATGGATGTTGGTAATGGACTTGGAAAACTCGCTACGCTCCCTTTGGAATTTATATTCCAAAAAAGGATGTAGGCGCTTCAGGAAGCAGAAGTGTCTTATCCAACGCTGTTATCTGACTCAAGTTAAAAGTGATATTAAACCTGACCTTTGCCATCCTAGAACAACGATTGTTTTCAGAGAATCACGTACACTTTTAACTATTGATTTAATTTAATTCCTACGCGTTGATTTGTTTCGCTTTTTTGCAGTCGATGAGCACGACGCTAATTCTCTTTTTTTGTGTAGCATGTCAACTGGTTCAGTTTACTAAATATTTATTGATGATAACAATTTTATATTTTTAGAGAGCATGTGTGCGCACATTCGTGGTTACAGATTACAGCACAGCACAATTGAGGTATGACGACGTTTCCACTCAAATATTTTTCTTTCAGTTCTCTTAGATAAAAGTCTTCATAAATTGAACACTTACTTAAAAAAAAAAAAGAAAGCCGTTGATAAAAACCTCAATTTTTCACGAGGCTAATAATAATAGGAATTATTAATTCAACATACCATTCAAATAATAAACATGCATTAAAATAATTAATAAATTAATAAACATCCACATGAGGTCATAAAGTGAGTTGGTTTGAATTCTTAGGCCTACATGCAAGCCAGGTGCATTAAAAATTGCTTTCAATTTTCTCTGCAAATTGAGTTGAACCCTTTTTTTTAAACATAATTTAAAAATAACGTTTACGTGTACAATTAAAATAAAAATGAAAACCCCGTTTTCCTTGTAAAGGGTCGATGCTTAAAGAAGTTTGAGAATCTCTGGACAAAGGGAAAAAAAACGTGGTAATTGTAAAGTCTGCATAAAGTGGAGTCAGCTCGCGCGTCGCATGTCCCCACACTTTGTGGTTGTAGTTTTTATCTTTACCACTTTTGCTTCAATGTGTACTGGGTGTCTCATAACGTACGGAAGAGACTGAAAGGGTGAATAGAACAACAAAAACTAAGGTAACCTTTTCATATAGACTTTTTCCAAAAGTCAATAATAAGGGAGTTATAATTCCCTGAAAGAGGGATGAGACGTATTTCTTTATTTTTGCAACATCTAAATCCTTTAAGTTATCAAACTAATATTTGAAACTCAGATATAAGACACCTAACTGATCATTTTCAACGCATTTGTCAGATCCTTCCTCCCTTTTAATGGGTAGTTTGAGGGGATTACTTCAGTATTTTATGGTAACAAAATGTGACAGACGCAGACGTATGCTAACATTTAAACCTCGTTTACTCGAAAACGGTTCGCTTTCACGATATGCAGCAAAAGAGCCTTCTTGTGCCAAATAATCTAAAGAATATTCTCTTCATAAATTTTTGATGAATTATGTAAAAATAAAAAGTTAGGAATATAATACTGAAAAGTCACCCCCTAAAACTACCCTTTAAAAAAGAGTGAGGACCTAACAAATATGTTGTAAATGCGCAGTTAGGTGCCTTATACCTAAATTTAAAATGTTAGTTTCGTAACATAAAGGATCCAGAAGATATTGCCAAAAGAACAATATTTTCCACCCCTCTTTCAGGGCTTATAATTCCTTTATTATTGACTTTTGGAAAAAAAATCATATGAAAAGTTTATCTTTATTTTTTGATGTTTTATTCACCCTTTCAACTTTCCCCGTACGTTATGAGACACCCAGTATTTCTTTGTTTTATCAATGACGTCGACCTTGTGTACCTCAAAGCTTACTAACAATAAGTTTGTTAAGGAGGCGTGTACTATGAGACATAAATAACATTGAAAAGCAAAGTGAGAAACAGAGAGATAAAACAAAAATATGAAATATAAGATACTATCGGATAAGCGAAGGTTAAAAGGAGGACTTCCAGAAAAGGATGTTTTTCCAGTAGAATAAACTCTCTAGCCTCAATTTACAGTCGTGAATTATTTGGTATATTGGCAGCTATCAGGCTTGTTAGTAACAAGCTGTTACAGAGAAACAGATTGAAAAGGCTGTAATTTTTTCCGACTCCCTAAGTTCATTGGAGGCTTTATCAAATATCAACTATCAAGTTCACCAAGGGTAGTAGTCATCATCTTATTCTAGAGATAAGGAATCAAATATTGCAGATGGCAGTTTCTCATGTTAACATTGAACTCTGTTGGATTCCATCTCATAAGGAGATCAAGGGCAATGAAACAGCAGATCTTTTTGCTAGACATGGCCGACATCTAATTGTAAGTAAAAGTACAGTAACAGACCTATTACCCACAATTAAGGACGTTACATTCAAATATTCGAAGGAGTACTGGAACTCCTCAGTTGCACACAAAGGAAAAGGTTACTTTGCTATTAATCCTAACATTGAGGGTAACCTCTGGGTTTTCGAATTTTCTTATATGTATAAGCTGTCAGTTTATCACCACTTTTCACAGACTAAGAATTGGACATTGTTCCTGCAAAAGTTATTTGGCTAGAATAAATGTGGTACCAAACAGCCTGTGTGGATGTGGAGAAAAAGGTATTAATCACATATTTTTTGGATGCAAGGATAACTCTTACATTACTGAATTAATAGCCGACTTAATTAAAATGCACTGTTACCCCCCCATTCTCGATTGAATCCTTGTTATTTAAAACAAATTTTAGTATACCATGAATTTTTTCTAAACTCTGAACATGCAATGTAAATGTTCGAGTTCGTCCCGTCGAGACCTTTCGTTTGATATGCGACACGACGTGTTTATCTCTTAAGCGACCCTTAGACTGTCAATAATATTGCACAGTATTTCATGTTGCGCAATATTATTGATAGTCTGTGAATGATATTGAAACATTGTGCAATACATTGAGCAGATCAAGAAAGGTTTGAGCAGATCAAGAAGGTTTGATATTTATTGCGCAATCTGAAAACAGAATGCAGTGTGTGGTTAATATTGTGCAATATTATTCAGTATTTCCTCGAGTGCGGAAGTCATGGCAACGAAAGAGGAGGAAAAGCGGTTCATTTTAGAGTGCATCGAGGTGTACAGAAATTTGCCAGCCTTGTGGGATATAAAATCAAAAGATTACAGCAATAGGTTAAAAAAATGAACAGTCTTTCACCTATCTGCGCTTTTTCTTCTCCCGTTTATTATTACGAAAGCTCGCAGACAATGCGATGGTAACACAAGCTGCTTCAACATCAATTAGTATGTTTCCTGCTAAAAAGTTAACAACTGACTGGCTGACGGCTGTATATTGTGCAATCGAAGTCCGCTGTCTAGGGCAAATCTCAATTTTATTGTACAATATTATTGCGCAACATTATTGACAGTCTAGGGGCCACTTTACAGTGCGGCTTTCAACCGCAGCGTCGCCATATTCGATTCTAAGATGGCGTCGCTACGATATTTGAGTTCGTTCCGTCGAGACCTTTCATTTGACATGCGACACTACGGGTTTATCTCTTACACCGAGGGTGAACGACGTACTGTTCACGGTCCCACGAGTGACCCCTTAGGGCCCCTATGTAGAGGATAGTAAGCCCCCCTAAGGTTATTATGTAATTGTCACCACCCCTACGTGCCGGGTGTGATCGTTCTCTTATACTTACAAAGATTTTCGTATGATTTCGGGATTTAAATCCTGACAATTCATAATAAATTAACACTGAGAGCACATTTATTTTGTTGAAAATTGCCAGGAGATTACTTCCACGTCCTGCAATGCACTGACATGTTTTTTTCAAACTGAACATAGGAATATTTTATGTATGTTCAGAGATATAAAAAACTCACGGTATATAAATGTTTTAGAGTCGCCAGGGCCCCGGCTCGAGAAGAGTTATTTATGTCTTTTTTTTTCCTTTCCTAAACCACAAGGCACATTTTTAATACATTCTGTGACTGGTGTATGAAAGGAGTTTATAACTCGAACACCAAAAACCCTACACTAACAAGGGAAGTATCCGAACCCGAAAATTCAAAAAAATTTGAAACTTTGTGGGTTAGTAGTTCACCCTAGGGTAAGCACGGAGACATTTTTTTTATCGGCCCAAAATCGCTTTAAGTGGGGAAAAGCACCCTTCGAAATTTCTGCGATTTTCGGTTTTCTGCGAATAACTCGGTAACCAGCAGATAAAAATTAAAATTATATGGTAAAATATTTGTCTTTCAATGCTCTATCACATATGTAAAAATTGTCACCCCTTATAATTTGAAAATCAAAACTTACCCCCTACCAACCCAATCTGAGAAGTCAAAAAAATAATTCATTGCTCTGGGTGAGTAGTCCACTTCGGGTGGAGTGCAGCTAAATTTTTTTAACATTCAGAAAAAATTTTTAGGGGGTGAAAACACGTCTCATACGTTCTATGATTTTGAGTACTTGGCGATCTTATTACTGGAGCGCTTAAATATTAATATTGCATATTTAAATATTAACATCGATTACAGTTCAGAAATCTAGGCATATCTTTATCACATTACTATTCTAACGCACGTATAGGTATGTACATACAGGGTTAGTTTTATCAATGTTAACCCCCCCTTTATTATTTTAATTGTTAACCGATTCAAAAAATTTAAAAATTGCTCTTATATGGATTTTTATGTAGATTTCACTTTTTCTGTCAGTTTTGCGGTAGCGTTTTATATACACCGGGTGGACAAAAAATTAATTTTTTTAAACGGAACACCCTGTATATTTTTATAAATTTTTAAGCCTTGAGTCACCCTGATAACAAATGTATATAAATATCGTGTAATTGGTTTGCTAGTTTTTGTGTTATTCGTCAATTGATTGTCGTTTCTTAAATACTCCAGGTTACCTAGAATTATTATTTTAAGAGATAGAGAAAAACTTTAAATACAATAGTTGTGGGATTTTGTATGTAATATCTTTTAGAGGTCTCACAAAAAAACAAAAGCGCATCGCAAAGTGCAGAAAAAATTATAAATTTTGTTTTTTTAAATACCCTATACATTGGTCAATACAATGAAATATCATTAATTTCAAAAATATATAATATTTTAATAATAACAATAAACTTTATTCTCGTATTTAAAGATACAAAAACAAGAAAAAAACAATACATAATTTTGATTTAGCAAAACAATAATTTAAATCGAGAATCATAAGATTGATAGTTGGATGAGCGGTTCGTGAGATATTTGATTCTAAAATATCAATAAATTAATATTTAAAAAATCAGGGCTTGGAAAAATGTTTTTATTGTTAATTTATATCGTTCCAAATATTCAAATTTACGTTGTAATTTGCTAACTAAAATAGCGATTTAGAAGTTTTTAAACATCTTTTCCCTAAATGTTTATATGTTAATATGTATACATATTGATTTTTTAAAATCAAATGTATCACAAACAGTTGATCCAAATACATATCAACATATTATACGTTTTTCAAATCAGCAAACAATGATATTTCATTATATCGAACAATATAGGGTTGTTCCATTTAAAAAAACAAAAATTTAATTTTTTCTCCACTTTCTGATGCGCTTTTGTTTTTTGTGAGAGCTCTAAAAAATATTAGATACAAAATCCTACAACTATTGTATTTAAAGGTTTTCTCTATCTCTTAAAATAATACTTCTAGGTAAGCTGAAAAGTATTTAAAAAACCACAATCAGGTTTTCAATAAATTGACGAATAACACAAAAATTAGTAACCCAATTACACGATATTTATATATGTTTGTTATCAGGGTGACTCAAGGATTAAAAATATGTAAAAATATACAGGGTGTACTGTTTAAAAAAATTATTTTTTTGTCCACCCGGTATATACAAAACGCTACCGCAAAAGTGATAGAAAAAGTGAAATCTACATAAAAAATCATATAAAAGCAATTTTTAAATTTTTTGAATCGGTTAACAATTAAAATAATAAAGGGGGGGTTAACATTAATAAAACTAACCCTGTATGTACATACCTATACGTGCGTTAGAATAGTAATGTGATAAAGATATGCCTAGATTTCTGAACTGTAATCGATGTTAATATTTAAATATGCAATATTAAATTTAAGCGCTCCAGTAATAAGATCGCCAAGTACTCAAAATCATAGAACGTATGAGACGTGTTTTCACCCCCTAAAAATTTTTTCTGAATGTTAAAAAAATTTAACTGCACTCCACCCGAAGTGGACTACTCACCCAGAGCAATGAATTATTTTTTTGACTTCTCAGATCGGGTTGGTAGGGGGTAAGTTTTGATTTTCAAATTATAAGGGGTGACAATTTTTACATATGTGATAGAGCATAGAAAGACAAATATTTTGCCATATAATTTTAATTTTTATCTCTGCTGGTTGTCGAGTTATTCGCAGAAAACCGAAAATCGCAGAAATTTCGAAGGGTGCTTTTCCCCACTTAAAGCGATTTTGGGCCGATAAAAAAAATGTCTCCGTGCTTACCCTAGGGTGAACTACTAACCCACAAAGTTTCAAATTTTTTTTGAATTTTCGGGTTCGGATACTTCCCTTGTAAGAAGAAGAAGAAGAAGAAGCAAATGCATATAAAATGTGAAACTTTGAAACTTCTATGACCGATATCACTAAGGCTCTCGGTAAAACGTTGTCGATCATACAAGACCGCAGAGCAAGCAGTAAGGGGAATTGCAATAACCCCAAAGAAGTTCTGAAACAATGAACGAAATGTCGGCAATAGAAAAAATTGTGACGTGGTTATACCGGAAGCCCTGTTGGAGGAAATAATGAAACTATTAATAGGTTTGTATAAAGAAAATTCTCTTGGTTTTACAGCTGTCTCGGAGACAACTCAAACCAGAAATGTTAAATTAAATAAGTTCAAAACCAAGTGAATCTCATCTACAAAAAAAGTACTGTAATCGTTCATTCATTACTCAAATTAAAGCACATACCTGGGGTACTTGAATTTCAATCTTGTCTTCACGTTTAATTTGTGCTTCCGCAAATAATTTCCCATCGGGACTCTTGCAATCCCCCTTAAGATCTTTACTGGATTGTGCCGAATTAGAATTTTTGATTTTCTTCAAATTAACTTTGACTTTGAAGAAATTGTGTTTGTTAGATCTCTTCCTTTCGTGCTTCGAGTCCGCATCACTTTCAACAAACACTTCATCATCACAAGCTTCTTTCTCGCTTTCGTCTAATTCCAAGGGGCTTTTCACATTCGCACTTAGCCTGCTTGATCTTCGCAGAGCCTTGAAGTCGTCCTGCACAGGATCTGGCGACGTAAGCTCTTCTTTTATTTGTAATTTCTCATCCACTTCGGAACTCTTTTTGTCCTTTAACTTGATAGCGACGCTGGATTTTTTCGATTTCGTTTCTTCCTCATGCTCAGCTTTGGTGGAAGTTTTGAGATTCTTAGGACGCGTCGTTCTTGGTCTATCTTCGACTTTATTTTTTGAATTTCCCCTAGTTTCGTCGCACGTCTTCATTTCGTTCGGGTTTTCTTTCAGTTTTTTAAAACTTTTCTTTTCCTTGTAACTGTAATCGGCTATACTTTTAGGTTCTTGGGGCAACTTCTTCTCAGTTTCTCGAGAAGTTATATTTTTCTTTTGCGTTTTTTCTTTCTTTTTGCTTACATCAACGACCTGCACCTTCGTAGAATTCTTGGTGTTCTTCTTAGACGTGTTTAATTTACTTGATACGTTTAAATTCTTTCGGACGTTAGTAACTTTACGAGTACCTTCAGCTGATTTTGTATTTTCTTGAACAGACTGGTTTTTACTGCTTAAAGAACACAGCTCCGATATAGGAGGCCGCAAAGGCTCCACTTGGAAAGACAAAACCAGCCGCGCGCTCACCCCCAACGAGCGTAAAACACAAACGAATATATAAACAAACATCTTATAATCCCGGGCTTCTTTTTTACTGATTTGTTCCTGTAATGAATCTTCCAACGTCTGCTTTGCCTGGGATGTTCTAGAACTATTTTGAATTGACACGGTTTTTGCATACCACGTTAAAATTTGCTGAATGTAAGTGAGGTCTAATCGTGAAGGGGGGTAACAGTGTTGCGAAGGCAGCAATGACATGGCCAAGCCCAACAAGACGTTGCTGTTTAAAACTTTGTTGACATAATTTCCGTGCGCTATCCAACATAACAAGTGCACTTTATGCACGAACACCTGCGTTTCTTTTTTAACTCGATTCACACGTCTCTTAATAGCCGCCATCAAATCGATACCCTTTTTCTTTCGCACCGCGTCAGGCATTTGCACCCTGATTTCAACGCCATCTTTCGGTACGACCGTTCTTTCTTCTTTCGTTTTAACCTCCTCCCAATCTTCTTTCTCCGACTCGGACAGAGATTCAAAATCACTCGAACACAAGGCCGAATAAACATCGTTTACGTTTGTTTGTGAACCGCTCGCTTCACCTTTCGCCAGCAAACTCTCAACATTCAGATTACTTTCCTGCAACACTCTCTTCTTGGCATTATATTCTTCGACTTGTTTCTTAACGTCCTCCAGTTTCTTGCTGTAGGCATTCAGGTTCTCGAAATGTTGTGTTTGGGTTTCACCCTCGCTTCGTTCGGCCATAACTTCTTCTTCTTCATCCGAGTTAGAATCGCTGAGTCTTTGAACGCCCGAGAAGATACTTTTTTCGATCGCATCGAAACCAACGTTTCGTTTGACTTGCGGAGCAAAGAACGACGAGTTTAAATCGATCTGATCGGCGGGCTTCAAGTAAGTTTCAAGGTCACTCTCGCTAGAACCGTCTTCATCTTGTACGACTTTCTTTTTTTTCAGGGGCTCATCATCGCTGCTGCTGCTGGTGTCGTTTTCCTTTGGAGGTGAAACTATTTTCGCCGTTCTTCTAGTTCTTCGCATATTGCTCTTGATCTCTAGAATATTCGTAACAATCAGTCTTTCGAAAAAGTATGTATCTTTATTAAAACAAGACGGAACAATACACATTCCCTCCAGAAAATTTACCAATAGAATCAATGACATTGTCTTAAAACTATAAAAAAAAACATACGTCTTTCCTTCGTAGCAAAAATTAGAGGTGATTGTCATCTATATCTTAACATTTATTAGGAAATTCGAATATTCTAAACTGAAGCTGAAGATTCGAGTTCTTGCACCACATTTCACAAACGCCGGCCACAATGTTGCCAATCCACTTCAACGGCTTCAACGGTTTTCCCCAAAGCGGTCTAAAAATAGAATTGCCATCTTTTTGAAATGAGAAAAGAGGTAGTGGGTCGCCCGGTGGCTTAGCGGCAGCCTAGCCGACTTTGTAAAGTCGTGTCGCTTGGCGGCGTAGGTTCGAATCCTACCATTTAACCATGGTTGTTTGTGCTGTGCAAGGATTTAGACCCAGCTTTGGGTGCGTTTCATTTGCATGCTTACATGCTTTGAGCGCTCATAAGCAGTGCTTAAACCATCCCCTTTGGCTTTGCAAACGCTTACAAAGCTCCAGCTGACGAAATGGTAACGTCATTATAACGTCATAGTCTTCGCTCACAATCGCTTATTCCATCGAGGTAGGGCAGCAAAAGCGTAAGCGCTTATGTTCCAAATGGAATGTATGAGATGCATACGAGGAGCTCAGCTGATCATAGTCAGGTTATAAACAACGATTACACTTTAAAAATAGCTGCAGCAGCTATGCTTGGATTAATTTCACTATTGAAGTTATATTTTTAAGGTTATGAATTCGTTGTGCAAACAATAGTCAAAAGAAACACCTCTGTGTATAATGACTTAAGCGACTGAACGCCAAATGAAACAACAGAAAATAGCGCTTGTAAGCGTGAGTGCTTAAAGCGTGTGAGCGTGCAAACGACACGCACCTTTTATCACACTATGGGTGCGTTTCATTTGCGCGCTCACATGCTTTGAGCGCTCATAAGCATTGCTTAAATCGTTCCCTTTGGCTTTGCAAACGCTCACAAAGCGCCAGCTGACGAAATAGTAACGTCATTATGACGTCATAGTCTTCGCTCACAATCGCTTATTCTATGGAGGTAGGGCAGCAAAAGCATAAGCGTTTATGTTCCAAATGGAACGTATGAGATGCGTATGAGGAGATCAGCTAATCATAGTCAGGTTATAAACAAACATTACACTTTAGAAGTAGCTACAGCAGCTATGATTGGCTCAATTTCACCATTGAAGTTATATTTTTGAAGTTATGAATACGTTGTGCAAACAAAAGTCAAAAGAAACACCTTTGCGTATAACTGCTTAAGTGACTAATCGCCAAAGGAAACAACAAAAAACAGCGCTTGTAAGCGTGAGCGCTCAAAGCGTGTGAGCGCGCAAACGAAACGCACCCTATGTGACTGGCAAAATGAGCCTTAGTAGTTCGGCCAGAGTTGGCGGGTACTGCGCAAAGCAAAAAGCAAGCAAGCAAGCAAAAGAGGTAGTGATGGGTTGCTATTTAGCAGTTTGCTATTTTTTAACTGCTATCACAGAATAGCAATAACAGGTTGCTACTCCACGACAAAAATAGCAGCTAATTATAAATAACAGACCGATGTTCGATGTTTGACGAAATAGGGCGCATTCAGCAGACCCGAAAGTTGACCAAATTTCTGCTGAATGCGACATCTCACAAGTTGATGAGTTGGAGCGATCGCCATTTTTTGTAGCGTAACTTCTCCGCTACCTGACTGGAACATGTTACGAAGAGTGAACTTCATTCAGCAGAAATGAGTGCTCAGTCTCAACTGTTGGAGCGGGAACTGTTGCTGATATGTTCTGCTGAATCAGCCCATAGAAGATCGGGGTAAATAGAAGCGGCTAGAGACAGGGTGACTCGGTCGCTGAAGTTGGGGCGGGAATTTTAAATAAATTTTCTATAGCACATTTTAAAATACAAAATAAGAAGAACCAATTACAAGTTAATTATTAAGCACATTTTAATTCCTCAGCTTACGTATTTATTTTAATTATTTTATTTATCCTTGATGTTAAAATATTTCCGTACTTTATTTATTACAGAAAAAAAAGTAGTAAAAAAAGCTACAAATTGTCCCTAAAATAGGACTAGATACAAATTATATACAGGGTGTGGCATTTAACTGGGTTTCTTCAATAACACCCTTCCTGTTGAATATACGAAAAAATGTTTTATACACAATACTATTATTGCTTACAGTTCGCCAAGGAATGTTGTTATTCCCCATTTATTTTCTGTCCTAATCGAAAATATGCCTGAATAATAGAAATATTTTCTTGCAAAGTATACAATGTGTGTTGTAAGTATTAAAAAATTTATTTAAATATGTGCGTTGTTCATAATTATTAGGTATAAATTTAAGTATCTACTTCCTAATTTATTTATAATAATAATAATAATAATAATTTATTCATTCTGTGACCAAACAATTGGAAAGAATAAGTCAGGGAGTAATTACATGATTATGACAACAGTCGTCACTACATAAGTCTACTTAAAATAAACACAAATTTAGTAAATAAGTAAGATAATGTGTACACATATTAAAAAATGACACGTACAAATATAACACTATCACAAACAATGCCTATCACAAACACAAAAGATGTATGTACGTATGCAACTATTTAACATCTTTAGTACAAAACGTAAAAAATTCCTTTACACTGTAAAATGAATTTGTGACCAAAAACAGTTTTAGCTGGTTTTTAAATACGCAAAAAGATTGAATGTTTTTAATTTTACAGGGAATGTGGTTGTAAACTTTTGAACAAAAGTAGTGTGGTTGATGTTCAAATAGTGTGGTAGAATGTATTGGCTGCCGCAGTAGAGTATTATAGCGTGTATTGTAGTTGTGGTAGTTTCCAACTTGGCGAAAGTTATGAAAATTAGCTCTTGCATAAAGCGCACATCTGTAAATAAAAATACAGGGCACCGTTAATATTTTGCTATTTATGAAATTGGTTTTACACGAGTCAAAAGGTTTAATACCGAAAATTAGTCTCATAACTCTCTTTTGAGCAATAAATAATCTTAACAAGTGGGAAGTACCACCCCAAATAATAATATTGTATTGTAGATGGGAATAAACTAGTGAGTAATACATGGTTAACATAGAATTTATATCTAAGTACTGCTTCAGCTTTAGAATAGCAAAGTAAGCTTTGTTTATTTTTCCACAAATAATATCAATATTGTTTAGCCAACTAAGTCTATCATCAATAGCAATACCTAAAAATCTAGTACATGCTAAAAATTTGATATTAGACTCTTCTATGTAATTATGGGGTATATGCTTTTTATTAAAAAAATTAACAAAAACAGTCTTGTCAGAGTTTAAGATCAAACGATTAGCGTCACACCAAACTGACATTTCCTTAACGACTAATTCGACTTTAGCCATAACTAATTCAGCGACCGGTTTCGATTGTTACAACACCACTAGCGTCAATAAATTTCAAATTAAATTTTTATTTTCAACTTTGACAATATTGTCAATAAATTTGAAGAACCACATTCGTGGTTTTTCAAATTTAATTTTTATTTTCAATATTGACGATAGTGGTCTGATGATGTAACAATCGAACTTAAATTTATACAATAAAATTCATTTAAAACTTATATGAGTTTTCTATTTTTTAATTTGACAATTAATTAATGACAGTTATGGATAATGCAAAAGCCAATATCAATACAGTGGGTAGGTAATAAAAAGTGAGCAAACAAAAATCAGATTAGAGTAGGCGGTGCAAAGAAAATGTATGTCTGTGATTAACTGAATTAATTAATGTAATACATTCATGGACTGTCAAACTTATTGACTCTTTATTTAATCACAGACATACATTTTCTTTGCACCGCCTTCCTAATCTGATTTTTATTTGCTCACCGGTTATATGAAGCATGGAGCAACTTATCATAATACATGAAAATTTATACAGGGTATTTCATAACAGGTGAAAAAAAAATGAAATCTCGTGTACAGAATACTTTCTGGCCTTGAGATTGTTCAATAAGCTAAAACTAATACACAGTAAAAAAAAAGTGGTGAAATCTTGATTAATTTCCAAGAAATAAAAATTTTAGAATTTTGGCAATTTCGAAAAACGCTATTTTCTAGCTATAAGTAAAAATCACTCGGTATATTTAATAGGGGTTAAATAGGTTTTCAGATAAGCACAAATTTTTGCCGTAAAGTTTTTTTGAAAAATCAAAAATATTTTTTTTTTCCATTTGATGCGATATTTATACAGTGGCGAGCACTGTATAAACATCGTAAATTATAATTCCGATTATAAATAGGTAGATACAAGAGGAATCCTACAAAGTTACCCCTCAGAAGTTCGCATTTTACTATCCCTACTGTGCTACGTTAAGGGGAAATATTTGTGATATTATGATTGGTTGGTTGGCAGTCGCCTTCCGACCATGCGGCTATTGAAAACCACCAACATTAGTTGCTTAGAGCTATCTCTGTTCAACACATATTGAGAAAGAACGATAATAACTCTCGCGTGTGCGCCGGCATGTCGGTGGTTCCGTCATCATGAGCAACTTACTAGGCTGCGTTCGGTCATAATGTTGGTATATTCGACGGGTTCAGAAATACACATACATGTACATAATTATATTCAAATACTTACACATTTTTTACGGTAAATTGTAATAAGACGCAATTATCGTTCAAAGTAGACTTTATTTTTAATTGCACATATGCGTCGTATAATAGAAAAGGAACAAGTAGTTACCTATATGTATTTGTAAAAGTATTGAAGAGAATTGGAGCTGCAACACCAAAAATTTTACGTATAATCCTATTTCATGCGCATGCGCAATTTTAATATTACCTACAGCTCAACGCTGTAATGAAATTCATTATTTTATTTTTTTTAATTGTAAACATGGGTAAATTAAACTCCATTAACGAGAAGGTCACTTACAGGAAAAGAAAAATCGGCGGTAAATATGTCTCTTTGTAAATATGTATCTATATTTTTTCGAAAATTGTTAAGAAATGTTGATAATTAAGTACATGATACATTACGAACATCATAACGCGAAGTGACTGTTTTTTGTTTGCATAACGTAAAAGTCTTTTTGCGCTAGCGTCACATCTTTTGATGTCATCGAAACGCCAGTGTCATTTATAACGTACTATAGGGACCATGCACATGCGATGACAGCGCCACCAATGGCCATATTTTGCATAAGTGGTATGAAAACAGGAGTGACAGTATGATGACAGTTCAAATGTACATTTGTCATTTCAAATGCCCGGTGTACATTTGAACTTGAATTTTGTAATTAATTTCATACTAGAAGGTCAAATACTTATTATGTACTACAAAACTGTAAATTGTCATAACAGTTATAGTAACAGAAAGAGTGTTAAATTTTACAATTATCCAGACAGTAGTAAGAAAATATATACGAGTTGAAACATTTAAGTTTGTATGCTGTTTTGAAAGTGATTCATACATTTCAATATCGATTAGTCATTACGTACAACGTACTCTATTCGAAAAATGTGCAGGAGACTCAGATGAAATGAAAGTTTGAAGAATTTAATGAATAGAAGTCGGAAAGCAAGTCAACAAATTAATGTAGGCCAGTTTCAAATGCGGATGATGATTAACGGATGGTTGTCTTGGTAATGTGAATACATTTACAGTCAGTATACTGATGGTATGCGTTTCGTGTGAAGAAGTCAGTATAAACAATAGCCCCAACCGATCATCAGACTGACTTCATGTCAAATGCATGTGGAACATGTTTTATATTATTTAACTAGAATACTTTGTGTTAATTGTATTAAAAGACTGATTATAGTATTAGTGATGTTTCTTAAATTAAGGTTTGTACTCAGATTTTTGTTTAATTTATAGCACTTTTACATTAATTCTATGAGTCACTCTTGTTATCCATTTTATTTATACAAATGGGTGAAAAAGAGCAAAAAAGAGCGAAGAACACGTTCCAGTTAGGCAAATTTCCATAAATTTGTGTACGGAGGTCATGCATTTAAAATCCACTGTGTTTGAAATGAAAAATTTAGAAATAACGGAAAACGCCCATGTCCAACAATAATCAACTGCCGATCTTCTGATTGTTTTCTGAAATACTGTGCTCATAAACAATAGAATTCAATTTGTAATATGTTTGTAATATATTTTCGCAACTATTAGTGACACATGCAGGATTTGCATAAATTTTGCATATTTAGAAATTGTACTGATCATGAAACAATAAAACTTGTTGCAAGATTTGAGTAAATTTAGAAAAAGCCCTAAATATTTTTAATACAATTACAAGAAATAACAACAAATCTGCACACAACCAAAAATTTTATTGACCATCAATGCCATGCAAGATTTCTTCCACAAATACCAAAATTTTCACTTGGCTATTGAAGTTATGCATAGGGTGACTGCGCCTGATGGCCGGCCACTACCAGCTGGTCGTCCACTTACATAAACAAGATTTTAAAATATATTTCAACATCCATTGTAATTGCAAAATTAAAAATTACAGAGTGACGTTAATAACATCACTTCAACGTGTCACAGGTGTATTAACCTAAAAGCAATGTTTTCATACCACTAATGCATAAATCACCGCCAGGCGGCGCTGAACGCAGGCATGTGCATGGTCCCTATAAGGTAAATGAAATAAATTTTTCAAAAATTTACGAAGATATAAACATAGATATAAATCTGCAAGGTTTGAATATTTCAAAATAAATGGTCGAGTATGTAGTAATCGAAAAAATATTATATGCTCCACGGCAGCAAAGTGTCTTTATCGACCTCGTTTGCTTGCTCACCGCGGCTTCGCCTCGGCTCGCAATTTGCAAACTCGTTTGATAAAGTGCCACTTTGCCACCTTGGTACATAAATAACTATTAAATCCAAAAAGTAAAAGTATTTCGCATCTTGCAATTTTTGATTGAAGAAAAGGCCACAGTTTAAGAAAATATCATAAAAGTTTATTTCTTTTGAAAACGATAATTCTATAAAAATGTAATTTTCCTAGTGATGAAATTTAGCCGGCTAAAAATACCTTTTTCTCCAACCGTGGAAAAAGCCGTACCTTTGAATACTATTTAGAGATAGTGAACTTGATCTTTTCTTGACCAACAAGAAATGTACTTGTTGCTAGACCTCAGTGTATGTATAAATAAATATTAAAATACCAAAAACGTACTGGAAAAGGCAGTGCACAAACTTAAATACATTTAAATTACCCGCCTTAATCCTATCTGAGATCATGTGCAATAACCAGGGTTGGAAAAATGTTTTTTTTTAAAAAAAAAACAAAACATTTGTTTTATTTAATTTTAAACAGTTTTTTTTGTTTAAAACATGTTTAAAAGTGACTTGAAATTAATCATGTTTTAAACAAAAAAAACTGTTAAAATTAAATAAAACAAATGTATTGTTTAAATTTATAACACTTTTCTAATTGCTTCAAATACTCTCACAACCTAAATACATAGTAAAAAGGAAAAAGTAGTTCTATAGCTATATTGCGAAATGTTAAAAGTTTAAAAATATTTACAATAAAAATTCTAGAGACATTCATTTTGCAATTTATAGGATTGAAATAAAAAAAATAGAAAACAGTTGTGGGTTTTTAATTTTCGTCTAAAAATGTTTTCTACATATGCAGTTTCTAATTTCAATTTCATTTTTTATTTCTTATTTACGTCCTTGAAAATTGTAACTAGTTTACCAACTTTTTCTACTTCTAATGATATTCTAACTGATATTTTAATTTAGAATATACAAAATTAAATGCACTAAACAGACGTTCTATGTTCTTTATGTAACGTTTCAAATACGTCCTCAATTTTTCAGGTTAAGCAAATCGAAAAATTGACCAAACAGCATATGTATTAAACTCTATATACAATTGCCAATAATAATAAGACAGTGGTCTTACAAAATATTTGAAATGAAATTAATATCGCTTTTAAAAGATGATGCATTCTATCTACCGACGAATTTTCAGAATGTTTGAAACACACGCATGTTTTTTCGTATGGTCACCCTACCACTTTCTCAATTAGTTATACTTATTTGTATATCTGACTTATAAAACACTTGATTGTGTTATTGCAACAATAACATACAAAATACAAAAATTCGAATTCATATTGTCATTTTCTAACTAAAACAGCGATTTAGAAATTTTCTACAGGCTGCCTAAATTTATTTATGTTGATATATTGGCAAACGTCATATTACGTTTCAAAACATAATGGAATGAATAATAAATAAATAAAAAGTAAATGATTCAAGTACTAGAAAATATCATAAATTTTCATATAAATACCATTTTCGAAAACAAATATGTATTCATAATTTTTCCTTTTTACTAGAACAGTTCAAGAATGGAATAATTTAAATGAAATAAATTTGATAAATTTAATAGGAAATGTGGAAAGAAACTAAAAATTAAGATGTAACTTTCTAAAAGCAAATTTTATATATTGTTAATAATGTTATAGTTATTTATTTAGTGTATTAGTTTGATTATTAGACCACCAAGTATACTAATATACTGTATATCTAATTTACAATAATAAATAAATAATAAATGCTGACAGATGTTTTTCAATTTCTTATTCTATACATAACTATTATCAGACCGATTAGAACCAATCTAATGTAATAAAAAATAGATGTATCAAGAAACTATCGAGAGCTTACAGTGTTATAAAAAAAATAGAGTGAAATCAATTAGAGAAGAACTGATGTATCATCAAAAACTGCACTGAGAAAAATGTATTTATATTAAAAACCGTGTTGTAAAAAAAATATCAGTAATAATAAAATAAATTGTTTTAAAAGTAGCAAAATTGTTTAAGTAAAGCAAGTAAATTTTTCTCTTAAAAGAATTGACAATGCGATTATATTACATTAAGCATATGATTTTGTAACATTTATGAGTTCGGCCTGCAGATATGATGTTTACAACATAAAATTTGTAGGTCAAAAAGCGATCGAAAGATGTCACTACTTAAATTGTTCATTACTTTCACATCGCAATGCCATATAACCTAGGAGAAATCGGTTTGGTTTGCAGTGGAGTTCATAGACAACACAACATAACATAATATATTTATGTTTTCTATGGTGGAGTTCTGGAGCTACGCTTCTGTTGATGAAGGCCCAATGAGGCCTTAAACAGCTGTACAGAGCATGCTCGAGGAATCCGCTGTAATCAAAACCGATTTGCACAATTTTTTTTTACAAAATTTGTATTTTAATATAAGTTTTTTCTTAAATCGAGTACTTATTTTTTTGGTGCAGCTGCAAAGGTTGGTGATCGTGTGAATCCCGTAGCTTCTTATCTGTGCGTAGATATAAATGTTAAAATATAAATATATTAAACGATATTATATTTTATATTTTAGCCATTTTAGAATATCTTTTTATAAATTTAAATGTATAACAGTTAATACAAATATGTTTTTAAGTTAATAAAATGATTTTGCTGTCACATATAGTAATATAAATTTTTGTAAAAATTACTATATTTATATTTACTTTTACAACGTAATTCTCTCCGTGTGTGTGTTATCACGTCAGAAACTGCCGATGGGACAAACTTTATAATAAACAAAGAAACTACATAATGATTATAATTCGCTTGCAGCAAGAAACACCGAAATACCTTTTTCTTATCGCAAAGACTTGTCCGAAGGTATTACGTCATTACGTGTGAGGGTCTTCTCTGTTTAATTTACCTCTACCATCAGCGCCAACGCCAATACATGGCCAAATTCAAATAGATCACTAAATAAGACAATTAATTTTTGATTATTAAATACATATTATATCAATAATACAAAACACTTACATCGGAAGTGTTTCTTCTACGCTTAAAACTACAAAAATGAATTTAAAACATCAATTTAAAAAAACACGTTTAAAACACTTTGTTTAAACCAAAGGGTTTGTTTTTAATTGGAAGTTTTAAACATGTTTTAAACACAATGTTTTAAACAGTTTGTTTTAAACTTTCCAACCCTGGCAATAACTCCTAAAAAATCGGAACGCAAAATATATTCTCAGACCGTGAAAAAAGATCATGTGATTGTCTATTTTGTTACCGCCCAGCTCTTAAGGTGGGGAGAATATATTTACGCCTTACAGAAATAATTCACTAAAAACATACAAATCGGGCGACTTCATAACTTAATTATGGTTACATATTTTTAAAAGCTGTTTTCACTGATTTGTTAACAAAACTTCAATCTACAAAGTGACTAACGCGTTTTTCAAAATTCGATCTGGAAGTATTTTTACTATCGCTGTAAAGTTCAACTACAATTTTTCAATGTTAATTATTTTTTTCTTAATTATCAGATGATGATAGAGAAATTTCCTATAGTCACTTTGTAGTGCTAGTTGTCAGGTATATAGAAAAAAAAAATGAATTAATTATATTCAGAAATAAAGTCTCTATGAATTCGCCCGTTTTAATGGTTTTCGTATATGGAGTTATTTCGTAAGATTGCTCTTAATAAATAACTGCTATTTTAAACTGCGAAAGCCAAGCAACTGCGAACACAATACGCGAGTGCGAATTGACCATGCGCATAAGACTAGCTGCTAATAAATAGCTGCTATTTTAAACTGCTTTTTTCTGTAACAGTAACAGGTTGCTATTGCTATTTCAAAATAGCAGTTTCGCCCATCACTAAAAAGAGGACATGTTTGTAATTTGTCACCATTGCAGCTAAGCGTTCGCCACCTGGTGTCAACTAAACAAACCCTTGCATGCCATCCTGAGGCCCGGTTTTACAATCGTGGAATAAGAACGGGATAATTGTTCGCCAAATATCCTTTAATGTTCCTCCATATCTACGTCACACCTACGTCACGTTATACCAATAATAATGCATATCCGACGGGTTAAATTGGGCCTCAGGCCCGATTTTATAATCGAATCGTGGAATAAGAACGGAATAACTGTGCGCCAAATATCCTTTAATGTTCCTCCATATCTACGTCATACCTACGTCACGTTATACCACAGGTTATGTGGTTATACCAATAATAGTGCTTATCCGACGATTGTAAAATCGGGCCTGATGGCCGTATGCACAGACAAATCTCAAGTAGCGTTTTCGATTGACTGCACTAGTGCGCACTCATGGCCGTATGCACAGAGAAATCTTTAGACTTAAGCCAAAGTAAACCTTTACTTTGAACAATGTACCATCGTGATCATGAAAATCGACTACATGCGAAGTGAAATCGACACTTCCATTTTCAAAAAATGTAGTTGTGTAACATTAGGTTTGACACCATTTGTCATGTATTTGTCAACCTATAAAATCTCAGCCATCTCATTCGATTCCAAAGAAATAAATATTCTCTATGACTACTAATACTAACAGCAAATTCAGTTCCAATTGCTCGAATACTGATTTTGTCTTGCTGTCGCGTTCGAATTTTTGCTTTCTGAATTGCTTTTAATTGGGGTATTTTTATTTGATTTGTCAAAATAATATTAATGTCAAAATGACAGAAGTTCATTTTAAAGCACGCTTCAATTAACTAACAGCGTTTTCCACTGGCTGCACTAGTGTGCACTGAATGTATTTTCATCTCAGTTCAGCTTTATGTAATAAAACGAGATAGAGATATCCTGAGTGTACACCGGTGCAGCCAGTGGAAAACGCTATAAAATTTCGACTGTAGTCGGTTTTTCTGATTACGATGGTGCGTTTTCCACTGTGCACTCAGGATATCTCTATCTCGTTTTATTACATAAAGCTGAACCGAGATGAAAATACACTCAGTGCACACTAATGCAGCCAGTGGAAAACGCTATAAGTATACGGCGCACAATTTGATATGAAGTTAGCGTTAAGTATCAAGTCCACCTTGAGATTTGTCTGTGCATACGGCCATCAGAGTACCTTCATCTCGTTTTATTACACGAGGTTAAAAGAAGGTGCAAATACATTGAGTGCAACTGGTGCAGGTGAATCGAAAACGCTAAAGGTGGACTTGATACTTAAAGCTAACTTCATATCAAATTGTGCGCCGTATAGTTACATTGTTCAAAGTAAAGGTTTACTTTGGCCACATCATAAATACATACAGTAGGTTCACTCTCCTTGGCGGGAAAATTTCCCGCGTAAACTGAGCCGCTATATTCCGGATGGAAAATCTGTCATGTGATTTGTTAGAGCGCAGACGACTGGACGCACGGAGTGTTTCTTTTTCTCACTCTTACATGCACTGACACGCAGTCGCTCTCCCTCACACTTCTGCTCATTGCGTGCATCGAGCATTATGTCGAATGCACCCTTCAATTGCACGAATACGATCAGTGGTGTTTCGTGTAATTAGCAGCATAATAGGTGCTTTGGATTATGCATGCTGGGGTGCACTGAGTAAACTTAAAACTCTAGGCTTTCAAATAGTGATCGGATAATTCAAATTAAAAATAATTTGTCATCCGATTATCAAAATAACCTAAATAATTCGATTATCAAAAATATTTTTATTGCGGCACTGGTTTTACATTCGCAAAATGGCGCCAAGGTTAAAAAAATTTGCCCCGCCAGATCAAAGGTGCCGACAAACAGTTTCCATGTTGGTTATGCTGTGCTTTGGCTTAAGTCTAAAGATTTGTCTGTGCATACGACCATGAGTGTAGATGCACAGTATTGGCCGTATGCACAGACAAATCTCAAGGTGTACTTGATACTTAAAGCTAACTTCATATCAAACTGTTCGCCGTATAGTTACATCGTTCAAAGTAAAGGTTTACTTTGGCTTAAGTCTAAAGATTTGTCTGTGCATACGGCCATTAAACGTCAGTGTTAAAAAAAGACGCCATTCTATTTGATACCCTTATGGAAATACAATGTAATTTGCAGCTGGGAAGGTATCAAACAAAAGAGCAAATGTGACAGTTATACTCCAATAACGCTATTGTATGATTCCTATACTGTGGTATGATGTATCAACATTGTGTTGTGTTATACGATGTATTTTTTAAAAAATGCCATAAAGGTTGGCCACGAAAATTAAAACTCATGTCGTAGCTTGGCATCTAACACATGCCAAAACTGACAATTTAAAGTACATGAATGGAGCTAAGACATGAATTATCTTTTCCACAGCCACCCCTTATGGCATTTTTAAAAAACACAGAGTATTTTTCGTTTCCGTTCTTTTTGCATTCTAGTAGGCCATATTTTTTTTCGTTAGGTTACATGCATGTATTTTGAAGGAAATCAAAATCTGACGTGACAAAAATTATGACAATCCCCGAGTTCTGGCCGGACCGTTCTCTATAGAAAACGGACGCGGAGTCGACTATAAATGAGCATAACTTTTTATAGGAGCGTTGCACACTAGAATTTCTCGCAGAATGTGAAAGAAGACATCAAAATCTATCGATTTAAGGCACTCCCGAGTTTTCGCCGGACCGTTCTCTATGGATCATACTATTATATGCTGCTATTTTATGTTGGTACGGATGTGTAGAACTGTTGTGTATCATAAAATCTGTGTATGTTTCTTTGCGGTTAATTGAAAAGTCAAATTTGTTATTGATTCTTTTTATAGTTAAATCTAAGAAATTAATGCTATTGTTAGTTTCTGTTTCGATTGTAAATTTAATCCTGTTATGTAATGAATTAATGTAATCTAAGAATGTGTTCTGTTGTCTAATTGTACCTATAAAACTAACTAAAGTATCATCAACATGTCTATGCCAAAATAAAACATTCTTGCTTAAGGGGTTATTGAAAATAATAGATTCTAAATTGTCCATGAATATTTCTGCAAGTAGAGGGCTTAAAGGATTTCCCATAATTAAACCTTCATTATAGTGGTATAAAATTTATTATTAAATGAGAAATGATTTTGTTTCAGGCAAATATTCAGTGTATCTATAATTTTTTTTTTATTACTAGATTTGTATTATTTTGTTCCAAAAGGTTGTTAATTGAGACTATAGTTTCTACTGGTGGTATACTCGGGAATAAGTTTTTTACGTCAAATGGAATTATTTTTACATTATCAGTAGAGAGTCTTGTTTTTAATCAGTTTGTTTTATCACGAGCGTACGCTTGGCAAAAGTGGGGTCGTAAGCAGTATACAATGCCATACGCGAGCCCGACGACGCTGCGAGTGCACGGAGCCGAACAATGCGTTACTGCATCGAAGCTCGCGGAAAAGATACGTCGTCTCCGCTTGGTCGACTAACGCGCATAAAAAAACTGATTTTATTTTAGACTACCTAATTATCAGGCAGTTTGACATCTTTATTTTATCTATTAATTCATACGAATTTTTAATACTGTATTTTGGTTTAAATTTAGTGTAATCGTATATAAAGTCAATGAGTTTTCTAGAAAGTTTAGCTGAGGGGACTGTAACATATGGGACTACCGGTCTTATGGGGTAATTATCTTTGTGTAATTTTATCAGTGAATTATATTCACTGATAAAATTGTGAATATAATTCACTGATAAAATTACACAAAGATAATTATTAGATTATTTTGGTACAGCCATGCGCACCTAAAATGCACGTCCAGCACGCGAACTTCATCCTTGAAACCTTGTGGTACAAGGCTCACAGAACTGCTCACTGAAGCTGGTATGACTGTACAGTTGCGGACAGAAAATTTCGGATGTCACTGTCACTCATCTGACGTATACATATAGGAATTTCTTAACTTTTACGTCAGTGGAATGACAGTGATATTCGATATTTTCTGTCCGCAACTGTACTCACACCACAGCGTTCACAAAACCGTCAATACCTATTGCCGGACCCTGTAAACCTTCGGACTTTTTCATTTTATACCGCGAAACGGGGAAAAGCGGGTATTTTTGTCGTCAACTGTAAAGCGGGCCATTCACTATACGAGCCCGGACCCGACTCCCAACCGAGACCCGACTTGCGACTCATCCACGTTTATCAACTCATTACACAGACATGACACGAACCCTGCAAAAGAGCTCATTCGTACACTGAACGTGGTGAGCCCTAGATACATACTAGGTATATTCGTTTTAGATGACTTGGAGTGCCCCAAGTCACCTACGTCAACGAAATGTGCATTCGTTTTAGATTTTCGGCTTGCCGGATTTGACATTGACATATTCGTTTTACTTGCCACTACGTCAACGCTGGTGTTGACGTAATGCGCACCTACTCGAGAGTAGGGTCTAGTTGCGTCAGCCGCAAGTTAACCTTAATTTTTAGTTTTATTTCAGTTGTTTGTTACTACGGATATCACATATACCGGCTGTTTCAAATTGAGTGTGCACTGAAGGGATCTTCTAAACCGTAAGAGATACAAATTTGGTTAAATGGAAGAAAAGTTGCACAAATCAATGCCTAATTCGTATTCATTCACAGAATAAATTTTTTCTTATTTCTTCTTGAGATATTGATCAAAATGTAAAAATGTCGATTTTCTTTTTTCCTCTGTATCTCTCGTATTATAAATAATTTTGAAATTCTGATTTAACTTTCTACAGGCACTTTCTTATTCTGCTTCGAATAGAGGTGGCAGAATTGAAGTCAAACGTTTCGTCTCTCCACGACCATCTTCAGTTTCGATTTTTTAAATACAACGTATATCTTTTAATTATTCTATTCGATAGCATTTTTTCTGCTGATTGCAGTGATGTATAACAATTAATACTTTTTTCAAGTAAAGTTAAAATATGATAAAAAAAGCTTGATACAGTTTCGTCATGATTTATTTAATAAGTAAATTTATTCCTTAGTACTTTTTTTACTTACTAAATATTAATAACTAACATTCAAATGTCGGAAGAGGAAAAATCAATAAAATCAATCAATCAATCAACAAAAAATCAAAGGGCTAATATTTGGTGATCTTAGAGGCCACGCGACAGGTCCATTTGTACCTATCAGGAAAAGTTTGATTCAAATAATTTGTTGTTATTTCAGCATTATGTGCTGGTGCTCCATCATTTTGAAATTACAATTCCATAATATGATTTAGAGGAATGTAATCTAAAATGTTTTCCAATGCTGTCCTTAAAAAATCGATGTAACGTTCAGCTGTTACATGATTTTCGTAAATGATCGGACCATTAATTCTATTATGCCAAATACCACACCAAACATTTAAGCTGAATTGTATCTGTGGTCACACTTGTTGAAATCTTTTTTGATTCTCCCTGGACCAATATCTATGTACATTTCTATTAAATATTCCCTTGCTGGTAAAATTAGTCTCGTCAACAACTATCTCGTATAAGAAATTCTTTTAACGGATACTACAAATGTGCACTATCAGTGTCCGTTAAAATAATTTATTATACAATAACTAAAGAGGCAGATATTAAATAATTCATTGAAATTTACACTATACCTAAGAAAATGAACTAAATATTTTGAAATTATGTATTAAATAAAATTTTCATATAAAAATCTGTATTATTTAAGCTTCAAATTAATATCAACAATTAAGTGTGATATACCATTACAATCAGGAGAAAAAATGGCAACAAATACGATAATAAAAAGGTATACGTTATATTTAAAAAATGTAAACTGAGGATGGTCGCGGAGAGACGAAACGTGTGACCACAATTCTACTGCCCCTATTTAAAGTAGAATCCAAAAGTACCTGTAGAAAGTTAAGACAGAATTTCTAAATTATTTTTAATAAGGGAGTTACAGAGGAAAAAAGAAAATCGATATTTTTACATGTTCACCAATACTTCAAGAACAATTAAGAGAAAATTGATTCTGTTAATGGATACGAATTAAGCAATGACTGGTGCAACTTTTCTTCCATTTAACCGAATCTGTAACTCTCATGGTTTAGGAGATCCCTTCAGTGCACACCCAATTTGAAACAGCCGGTATAGTGCGATTTATGTGTATATTCACTGCCAAAACATTCTCGCTGTACATGTTCTTAAGTAAATACAAAATTCTATGCCCGAATTCATAATACTTTCTTGAGACTTCCTTAAATAAAACCGGCGTAGGCCATTATGCTCATAAAAATAAATAATACAAATTCGTAATATAAAAATGAGTTTATTATGTTAAATTAGTGAGGTTACGTAGTTATTAATGTCAACTTATCAACACAAAATCTATTCGTTTTAGATAAATTTCTGGTACAACCACAACTTGACCTATATGTGCACTAATTACTTGACGATGACGTTATTGTGGCAACCCCAGGATTTCTAAAACGAATATACCTATTATGTCTCCCGTATTCTCCAAAAAGGCAAAAGTTGCTTTGGCTGTTGGTACATACAATCATGTTATTTGAAAAAGAAAAAAAGAAAAAACGTGTTTGGGGTGAAAGAGTGGTTGCAGAAGAGGGAACAATTTACTCATTTACGTTTATTGAATTGTATCCAATCATGCGAGCCACTTGACGTTATTAATTACCTTAGAATGGACTATGACACATTTTAAGAATTATTAATTCTAATAAAACCTCTCATAGAAAGGAAAAACACTTTATTCAGAGAAGCAGTAAGTGCTGAAGAACGTTTATTGGCAACCTTGAGATTTCTGGCAACAGGGAGGAGTTATGAGGACTTAAAGTTTTCTTGTATAATTTGAAATACTTGTGCTTGCGAACGCATGGGGTAATTGGATACGGTGCTGGTTGGTAACTCAGGGAAATAAGAGAAGAATCAGTAAGATTTCCCAATTTAGCATGAAATAGTACATCCGAAATCAACTTTTGGGCTACTACCTTCTGTCTTGCTTCAATTTCCTGTAATTGTTGACCAATATTTTTACCAAATGTTATTTCTTGTGGTTCTGTAACGTTCTGTTGCGTTGTATCTTCTTTTTCTAAGATTTTGAGGGAAGCATCCAAAAATTGGAGTTTCTTCTTTGTCCAGGTTGCAGAGTTCTGAGTTCGCTTGTTACGGGAATTTGATGTTGAACTTTGAGATGTTTCAGGTGACAAAACTGGTGATAAATTTAAATGTTGACCAGAGTGTTGTGTGTATGAATCGGTTTCCTGCAAATGAAAATTTTCACAAACAGCAATAATTACTTGTGACTTTGCAATACTAAGTCAAAATGGTCAGAATCATCAATGTTTTTTAGCATCAGTTTTCAAAAATATAACCATCATCTTGAAATGGAACATATTCACTTGAAGGTACCAACAAAAATGTCACCCTAACACGGCCTACTCTGAATGCAAAAAGAACGTGAATGAATAATATAATACATTGTATACAAAGTAAAGGTTTACTTTGGCTTAAGTCTAAAGATTTGTTTGTGCATACGGCCATGAGCGTGTGTTTAATTCCTTTTTGACTAAGGTTACTGAATCGAGAAGGTAGCGCCAACTTTCTATCTCTTTCAATTTGGGGTTAATCAAATTCATTCATAAACACCTTAGCAACGGTAACTTGTTATGTATCTATCCTTTTTCTTCTTTAAGGTTTCTTTTTTAATTTGGGGGACGAAGTCGCGGAAATGAATGGCGATACCACAGAATAATAAACGACCAGAAGATTAACTAAGGCGTGGTTTTGTCTGAATTTGTTTACTGCGCATGCGTGAGTTGGTCCGCAGATTTCAAAATTACGGTCAGGGTATGTTCACAACCACACTTTTTGAGACGTCTTAAATAGAAATTATCAGTTATATAATATATCTATTCGTATTCCTGGACTTCTTTAACGACCGTTGCAGAAGTAATGCACACGTTATTATGGATAAAAACTGTTTATAACATCAGAAGAAACGAACGCGTAAACTTGACGTCTTGGCATTTGCACGTGAATAAAGCATTACGCCATGCACGAAAACAGTGCCATCTTGTGTCTCTACGATGAACTAGGCTTAGTTTTGAATGTAGTTTTCTTTTCGATTAATTGTTATAATAATTGAGAATATAATGGAAATTCTGTCCATTTACATTATAAATAATAAATAATTTTCTTCATGATTTAATAAATTCAAACTTATTCGAACAGCACAATGTTGTGAAACATACGAAAAACCAATGGTTAATTTTCGTTCCAAGTTGTCATTTTTGAATTCGCGCGGACCAGTCACCACTCTCCCACCATAATCAAAGCTAAACAGCGGACACAAACATCAAAGGTGCCGACAGCCAGTTGTACTTCTGGTCGCGTATTATTCTATGGCGATACCTTCTAAATACAGTAACCTTATTGGAGTTTGCAGTTAAGCGTTCGCCACCTGGTGTCAACTAAACAAACCCTTGTATGCCACACAACAAATCGTGTTTTGGCGTCGTTCCTGAGTATATGATGCATCAGGATTGTGTTGTATGTGTCATTCACATTAAGGCCCGTATTCACAAACAAAACTTAGGCTATGCGCTCGATAATAATTCGCTAGTAATTCATGATCTGTACGCATTTCAACGTGTTGCGGACGCACAACCAATATGGGTTTAAGTACAGTTTATCAATTACTTTCCATAAAAGAAATCTTTGCAGTACATAAATAGATATTCGCAATGTTTTAGTGAACGCATAGCGTAAGTTTTGTTTATGAATACGGACCTTTTAATCAACTTGTGTATTTGTATTAGTACGCACTTAAACACGTGCATTACAAAACTTCGGTAGCGCTGCGATCTTAAAATCAAACGCCTATAGCGTTTTCGACTCACCTGCATCGGTTGCACTCAGTGCATTTGCATCTTCTTTTAACTTCATGCAATAACATGAGATGAACATACTCTGAGTGCGCACTAGTGCGATCAATCGAAAACGCTATTAGTCAATTGTGGGGAATAGCGCCAGTAGCGGTTTAGTTCATTGGCAACACTGTGGCAACACTGGGTGTCAACTACTATAGAAGGCGCAACGGCGCAACAGTAAAGTTTTCATTAGTAATTATTTTCTGGTGTTGTTTTTACGAGAAAATAGCGAAAATTACAAATTTCGAATAAAGAAATCGATTCGCCGAGGAAATATCGATTTGTTAGCATTTGAAACATAATCGAGAAAGTCTCCACCTTTACATAGTACTGCTGTTAGAACAGACTTTGTAATTGCGAAAATTGCGATTTTGTATTGATAATGGGTTGTGATGGTGGCACAATTCCTCGACGTGATGAACTTGTTAAAGTCAAGAAGAAACCGGAATCCGTAAGCAACTTACAACAATTCTCTAGATAATCTATCGACGGACACATTACTTTCAGAAAGACAAGGACTCTGAATTGGCTTTTCAATGGCGTCATTGTTCAATAACACAGCAAATCCTCGAACATCCAATTGTCATGTGTGGATTAGGACGATTGTACAACAAAGTAGCACTAATAGAAGCATTACTTAATCGGGAAACCCTTCCGGAAAGTGCACATCACATTAAAACATTGAAGGTAGATAACTTTTACAAATTCATAAGTACCAAATATGTTTAAAACCATTTTTTTATTACCAAATCTTCTAAGCGGACACTAAATCGCGCAACTACACTTTACGTTTCGCAGTCGTTCGACTGCGAAACGTAAAGTGTAGTTGCGCGATTTAGTGTCCGCTTAGAAGATTTTGTGATACAAATTTCATCGGACAAGAACCAACTGTAAACATTTTTTTATTGTTACAGGATGTAAAAGATCTCAATTTAACACCGAATCCTGCGTACAAAGACAACGAGAAGAAGGAAGGTGCGGTCGACGGTCGCGGTGCACCGTACATATGCCCCGTGATTGGCCTTGAAATGTCCGGCAAGTTTCGTTTCGTGGGACTTTGGTCATGTGGATGTGTTTTTTCAGAGAGAGCACTCAAAGAAATCAACACCACAGTTTGCCATAAAGTAAAGAATCATTTGTTGTTATAGTGTTTATTGAAAACTAATGTTTTGCATTATTTCAAGTGTCAAAAGCCGTTTACCGACGAGGATGTGGTGGTGTTAAACGGTAGCGATGAGGATTTGCAACGAATGAAAATCGCATCGGAAGCACGTCAGCTGAAAAATAAGAAAGGAAAGAAATTTAGAGTGAAAGTGGAATCGACAACCGATGCAGCAAGTGAGACAAAGCACGAGAGCAAAGCAAGTGTAAGTATTTATTATTTACTACCAGTAGCGTCACTCAAGCCACATTCGCCATTTTGTTTGATACCTACCGATTTGCAAATTACATTTCCATAAGGGTATCAAACAATATGGCGGCTTTTTTGACATTGACGTTTAAGTGACGCTACTGGGTAATTACCTGCACTGTGATTTACTACTATTTATTTTCACGGTTTTAGAAAAATAGCACCAACGTCGGCATTAAGAAAGAACCCGCTGCAGGACCTTCCAAATTTCCTCAGAAACGAACCGGTGCTGTGACTAAAAATGACGAAGATGGTCGTCTGAAAAAAATTAAGTTGGATTACAGTGTGGCAAGAGATCCGGCTGCATCTGATGTATATAAGTCTCTTTTCACGTCACATAAATCAGAAAGGGAGCAAAACAGAGCACACTGGATCACATACAATCCATTTTATAATTAGTAAGTGCTTTGTAGATTAATAATAACTTTAATGTTACAATATTAAATAAAAAGTAAATAGAATTCGATGTAATGAATTAACAAGTGTGAAATCTCAAGAGAATAGGAAGAAATCATCTGGTAAATGTGTGCAATGTTGCCAGTAAGTAAATTTTTTAATCACCAGAAAGCACCAGATCAAATTTATTATGGTTTAGCTTATTCTCATATTTCATACAATATCTTGTGTTGGGGCAAAGCCACTGATCTACTTAGATTACTTATAACTCAAAAAAGATTAATTAGATTGATATTTGACATCCCATATACAGGAACATGTAAAGTAGCATTTATTCAACATGAACTTCTGACTGTGGTCGGTCTTTACATATTGAAATACTTTTTATTTGTACACAAACATAAGAGAGATTTCCTAAAAAAGTAATTTTCATCATGAGTATGCTACATGAGTGTACAGTGAAACATAATACCTCACTCTATGAAAAAATCCAGCATATGCTGCTGTCAAATTTTACAATAATCTACCACAAGAATTAAAAAGCTGTGATAACTTTAAACAATTCAAATTCAAAGTTAAAGAATTCATAGTAAAGAAGGCTCTTTATTCTGTTTCAGAATTTATGAATCCTGTTTAGCAATATTTAGAAAATTATATCCTTTATAATTATCATAATGCTGATGTTTACAAAGGTACTCTATGTTATTGGTAACTGCTGCTGTACACTTTTGATGCTACCTGTTATGTCCAAATTAAGTGTTAGTTCCATGTCATTCTTTATAAATAATGTGTGTATATTTGTTTATGATTTGAGTTAAACATGTTTGTCTTCCACATTTATTGTGATATACTTTGTTATTAGATATACATGTAAAAATTGACTTGTTCTATCCTTCAATGGCTCACAGGATAAGTAAATTGGTATTATTATTATTATTAAACATTTTGAAGCGTCACTTTGACAATTCAAACTCAAATTAAGCTGTCGACCAGTGTTACCAATCCACTCTAAGCTGATTACCCTTTTCAAATTTAAAAAACCCGCTCTTGCCCACATCGAGTAATGAAATTGAAATAAATAAATGAAATGATACAAAATTTATTTGATTTAAATACCTAATATTATTGGACTTACTTACCTTACACACATGGACGTTGCACGACAGATTTTTCAGGTTAAAATCATCTTATGTACGACTGTAGACGGCATGGCCAGCAACATTAACATTCACTGACGTGTATGTATGGCCGTGTCAATTCGCCTAAAATTCGGTTCCGGAAAGCATGCCGTGGAGTACTCCCCTCAGCGCTCTCTATTAAAGATACTACAGAACTACTGACAGTAACGTAATGGCAACTGCAATTACTTAAAAACTCACAAGAGGCGCTGAGTGGAGTACCGTCAAATTTTTAAAAGTCAAATTGAAACGGCCATACATACACGTCAGTGAATGTTAATGGAGTTGGCCATGGTAGACGGCAACAGTGCTGCCAATCGACCAAGCGAAGCATTTCGGAAGATAGTTGTGAAAAATTCCGATAGATGTCCCTGAATTTCGGTTGAGCTAAGGCACTCGATCTCCGTCTGTGGACACAGGTACTGCCATCATATGTTTTTGACACTGACAGTGGCTATTTGACCTTGAACAAATTGGTTGTCATTGTGACAGTTGTTCCATTCAATTTTCGCTTCTTGGCGTAATAAATTTAAAAACAGCCTAGATAATGCCTAAAGTATGTTGTGTTGCCCATTACAAATCAAATACTACAAATTTAAAGTGTTTAACATTCCTAAAGGTACATACAGCTTTTCTTTTTAAAATATCATAATCTCGCAATAGATACATTTGTACATTTCATATAATTTAATGTATTTTTTGATTTAAGAAACATTTTGTTGCTTATTTTAACTAAATTTATTAAAATACATCTGAAATTGTTTTTAAATTTGATCTAAAATATGTATAGATAGGTATAGGGACCGTGCACATGCCTGCGTTCAGCGACGCCTGGCGGTGATTTATGCATTAGTGGTATGAAAACATTGTTTTTAGGTTAAAACACCTGTGACACGTTGAAGTGACGTTATTAACGTCACTCTGTAATTTTTAATTTTGCAATTACAATGGATGTTGAAATATATTTTAAAATCTTGTTTATGTAAGTGGACGACCAGCTGGTAGTGGCCGGCCATCAGGCGCAGTCATCCTATGCATAACTTCAATAGCCAAAGCGAAAATTTTGGTATTTATGAAGAAATCTTGCATGGCATTGATGGTCAATAAAATTTTTGGTTGTGTGCAGATTTGTTGTTATTTCTTGTAATTGTATTAAAAATATTTAGGGCTTTTTCTAAATTTACTCAAATCTTGTAACAAGTTTTATTGTTTGATGATCAGTACAATTTCTAAATATGCAAAATTTATGCAAATCCTGCGTGGTGTCACTAATAGATGTGAAAATATATTACAAATTGAATTCTATTGTTTATGAGCACAGTATTTCAGAAAACACATCAGAAGACCGGCAGTTGATTATTGGTGGACATGGGCGTTTTCCGTTATTTCTAAATTTTTCCTTTCAGACACAGTGGATTTTAAATGCATGACCTCCGTACACAAATTTATGGAAATTTGCCTAACTGGAACGTATTCTTCACTCTTTTTTGCTCTTTTACACCCATTTGTATAAATAAAATGGGTAACGAGAGTGACTCATAGAATTAATGTAAAAGTGCTATAAATTAAACAAAAATCTGAGTACAAACCTCAATTTAAGACACATCACTAATATAATCAGTCTTTTAATACAATTAACACAAAGTATTCCAATTAAATAGTATAAAACATGTTCCACATGCATTTGACATGAAGTCGATCTGATGATCGGTTGGGGCTATTGTTTATATTGACTTCTTCACATGAAACGCATACCATCAGTATCCTGACAGTAAATGTATTCACAATACCAAGACTAACCATCCGTTAATCATCAACCGCATTTGAAACTGGCCTACATTTGTTGACTTGCTTTCCGACTTCTCATGAAATTTTTCAAACTTTCATTTCATCTGAGTCTCCTGCACATTTTTTGAATAGAGCACGTTGTACTTAATGACTAATCGATATTGAAATCTATGAATCACTTTCAAAACAGCATACAAACTTAAATGTTTCAATCCATATATATTTTCTTGCTACTGTCTGGATAATTGTAAAGTTTAACATTCTTCCTGTTACTATAACTCTTATGACAATTTACAGTTGTAGTATATAATAACTATTTGATCTTCTGGTATGAAATTAATTACAAAATTCAAGTTCAAATGCACACTGGGCATTTGAAATGACAGATGTACATTTGAACTGTCATCATACTGTCACTCGTGTTTTCATACCACTTATGCAAAATATGGCCATTGGTGGCGCTGTCATCGCATGTGCACGGTCCCTATACGCAATTTTTTTTGTAAATTAGAACTTTATGCAAGAAAATTTATACGTAAACCAGTTAATTTGTCGCTAGTAAAGCTAATAAACATTAGTAAAAGCCTGGCACATTAATAAGTTAACTTTTAGTTTGGAATATTTCATAGAGGAAAAATTTCAGTTATGTTCTTTTGGTTATTACTTACAGTTTTCTAATTTATTTATTATGTCATATTTTTCTATAAACGCTTAAATTTACTGTAAACTTACACTTTGTATCAATAAAATGGAAATATAAAGTAATTTGCGCCTTGATTTACATAAAGTATTCCAATTTGTCATTTTTGACAACTAATTTCTTCAAGGTCAAATAGCCACTGTCAGTGTCAAAAACATATGATGGCAGTACCTGTGTCCACAGACAGAGATCGAGTGCCTTAGGTTGAGCTAATTTAAATAAATCACTTGATTAAAATGATATTTAAAATCACTGATTTTATTCAGGCGATTTTTGAATATCATTTAAAAAAATTAAAAGAATTGTCATGAAATAAACAAAACTGGGTCCAAATTTTTAAAATTAAGACATTCGACAGTTATTGTGCAATTTTTGACGCTAAATAAAACAAAAGACGATCGAGAAAAATTAGAAAAAAATAATAAAAATAAAAGAAATCTCATTAAATAAAATGACAAAAAAATAAAGACTAAACAAAGACTAAACTTATACGGAAAGAGTCCGAAATGTATGTGTATAAAACTGTATAACGCCCTACCTGCTGAAATTCGACAAATCTCAACGATAAATCGATTTAAAACTGTTTTAAAAGGTTATCTAATTGATAACAGCTGTTATAGTATTAACACGTTTCTGGCACAGCCATAAGTTTTATTTGTAAAATGTCATACTAATTTTATGTATTTTTTTTACAACCCATGTTGTTTGACTTGACATGTATTTTTGATGTTAAATAAAATTATTATTATTATTATAAAAAATTCTCATTAAATAAACAATACTTTCTACTTTCTATAAAATTACAAAAAATCATAAAAATTTAAAAAAATTAAAAATTAAAATTTTTTTTATTAAATAAACAAAAGTTTCAAAAATTAAGATTTGACATTTGTGCAGTTTTTGACGTAAAATAAAACAAAAGACGATCGACAAATTTATAAAATTAAAAAAAAATATTAAAAAAATCTCGTTGAATAAAATTAGAAAATTTTTTTAAAAATCTCATTAAATAAAATTACAAAAAAATAAAAATTAAAAAATTCTCATTAAATAAACAATACTTTCTATTTTCTATAAAATTACAAAAAATTATAAAAATTACAAAAAATAAACAAAACTTTCAAAAATTAAGATTTGAACTTTAGGCAATTTTTGGCGTAAAATAAAACAAAAGACGGTCGACGAATTAATAAAATTAAAAAATCTCATTAAATAAAATTACAAAAAATTATAAAAATTTTTGACGAAAAATAAAACGATCGACAAATTTATAAAATTAAAAAAAAAATACGTACATATGTAAATATAAAAAAAATCTTATTGAATAAAATTACAAAAAATAACAAAAATAAAAATCTCATTAAATAAAATTTAAAAAATAAAAATTAAAAAATTTTCATTAAATAAACAAAACTTTTTAAAATTAAGATTTGACAATTATGCATTTTTTGATGAAAAACAAAACAAGAGACGATCGAGAAACAAAGAAAATTTATAAAATTACGAAAAATAATGAAAATTAAAAAAAATCTCATTAAATAAGCAAGACTTTCTAAAATTAAGATTTGACATTTGTGCAATTTTTGACGTAAAATAAAACAAAAGACGATCGAGAAACAAAGAAAATTTATAAAATTACGAAAAAATGACGAAAATTTAAAAAAATTCTCATTAAATAAACAAAACTTTCTAAAATTAAGATTTGAAATTTTGCAACTTTTGACGTAAAATAAAACAAAAGACGATCTAGAAATGAAGAATATTGATAAAATTACAAAAAAATAAAAATAAAAAAAGTTGAGTTCAAAATCGGTAGATCGGTAGAGATGGCAGCACTGATCGACAATGTGGATTTGGCTGTTAGTTAGTTACTTTAGTTTTTGTCGGCTTGCGGCTTTAGTGATTTCTTTGTTGCCAATAGTAAAGCTGAAACATCACTAACAAGTCGTCAGTCAAAAATTTAAAAATTAATCTGTTTTTTTTTCTTCCTTGAAAGTACCCATTTTACCCACGTATTTTTTTTACCCGCAGGGTTGCTTAAAGTACCCGTAATTCGAGTTATTGCCCGCACATTGGCAACCCTGCTGTCGACAGTTAATTTTGCCAATCTAATTCAAAATTCATAGCCTACTCTAATTATAAATTTAAAAGATCGCGTGGTACATTCAATTACATTGTAATGAGTAATTAAATTTACGCTATTTTTTTTCTATAATACCTATAAAATGTTTCTAATGTTGGTACCAGTTGCCTGAATGGTAGGAAATTTCTCCGACGATTAACCTAGTTAGACTGGGCAAGCGAGCTTTAAAATGTAGCTAACAAGTTCACAGGGGTGTTTACTAAGACTAACTTAGTGATTGGTTACTTTCAAATTGCAGTCGATAATTTTCGGCGGATGTCGTGTAACGCAACAGAACTCATAGGCGTACATACTAGTTTTATTGCGTGTATTTGTATTTAATGAATTAATTCAATATAATTAACTGATTAATTAAATTAATAATTCTATTTCGTAATGAATAATCTATTATTATTTCAATTAACAAGTATATTTTTTGTAATATTCGATTTTTATCTCCATTTAATGAACGCCGCCTATGTGCACTAGGGACGAGTAAACAGTACTCCACCTTTCCCACCCACCGCAAGATCTGTTGATGTTGCTTTCAAACAAACCGTCCTATTTTGCCTTGGCATTACCAGTCTACCTTGATTAGCCGTCGACGGGAAATTTCAAAAATTTCTTTTCTACATTTAAGGATAAAAGCAGGGCTCCAACAGAAAACCTAGAATTTTGACACTGACAGGTATTTAAGAAAATCTGTACAAGGGTTATTAATCTAGGAAACATTACCCTCAATGGCAGTGGCAAACTATTGGCAAAAAACACCAGATTTTCTAAAAAAAAAATCACCAGAGTACCAGTTTCTTTATGAAATCACCAGATCTGGTGCAAAATCACCAGTACTGGCAACACTGAATGTATGTTGAAAGATAAAAGGAATTATGCTAAAGAAAAGAAAAAAAAGCAAGAATAAATATTTTTCGCTTTCAGTTTTTTATTATTTGACGCTTTTACAATCACAATCGTTTACAACGAACATAAATAAATCATTGGCACATGAGTGGATAACATTAAATAACTAGAAACACAACAAATAAAATTGGACGATAAATAAAAACAGCTTTATCATATTGCACATGCGTTGAGTATGACACACAGTTACGCCTACGTTTCTAGATGATTATAAAAAATCTTCCGTAGACGTTACGGTTGCTTCAATAAGTAAACCGAAATCTAGTTCGTTTAAGCTGGCTTTCGCTGTCAGCAGATCTAAAAACGTATCTAAAGGAGATAAACGATCGCCCGATGGAAACGCTGCCAAACCTGCAAATACAATAACATTTCGATGGTTTAAAAATCTAAAAGAAATTCTTTTCACATGCAAAGAAATCAATAAAAAAAATGTAAAATAATAAAAGAAAAATCCAAACTACCATGCTTAAACTTGTGTTCTTTACCCAGCTGGTAATTTTTTGTTTTCTGTATACCATGGGGGCGTGCGTTGTTTCCTTCAACTCCAGATAAAATATTGAGAGCGTGCTCTCTTGCTCTTATCATCAAACTGACCGGGTGGTTCCACTGATTTAATAATCGTTTAGCTCTCATACGTGGCAGTAAAGACAGCAACAGAAGTTTGCTTTCTACACCTATTTTCGTGTCTTCTATGTCTGCTCGTAAAATAAAATGGGGAATAAACGATATTGTAAAATTTAACAAAATATGTACAGCTTGTTTTTTTACTGTGTGCAATATTCCAAAATTTACTAATTGATTGATATCTTAAGTATTCTCGCTTGCATTTTATGAAGTCGCAGTTTTGCACACAGTAAAAAAGCACCCTGTATATGTAACTCGCCTGCCAATATTATTTTCATTACGTCCACTTGTAATTCAAACACGTGTCTCTGCACATATTGCAAAAACATATTAAACGATAATGTCTTGTAGCCTAAATATGTAAAAAATGACATGAAACCTTGAGGAAGTGGAAATGCTATCGACTCAACTGCTAAGTAATACTGTTCCAGTGTTATAAATAGAACAAAACGTAATTCTTCTGGTAACTGCTCTCTAAAAATTATTATTATTTTTTTTAACGCATCATGCTATAGTTGCAATACGTAACTTACATGAAAACAAATCCTTTTTCGTCATACCTAGCTTCCATCGTGGTCGTTTTACAAACTACTTGACATAAGAACCTCGACTGTTCCAGCTGAGCTGCAATGTATCGTGTGGCAACAGCATGGACGTGCATTGGCGTCTGCGATTGCCATTGAAAACGACTCATTTTGTTCTCCGTGCTTTGTTTCAACAGGTGCATGCTTAATTCTCTTAAATTCTGTAAACCGTATAAACGGTGAGTAAAAGAAAATCAGATTAGAGTAGGCAGTGCAAAGAAAATGTATGTCTGAGATTAAATAAAAAGTCAATATGCAACGTAGTGACACTCGTTACTGTTTATTTAGAATGTTTAATGCTAATTTGATGGTTATTGTACATTTTTAGTTAGCATTATATACTATAGTTAAGAATCTGTTTACGTCGCGCAGATTAAAGCATGATTTAGGAGGAAGTCGAGCAAAGTGGGGCTCCCCTCCACGCGCAAGCCTCTATAAGCGCGCCTAAAGCACGCTTTAAAGCAGTCATCCGAAGCGCCATCGAGCCTCCGGCCGTGGCTTGAAGACAATCATTCGCCGAGTCATCGAGCCGCCGGTCGTGGCTCGAATCTTCCGTCCGTCGGTGCTCTGACTCAAACGCGCTAAGCGCCCTGTGCTACGATCGCGTTACCTGCAACCGCTCCTCCTCTTTTTATCCCGATCTTGAGCGAGCATCTCACTCTTGTTTACCTGACGCAGACGTTTCGTGTATCCCGATCCTGAGTGGGCGTCTCACTCTTGTTTACCTGTCGCGGATGTTTCGTATATCCCGACCGTGAGTGGGCGTTTCACTCATTACCGTGATTTAACTATTATATCATTGTTACGTCTGTGATGATCGATTTACAAAATAGTTTTTTCCTTTGACATTGATATAAAGAATAAATTTCAATTTAAAAAATAGGATAAAACTAATTTACCACAGATATTATGTGCTCCTGCTTGCTTGCTGTGCAGTTCTCAATTTCATAGAATGGTAGGGCGTCTATTGGATTTTTTATTAACGACAGATCTTTTGGAAGAGAACTCGTCGACAGCGACATGCTTCCAACTGGAGACATCGGCGTACTAGATCTCGATAGGGCTTCCGGCTGTAATTCACAAGTATTACACAATCACGTTCCCATATGAATTGCTTTTTTTGGAACCTGATAACAGACTAGCGACACCAATAATTTCTCTACAACTTGACTAGGCTTGAATTTCAGCTTTCCCTTAGCATTCTTCACCAATTGCTCCCACAGTTTAACCCAAATATCAGCTCTGTATGGTACGATGCGTTGCTGTGGCGATAGCAACATCATAGACGCATTCCACAACGCATCCTGTGATATGGTGATGCTTTTGTGGTTTATCGAAACTTCCATGTCACAGCCGGTTGGCTGTGTAGTGATTGGCAATAAATTAATAAGTTGGCTTGCATCGGACGGTAGATTTCTCTGAACAGATGCGTAGGAAGTTCCTATTAGAAACTCACGGAACATCTGCGGCAGCCCTGAGGATTGTTGCTCGATTTGGTGAGACAAAAGCTAAAAATTTTATTTTGTCACGTAATAGGATTTAAAATGTACGCGAGTTTACATACTTCGACTACCGTATCGACATCTCCTTTATGGACGAGGAGATAATGCAAAATAGACAATCTATTTTCTAGAGTCGTTTCGCTTTTAAAGGTCTGAACGAGCTGCGAAATTGGCACTGTCAAGTCGACGATGTCGAGGGTTGGCAGATTTAAAACTGAATGTTCGCGTAATTTGTTTAAAGGCGCGAGACATATCTGATGCAAGTTTAGACTCTCGACGTTTCCCGTGGTCATTATATGACACGTTGGATCATGTGTGAATCCCGTATCCAATAAATGGGTACAGATGCCCGGTATGAAAACAAGAATGTGCTCATCTGAAATCAAATAAAGTTTATTCCATTGTCACGATGTCATTATCTGAGAAAATAAGTAAATTTAAATTCGTTTCGTAATTATTGCAATTATGTGCATTTCAAAATTATGCGGGATCAGCACCCATTGACGATTAGTAGGACAAGCCGCGTGACACATGCTCGCATTCCACTTACGTATAAATGCAAGCTCTGCGGAATGTAAGCGTGTTGTTTACATGTGCCAATTAAGATCGAGGCAATTAGAACGTTTGGCAAGGGTCAATTGATGCTAACACCTTTAGAACTCTGTAGTTTGGACCGAACCCCCATCGAAACATACCATCCCTTGTAAACATTGATTCGTCGGTGAAGAGAATGTTATTAACAAAGTTCGGATTGTCCGTTTGTTTCCGGAGTAACCACCGACAAAATCGCATACGTTGGACGTTATCTGCCTGCGTCAGAGCTTGCACTCTTTGAAAATGGAACGGGTATAATTGTTCCTCACGAATAATTCGCCAAACAACAAACTGCACAACTGACACTATTTGGCAAAGGGCAATCTGGGTAACGCTGTGCGTACAAACGTCTTGCAGCCAACGCATTTTGACCACATTCGCCGTAAATTAAAATCATGTCCACAATAACACTATTGGAAAGTTCGGCCGTGTTTTCAACAGTGTTATCTGCGACGTGCACTTGGGAACTGTTGACCCGCTTTAGCAGCCGATGCTGACATTCCATCATACTTCTCCGATTACGTAATTACGTAATAAAAATAAGCCTGGGACAATCAAACTGTTTCATCGTTCGCCGAAAACATTTATTACCTCTAATATTTATTAATCAACTGTTATACAAACACTGCTTCATTCTATCACTTTTAATGTCAACTTTCACTGGTTTCATTTTTTGCATGAAGTTAAAAAACAGCCTGTATAGAGTGTTTGGGATACAACTATAAATTAAAACGTCACATTTTGCAATTCTTTGTTATGCTCCAGCAAAGACTTTAATGTTCATGTTTTAAACGACGCCGTCTATTGATTTCTAAGCAGAGCCATCTACTGGGGCTTTTCTAAATTATCACTTTTGAAGCGCGAAATCAAACTTCATCGAGACGTTCTGTAATTTTCAGTGATTCTTCAAGAGAGAAAAGTTCATGTTTTTTTAACTACGCCATCTATTGACGCTTTCCTAAATTTCAACGCTTCAAGCGCGAAATCTGAAATTCACGTCGTCAAAGTATTTGTAATTTTGGGCGATTTACCAGTAGAATTTTCATGTTCTATAAACTACGCCATCTACTGACGCTTTCCTAAGATAACATTTTAAGCGCGAAATTTGAAAATCAAATTTCAATTTTGAGTGATTCTCCAAGAGAGAGAGACAGATCATGTTTTTTTTTAACTGCGCCATCTATTGACGCTTTCGTAAGTTATAGCTATACTGCGAAAGTTTAGACATTTGAGGTACCTAAGGCCCGATTTTACAATCATCGGATAAGTATTATTCTTAGAATAACGTGATGTAGGAACATTAAAAGATATTCTGCGAACAGTTATTCCGTCCTTATTCCATGATTGTAAAACTGGGCCTAAATGTAAATTCGTTACTGCGTAAACTTCCGCGGTCTAATTATAGCGTTTTAAGCGCGAAATTAGAAAAGTCAAACTTCAACCAAATATTTCGCAATCCTGGGTGACACTCCAATTTTCATACAGTTTTTTTTTAACAACGCCATCTGTTGATGCTTTCTTAAGTCGTAACGTTTCGAGTACGAAATTTGAAAGTCAATTTGAAATTAAAATGTCACCAGAGCATTTTGCAATTCTTTGTCATTCTCCGGCAAAATCTTTCTTGTTTTAAATTACGCCATCTATTGTCGCTTTCCTAAGTTATAAGAGGTTGCGATACTAATTTATCACGTTTTAAGCGCGAAATTTGAAATTCGAACGTCACCAAGGCGTTTTATAAATGTTGCGCGATCCTCCGACGGAATCTTCACGATTTCTAAACAGCGCCATCTATTGAGGCTTTCCTAAATTATCACATTTGAAGCGCGAAATCAAACTTCATCGAAACATTCTGTAATTTTCAGTGATTCTTCAAGAGAGAAAACTATTGTTTTTTTTTTAACTACGCCATCTATTGACGCTTCCCTAAATTACAAATCTTCAAGCACGAAATTTGAAATTCACGTCGTCAAAGTACATATTTGTAATTTTGGGCGTTTTACCAGTACAATTTTCATGTTCTGTAAACTACGCCATCTAGTGATACTTTCCTAAGATAACATTTTAAGCGCGAAATTTGAAAATTAAATTTCATTAACACGTCCTACAATTTTGTGTGATTCTCCAGGAGAGAGGGCGATCATGTTTTTTTAACTACGCCATCTAATGACGCTTTCATAAATTATGACGTTTGAAGCGCGAAATTTGAAATTCAAACGTCATCGAAGCATTTTGTAATTTTTTTTATTCTCTAGCAGAATTTTCATGAGTTTTGTGCCATCTGCTGACGCTTAACAATCTAAGCTATAACAATCTAAGCGCAAAATTAAAAAATCAAATATCGAAACATTCTATAATTTTGAGTGATTCTCCAAGAGAAAGAGAGAACGTTCATGTTTTTTTTTGAACTGCGCCATCTATTGACGCTTTCCTAAACTATAACGTTCTAAGCGCGAAATTTAAAATTCGAACGTCATTGAAGCATTTTGTAATTTTTTTGTGATTCTCCAGCATAATTTTCATGATTTTTGTTTTAAATTGCGCCATCTGCCGACACTTAACTAAGTTATAAATCAAAAATCAAATTAAGCGCGAAATTTAAAAATCAAACGCCACCAACGCGTTTTGTAATGCATTTTGTGTGAGATCCTCCAGAAGAATTTTCATAATTTTTAAACTGCGCCATCTGTCGATGTTTTCCTAAATTATAACATTTTATGCGCGAAATTTGAAAATCAAACGAAAGCGAAACATTCCGTAATTTTGTTTGATCATCCGAGCAAACGTTCGTGGTTTGTTTTTACTACGCCATCTATTGATGCTTCCCTAAGATATGACGTTTTAAGCGCGAAATTTGAAAATCAAACGTCACGAAAGCATTTTGTAATTTTGGATGATTCTCCAGCAGAATTTCACATGTTTTTCTAAATCACGCCATCTGTTGGCTCTTTCATAAGTCATAAGGTTTTAAGCACGAAATTTGATATTGAATCTTCTATTGAGAACATCATTTACAGTTCTTTCAAATACAAATAAAAATATGCATACAGGATATCCCAACAGCGTGATCTCGTTCAATATGCGGTGACGTAACGATTCGCTATCTCACTTGCGGGACTGCTGCCACCGTTAGTATTCAATTCACCGTGTAACGCTATAACGCACTCTACTGCACCCCCGATCGTTACGCCTCTGAGTGGCATTGATAGTTACTAAAAAATTCATTGCAAAATTCATCGCAGCGAGTTCGCGACGCATTTGTAGCGAGCTGGCAACGTCACTTGTATCTTGTCTGAACATCCGACAACACTGTACCTAAGCCGGAAACGTCTATTTGAATTCTCGCTTTGACATTGGCTGTTTTATTCAAAACTCTTGGCGTCATAATTATTCTATTGGCTATCGCCTATGGAGTACTAGCATCTTCGGCGTCCTTCCGTCTCATCGGGATGTAGTGACGTGCTTTACCGCTTAGAGAAACTATCGGAGCCCTCGCTTATTAGATTGAGAAGTGCTTATCTACGGCTCTGCCGGAATTTCATTAGTGCACCACCGATTGAGTTTTGGGGTATTTTAGCCCCATTCCAAGCTTGAGAAAACTACAAATCTCAGGTACAAATTGTGCAAATTGTCTGACGCCATTTTGGACGCTAACGAGTCTGTTCTTTCTTTCTATTCGGGCTTTTACGTTTGGTTCTAGTTTACGTTTGGCTCTACTTCTAACTCACGCTTTACGTATTGCCGTGCTTCCTGGAGTTCAATTCAAGCCGAGTCGACTCAATCCGCGCGGCCGAGCGTATTTTCCCTAGGCCTAATCTGGTACGCCGACCCGCCATCTTAGCAGTTTTGTCCACCGTTCGATCCGGATTTGCGGATTTGTTGGACAGGAGCAGTAGAGGGCGTGGTGACCGCCAACTTCGCCTGACGTTACCGACTGTGTTTGACAAAAAAGAGTCGTGAGTTCGATGGTTTGACTTAATATCAATTTATAAATATTGCATGCCTTTTTCTGGAGAGCGAATTTTCGGCTGAATGCAGAAAGAGCATATAATATAGTTTTTTGTTGTCCTTGAGTAAATACACCGACAAGTGTAGATTATTCGCAGTTTATCGATGTACGTAATTTTACTTGTTGTGAGAAAAGCATTTATATAACTTGATATAAATTGTGATCTGCATTTGCTCGAATCTTGTCGATCAATAAAGTTTAAATTAGCTAACTTTAAGTGCGTGTTTACGTTACCCTTCCTTCACGTACCAGTGAGTCAAGTGTAGCCTCTATTTTCGTTTGGTCTTCTGCCCGATCAAGTCGGCTCGGGGATACCGACGAGATTGTTAGTCTATCAGCTAGGAAGCTCCGTCCTGACGCCCTTAAGAATTTAACATCATATTAGACCCACCCCCATCTTACTGTTGCCAGCCGAGGGGAAAGCTGGTGGAAGATACAGCAGAATTTGTCACCCGGTCAAGGTATGGCTGAGGCTGTCAAGTTTAAAGTAAAATTTGGAGACAACTGGAAACAGAATTTGTTCATGTCTAGCTTTGTAGGATAACAGATATTTTCAAAACAAAAATAAAGAGTAAGCAAAAATTGGAATTACTACCGTGCACCAGTGAAAAGTTAGCAACAAAATTTCAAACTTTAATTTGGCTGCCAAAGCCGTCTTAATTATCACAGGACTATAATTTTAACAGCATTGTGAAGATCATTAACTATAGTATGTCTATGGTGTGTCACAATTGAGAAAAAAACGAAATCCAAATTATTGGCAGTAATTAATGATTAGTATCTAATTATGTATATAAATAACTTTTTAAAGAAACTATTTAGTTTCCGATGAAAACTTTCACGTAATCGGATAGCAAATAATCAAATATATCGAAAGATGCCACCAGTAAGTTTGAGTCGATCGATTTTATTGATTACTGATCGATTGAAAATAGTTAATGTCACGCACTTAAAAGACGCCAAATACAATTGCACATAACTTTTTATGCAAAAGTTGCACTAACGAAATTCTGGCAAAATACGAAAGAGAACATTCGAATCTATCGATTTATGGTACTTCTGAGTTTTGGCCGATCGATTTTATTGATTAATTATCGATTGAAAACCGGGTATCCACGACTTCAGATATTCAAGACAGCGTTAAATATAAATGCACATAACTTTTTATGCAAATGATGCACAAACGAATTTCTTGCAAAATATGAAAGAGAACGTTCAAATCTATCGATTTATGCTATCTCTGAGTTTTGGCCGATCGATTTTATTGATTAATTATCGATTGAAAATAGTTAATTTCACGCAATTAAGAAACGTCAGTAGATTATACATCCAGGGAGTGAAGTATTTTTACCCGAGGTGTAGTTTGTAGCCCAAGGGTGCAACCCGAGGGTTCTATACTATTTTTTGCACGACAGTCACTTTATAGTCGTCCCAGCTTAGTAGCGGTTTTATGGCATTGCCAAAAAAAAGCGACAGAAAGGCGATCGCCGGCCGGTTTCTTTGAAGCTGTTTTTAATAGCAAACCGATACAAAACTTGGACGACTATACTCACTCAAATCAGGGAGTAAAATTGCTCATTATATACAGGTCGTACGAAAAATAGCTTATTTGATCAATTTTAGACAATTTACCATATAATTGAAATAACGGCCTAATAGCTTTAGCCTGCTTCCAAGGTATTCCTGGCACAACGCAGTGTATAACACAGCTGTGATGTAACACTGTGACAGAATATGCAAAATGCACCGGAATGTTGTCGTCATCGTGTAATTTTTCATTCGAATGAATCGGCTGAAAACACAAAAGTAAATTAGAATATGATGTGCTGTCTTGGCCGACTGAAATTTGATGTTTACCTGATATAAATAATGATGACATATACATACTTTGCCGGCGGAATCTGTAAGGACGATCAGATCCAGCGAGCAATCATGTATACGTAAGGGAATTGTATCATCTTCGTATATTCCGCAAGAAGCAGATAGTGAAGATAGATGCGGCAGGTTTAATGGAATATTCAACTAAAAAAAGTCCCTTGAATATTTAGAAACAAAGTGCGGAATCATTTAATGGAGAAATGGAGAAGCTAATATTTTTTTAAACAGGCATGGAAGCGAGAGTTTTAAATAGAGTTAATGCACAATGGTGTGTATGCAAGAAAAAAAATTTAAGCTGTCGCTCTCCTTGCCCAACGCTTAATAACATGCACACTTGCGCCCAACGCTAATCACGAGTAGTTTCTTACAACAGATTCATGTGGCAAGTCATCATGGAATTGAAGACCAGAAAGAGTTGGGGAAATCTTGTAGCTGGAACCTTCTGGTTCTTCTCCTTCCACTAAACTTTTGATGGGTTTGCGGTAATGTATGTAATAGAGTGTTTGATGTGTGTGATCCCACTGGGCCCAGATAAAAGAGTGCACCATTGATTCGACCGTGAAATTCTCCAGTACGAAGTCTAAGTTTGGATTTATCTGATATTGTAAAATGCCTAAAAATATGTAGTTTAGTTTTTACTAGGATTGCTTCAACAGCAGTTGTTGACTCGTCAAGGTTGTGATAAAACCGATCATTACTTCGATGGGCATCAATGATTTTGATCGTTCCCAACTAGTCAAAAACTGACGTTGGAACTCATCTACTACTTATACTACAGTCTGTTTTTTAATTCGGAGGAGTACTTTGAAATTTTGGCGCTAAAAACGAGCTTTGTTATTGGTAGTTACCGGCCAAACAAAAGTTTTGTCATTGTCACCAATGGCAAAGCTCGTTTTTAGCGCCAAAATTTCAAAGTACTCCTCCGAATTAAAAAACAGAGTACTTATAATAAAGGCGCACACTTACTTTCTTCGTGTATGAACAACAAGAATTTTTCGTTTTGTTTCTCATTTAAAACCGACTGCTTGTGATACAAAAACTGAATCATTATCTGCTTGGTTCTTTCTATGGAGGTTTCGCACAGTTGCTTTTTCTCACCATCGAGTTTCACCAGAACGGGTCTGTACAGAAACTTATCGTTCTCGCCTTTTTCTTTGACAATGTACCCTAACATCGTCCTGTTAACATTTATGGACGCCTGTATGGTCCCAACGGGCCTGTCGAAGGAATACACTTTCTCAAGCTTATTGTTAGCATAGTCGTAAAGTCCTATGTGACTCTTTGGAGGCGAATCGGGGCCAGATTCAATCCATGTGAACAACAACGTTCCGTCTTGTTCCTGGCCAAGTAAGCGCCACTCTTTTACTTCTCCTACATCAACAGATCCAAGAGAATTTATTGAAATAATTCCAAAACTCAATATCGAATTTGAATTTCGCGCCAGTAATAACAAACCACGGCGATAGTTTAGCGGGAAAGTTTTATTGCGCATGATCAGAAACAAACATCAAATCAATACTGCGTTACTGCCACAAATTAATAAAAATGTATAGGAATATTACATAACGTATTAGATTTACGCATACCTTCAAGATTTTCTCCCAAAACTAAGGCGCATAATTTATCTGCTAAATTATCTACGGTCACCATTATATTATAAACCAAGCTGCAATAATATGGGGATTTGAAATTTATTTATAAAATATTCGTCATGTATCTCACCTTGCATTCGTAACAACTGATTAGATTGTGTTATCAATTGCTCTTTTCTTTCGGTCTCAAACATGCAAAAATATTGTTCGAGATAAATGAGAACATTGAACATCAAGCATGTTGCAGTTTATCTGGAATAACCTTGAACACCGACTTCCGAATGGAAAAATTACAATAGTACATCGCAAGATGATAACAAATTTGTGCTAGGTATTTGATGAAATTCCTATTTTACCGTTTTCATTTTGTGTGATGTTTTAAGTTTAAACACAAAATACACTTACAACCCGCGTTTCCTATTGTTACTTTTGTGCCAATGACGTGTTAAGTAGTAAGACCCCCTGTAGACGAAGAGGAATTGATATCAACTCTTTAAGAGTGTGAGGGTATTCACACATAATAATAATAAACTTTCAGAGGGTAAGAATTTCCCTACCGACACAGCTTTGTATAAAAAGTAGATAATTGCAAGTAAACGTGTGTTTTCGTTTAAGCCTAAATCACGTGATATAGGATTCGAGTGATTTAACGTCCTTGTCGCACACATGAGCTAACGCTACAGATACTCATCGCCATTTCTCTCACATGCTGTTATCAATCGAGAATAATTCAGGACACGTAAAGCAGGGTGATTCTAGCTATTTATTACGTCATTGCTTTTGCTATATTCAGGGTGCGTTTCGTTTGCACGCTTTAAGCGCTCACGCTTACGAGCGCTATTTTCTGTGGTTCCATATCCATTTGGCGTTCAGCTGCTTGAGCTGTTTTAAGCAAAAGTTGTTACGAATCTATCACCTACCCGGTGTAGAACTCGTTCTTAATTTAGGATAAAATTAAAGATTGCCTTCTATAACTTTAAAAATGGACCGAAAATTAAACTTTGTGTCAGAAAAACCCTTTTATTTACTATTATCTACTTACAACTGTTTTTTAACTATAAATCATGTTAACATTGCATCAGATACAAGCATCGATTTCTAACATTCTCCCACCTAAGTCACGTGTAGTGACTTACATTTAAAAAGTCAGTCTATCTGGGAGTTTCACTATCCGTCCGTATCTGGTAGTCGTGACGATCTTTTCGTCCCTAGTATGTATTTTCTTTTTCATTTCTTGTTTTTTCAGGAAACTGTCTTTCATTGCATCATCATCGCCTAGTTCTAGAGGATAAATTTTCTGAATTGGTCTCAGTAATGAACCTGAAGCAGTTTTCAATCGAACCAAACGAATTTTTCCATCTTTTCCTGTCATAACTTTATCTACTCGTGATAATGGCCAATTAATTCGTTTTACATTATTACATTCAATCAATACCACATCTCCTACCTTCACGGATTTGTTTTGAAAATATTTAGGCCTTAAAATCAATTGTCCCAAATATTCTCTGCGAAATCGTTTATGCAAATCTTCTTTAAGTTTCTGCCTATATCTCAAACGTTTTCTCAAACTTTTTGCTTCTACATTATCTATATCAGGAACACCAACTTCCTTGATATCTTGCAAAAACATTGCCGGAGTCAACGGTAACAAATCGGAACTGTCTTCTGAAATATATGTCAATGGCCGAGAATTAATCACAGCCTCACATTCACATAAAATTGATAACAGTTCTTCATAATCTAAATAAGCTTTTCCTAAAATTTTACGTAACAGTTGTTTGATTAATCTAATCAAACGCTCCCACCATCCACCCCACCACGCTGCGGAAGGTGGATTGAATCTCCATAAAATCCGTTTAGCAGTGCTGTAATCTGTTATTTTTTCCCAGTCCAATGCATTAAAAGCATTTTCCGCTCCTACAAAATTTGTGCCATTGTCGCTGTAAATTACAGATGGTCTGCCCCTTCTTGACACAAATCTTCTTAACAATTGTAGAAAACAGTCAGTTGACAAATTACTTGCCAATTCTAAATGAACTGCTCTGTACACTGCACACGTAAAAATACAAATCCAAACTTTCTGATTATTTTTCAAAAACAAAGGTCCAGCAAAATCAATTCCAGTTACTTCGAAAACCGCTGCATCTTTCACTCTATGTTCGGATAATGCCACAGGAGGAGTCTGTAAACTCTTCACATCTTGTCTCTTGCATGTAATACACTTGTAAAGAACAGATTTGATAGTCCTTCTTCCACTAATTATCCAAAATCGCTCGCGCATCATGCTGAGTAAACCTTGCACACCAATGTGACAATTCTGGTTGTGACAATCATAAATAAGTCTTTCAACTACAGGATGTTTGGATGGTAATATCGCAGGATAACGAAACTGCTTCGAATCTTGACGTTCTGATATTTTAGATTTAAGTCTTAAAATTCCATCTTCATCCACAAATGGACACAGTGAAGAAAGCTTCTTATCTTCACTTCCTTCAAAACATTCTTGCTGAATTGCTCTTATAACAATCTTTTCAGCTGCTTCCCCTTCTTGCAGGTTGAGGTTGCCTCTAGTCTTTTCAGTATGATGAAGACAGTTGAAAACAAAGCGTTTCATCCAACCAACAAGGCGTAGAATTTGTCGGTACTTCGAAAAGTATCTGTAAAACCAAGAAAAATCTGGTTTACTATTTGTTAATAAAGAAGTTATACCTTTTCTCTTCTCTTCAGATACAGAAGCTTCGTCGATTTCATAATTTTGCGTCAACCATTCTTCTTCATTTCTCAACAGCCAAGATGGACCCTCCCACCATTTAGATTCTAATAACTGTTTTGCAGAACATCCTCGAGAAGGAAGATCAGCTGGATTCAGATGACCCGGAACATGGTACCAATTGTCTTTATTAGTTAACTGCCGAATTTCTTGTATTCTATTCCATACAAATGGTTTCCAATAATCTTCTCTTTTGATCCAGGATAACACTGTAGTAGAATCCGTCCAGCAGTATATAGATATGTCATCTTTTTCAACTTCAGATAAAAAACCTGTCAATAATCTAACACCAATTGTTGCTGCTAGTAACTCTAGTCGAGGAATGGATAATTTCTTTACAGGGCAACCTCTTGATTTAGTCTGCACTAATTGAACGCAAACATTTTCTTTTGTTGCTGTCCTAAGATAAATTACTGCGGCGTAAGCATCTTGACTTGCATCACAAAACACATGAACGCTCCATTTCTCCAGTTTTGCATCATTTTTTCTTAATAACCATCTGGGAATTTTCAGTTTTATTAATTCATTTATATTTTTCAACCAATGCAAAAACTGATTTTCAATGTCTTCTGTAACTTTAGCATCCCATCCTAATTTCAACATCCATGTTTTCTGAAGCAATAACTTCGGACAAATTAATACTGGACAACTAAATCCAATGGGATCGAAAATACGATTAGCGGCTGACAAAATTACTCTTTTTGTGACATTGTCAAAACTGAAGTTTCTAAAATTTTCAAAATTAATTTCTATGGTATCTGTGCACCTATTCCATTTCAAGCCAAGCACAGAAGACAAATTATCATTTACACTTGCGTCATCATCTGAAAGAGTATACTCCCAACATCTTAAATCAAATTTTGCCTCTGCCAATATTTCCTGAGACTGCTCAATAAATTGTTGGAGTTCGTCTTTATCATTTACACTAGTGACGCAATTGTCAACATAAAAGCTTTTCTTTAATTTTGCTAAAATATTATCCGAGTAGCGAGATTTTCTACTCATAACATTTTTCAAATGGTAGTCAATTACTGCAATGAGTAAAAATGGGCTACAAGTTACCCCAAATACAACTCTAGCATGACGGTAACATTTCATTTGACCATTTTTATCGTACCACAGAAATCGTAAAAAATCTCGTTCATTCTCATTTAAACTAATTTGCAAAAAAGCTTTTCTGATATCAGAAATCACGCCTACCTTATTAAGCCTGAATCGTAACAAAATTGAAGGCACCAGTTCTATCAAGTTTACTCCTTTCTCTAAGCAATCATTTAGAGAAGGACAATTCTTTTCTTTAGCTGATGCATCAAACACAGGCCGTAGTTTTGTGGTAGCGCTACTCAATTTAATTACATGACGATGCGGCAAATAGTGACCATTTTCTTGTAAATTTTCAGTTGCCACTTCTTCGATGATACCCTCAGCCAACCACTCTGAGAAAACTTGATCATAATCTTCATAATAACCGTCCTTTTCTAATTTTTTCATTAGATTATCCAATCTTTTTTTCGACAAGTTAAAATTTAATGTTAAAGATTGGATGATCTTCTATCCACGGCATATGAACTTCATATCTACCTTCTTTGTTAATAGTTACGGTTTTCAAAAAATGATTCACTACCTCAATTTCAATTTCTCTCTTCGATTTTTGTTCATTTGGGTCTGAAATTCCAAGTATATCCAGATTCCACAAATCAGATATTGAAAATTCTTTTTCAAATAAAGAAGTTACTATCATTGAAGACAACTTCGAAGATGTTGGAGTAACATTTGCGATTTTTCCCATTAACGTCCAACCTAATGTTGTCTCTAAAGCAACCAATCCGCATTTTAAAACATGCCGCCTACCAGTGAACAATTTTCCAGCAACGTCAGCACCAAACAAAACTTCAATTGGTCTGTGAAAAATAAACACCCAACAATCACGAAAAAAGCAGGGTAATGCCTACAATGAGCGTTATGCCTACAATGAGCTTCAAAAGTCTAGAATAAAATTTATAATTTCTTCATTTTTTTTTATATCATTGACGTTATCCGAATTTCCTTACACATTTTAATTAAAAAAGACCATAGGTAAATAACGAATACTTTTTATAAAATCTGTAATTAAAATAAGCTATGATTTTACAAAAGTTTTAATTTTTTTAATTTTCAAATTGTTTTTCTTTTTCAAATGAAATTTTTAATTTAATCTATTTTTGATATTTTGATTTTGTAATTAAATCTTGTTTTAGGCCAGTATTACACTGTAAAAGATCTTTGACAAAGAGTTTTTGTAAAATGTTTTATAAAATATACTTGATTTAATAAAATTTAATATTTACATATTTTTTAGGATATAATTAATAATTTCGTTGTAGAACGCACCACAGAAATTTACCTTCCGCCATACTATTACAAAATTATCATATCTTTTGTAAACTTGTCGTTACTTTTTATAAAAGATCTTTTATAAAAGAAATATTTTATAAAAGATTGCCTATTTCACTATCACATCATAGAAAAATATAAATAAACTGCTAGAATTAAGTAAATTTTATCACTATGTATTTAAGATTCGCAAAATTATATAACTAAACGATTTTATAAATCAATTTTATTTATTGAATTCCGATGTATTTCGGACAAAAATCAATCCAAAGTGCACAGAAACTCGGTAGATACTAGAAAGTAGAACTCCTATGTGTTCGAAATTGAATGATTCATTCGGTTCATGCAATACATTTCCGCATTACGACTCGAAGACTCCAAGGAATCAAAAGAGGTTCGAATATTTTCGCATTTGAGATGATTCATACGATGCATTCAGTACATCTCCGAACTTCGAGTCGAGGGACTCGAAGAATCAAAAGAGAATCGAATCTTTTCGGAATCGAGAATTGATTCCTTCGAGTTTTACAAAGATTCGTTCATTTTGAACGAATCATTCCTGAACGACTCACGTCTACTCTCAAGTAAAGTTATCGAACGCACCCTAGCTCTAGAAACTCAAAATTGAAATAACCTCCAAATATTTCGATTTTTAGGCGTGTTTTTTGATAATAACAAAGAACTGCACTCAAAACCTATAGACAAATATCATGGTATCAGTTTTAAGATTGCCCTTAAACATACTGAGTAAACAAAGTTTATTTCCATCATTGCAATTACGTAGCATAATCACATCTTCTCCTCTACTATTAAAAGAGAGTAAGTGTGGAACGACTAACTATGTGTTAAGTAACACTTATTTCATTTCAGTACAGGAAGTTCAACACGGGAAAGAACTCGTCATCAGTGGCTCATATATTAAGTCTCCGAGAGAGCCCTATCTAGTTAAGAATCCACATACAAGCGCCTGTCCGCTGTGTAGTACAGGTTTGGACCTGAAACACACGGATGTGTTAATACTAAGTCAGTTCGTTCGATCAGATGGTTGTATGTTACCGAGAAGAATTACAGGCCTCTGCTTTAAGCAGCAAAGGAGAGTTGGTGCATTAGTAACAATGGCACAGAAAGCAGGTTTGTACGGCCTTAAAAAGGCTTAAAAATTACGGTTTCATTCTAAGTTTTACTTTAATTGTTTATCGACTTTTCACAAAATTTTGTGGATATCCACAATTATGACCTTGAAATACTATCTGAATGCATAATTTTTGAGATGTGTGACCTTGAAGCATCACACCGAGTATAAATTATGGCATTTTAATTCTAAAAATCTCTATGAAGGAGTCCAGGGAGTCCTACATAACAAGAAAGCTTTATGCAAATATGATAAGACTTGCAAAATACGATGAACCTCAGCATAATTTTAGAAATTAAAAAAAAATGCCATCATACTATGTACAACATTTCATACAAAAAGACTTTTACTACTTTTACATATCTCTCCATAGACTTTCTGGAATCCTGTAGACTTCACTCGCACGTCGCGGAACGACTCGCTTAGCGACTCACTCTGTATAATACATTTGCGGATAGTCCAATTAAAGTTACCTTTTATGTTGTTTTATTGCTTCATGTTTTCCAAACTGTGTTGTTTATTGGGTATTTTTTAATTTTATGTTGCAGGGCTAATGCCAAACTTGAATCCTTCGTACAGTAATAAAGATCCAAAGAAGAGATACAAATGGAAAAAGTACAACAAATATTTTGATGAAACAACTATTGGTAAACCTAAAACATCCATAAAATATAATAACTAAAGAATATGTTCGTCTACGATTTCACATGATTGTTAAATTGAATTCTGTATTATTATTTTTGATGAATTTAATAAATAATTTAATTTGAAACTTGAATTTGAAATTATTCACACAAATTCAAAAGAAATATATATATGGGTGTCCCAACAGTGTGCTCTCGGGTATACATGGGGCGTGTTCGAAAACTCTTGGGTGTTACTCTTGGTTAATATTCTTTCTCTCTCATATAAATCATTTTGTATATTTTGCTTTTCACTTTATTCACTCTGTTGGTGTCAGGGTTGCCAATGTGGGGGCAATTACCCGAATTACGGATAATTTAAGCAACCCTGCGGGTAAAAAAATATTTGGATAAAAATGGATATTTTCAAGGAAGAAAAAAAACAGCTAAATTTTAAAATTTTTGATTGACGACTTGTTAGTGATGTTTCAGCTTTACTATTGGCAACAAAGAAATCACTAAAGCCGGAAGCCGACAAAAACTAAAGTAACTAACTAACAGCCAAATCCACATTGTCGATCAGTGCTGCCAGCTCTACCGATAATTCGGTAGATCTGCCGATTTTGAACTCAATTTTTTTTTATTTTTATTTTTCTGTAATTTTATCAATTTTCTTTATTTCTAGATCGTCTTTTGTTTTATTTTACGTCAAAAATTGTACAAATTTCAAATCTTAATTTTAGAAAGTTTTGTTTATTTAATGATTTTTTTAATTTTCGTTATTTTTTCGTAATTTTATAAATTTTCTTTGTATCTCGATCGTCTTTTGTTTTATTTTACGTCAAAAATTGCACAAATGTCAAGTCTTAATTTTTGAAAGTTTTGCTTATTTAATGAGAATTTTTTAAAATTTATTGAGATTTTTATTTTTGTTATTTTTTGTAATTTTATTCAATGAGATTTTTTTTATATTTACATATGTATTTTTTTAATTTTATAAATTTGTCGATCGTTTTATTTTTCATATTTTTTATTTTTCGTCAAAATTTTTTGTAATTTTTTGTAATTTTATTTAATGAGATTTTTTTAATTTTATAAATTCGTCGATCGTCTTTTGTTTTATTTTACGCCAAAAATTGCCTAAATTAAATTTTAAATTAAATTTTATTTAATGAGATTTTTTTTATTTTTGTAATTTTATTCAATGAGATTTTTTATATTTACAAATATTTTTTAATTTTATGAATTTGTCGATCGTTTTATTTTTCGTCAAAAATTGCACAGATATCATATCTTAATTTTAGAAAGTTTTGTTTATTTAATGAGAATTTTTTATTTAAAATTGGTTCTTGTGCGATGAAAATTGTATCACAAAATCTTTTAACTCCACAAAGCTGACGAGGCTGTCGAATGACGGCGAAACGTTAAGTGTTTGTGCGCTATTTAGTGTCCGGTTAAAAGATTTTGTTATAGAGAATTTTTTAATTTTTTTAATTTCTTGTAATTTTATTTAATGTTTTTTTAATTTTTGTAATTTTTTTCTAATTTGATTCGGAGATTTTTTAATTTTATAAATTCGTCGATCGTCATTTGTTTTATTTTACGCCAAAAAATTGCCTAAAGTTCAAATCTTAATTTTAGAAAGTTTTGTTTATTTAATGAGAATTTTTATATTTTTTTGTAATTTTATAGAAAGTAGAAAGTATTGTTTATTTAATGAGAATTTTTTAATTTTAATTTTTTTGTTATTTTATTTAATGAGATCTTTTAAAATTTATTTCTAATTTTGTTCAAAGAGATTTTTTTATGTATATTTATTTTTTTTAAATTTTATAAATTTGTCGATCGTCTTTTGTTTCATTTTACGTCAAAAATTACACAAATGTCAAATCTTAATTTTTGAAAGATTTGTTAAATTAAAAAAATTAATTTTTATAATTTTTTTTAATTTTTATGGTTTTTTGTAATTTTATAGAAAGTAGAAAGTATTGTTTATTGAATGAGAATTTTTTAATTTTTATTTTTTTGTCATTTTATTTAACGAGATTTATTTTTATTTTTTTCTAATTTTATTCAATCAATTTTTTTTATTTTTATTTTTTTAAATTTTATAATAATAATAATTTTATAAATTTTCTTTATTTCTCGATCGTCTTTTGTTTTATTTTACGTCAAAAATTGCACAAATGCCAAATCTTAATTTTAGAAAGTTTTGTGTATTTACTAAGAATTTTTTAATTTTATAAATTTTCTTTATTTCTCGATCGTCTTTTGTTTTATTTAGCGTCAAAAATTGCACAATAACTGTCAAATGTCTTAATTTAAAAAAATTGGACCCAGTTTTGTTTATTTCATGACAATTTTTTAATTTTTTTTAATGATTTTCAAAAATAAAAATCGCCTGAATAAAATCAGTGATTTTAAATATGATTTTAATCAAGTGCTCTCAAATTAGGTCAACCGAAATTTAGGGACATCTAATGGAATTTTTCACAACTGTCTTCCGTAATGCTTCGCTTGGTCGCTTGGCAGCACTGTTGCCGTTCACAGTGTCACAGTCCCACATAAGATAATTTTAACCTGAAAAAGCTGTCGTGCAACGTCCATGCGTGCAAGGTAAGTCCAATAATATTAGGTATTTAAATCAAGTAAATTTTGTACCATTTCATTCATTCATTCATTTCAATTTCATTACTCAATGTGGGCAGATGTGGGTAGGAGCAGATTTTTTAAAATTTGAAAAGGGTTATCGGTTTAGAGTGGATTGGCAACACTGGTTGGTACCTACATAAATGTACTTACTCCCTGTATTTTCGAACACGCCCCTGGATTACTAGGTACTAAAGATACAAAAAGGTTTTCAAGACAGTTTTGTTTTCAATTTTAAACGTCTACAACATAAAATTATTTTCATATATACAGAGTGAATCGAAAGAGTGGTGCTGGAAAAATACAAATTTTCTTTTATGTAATTTTAAGCAACATATCTTCTTTTTTCTTTTAGCGTTTTCAATTGACCGCACTAACGCGCACTCAGAATATCTTCATCTCGTTTTATTACATGAGGTTAAAGGAAGATGTAAATACATTGAGGGCAATCGGTGCAGATGAATCGAAAACGCTATTTGACAATCATTGCCGCTCGATTGGCAACACTGCTACATTCATAGTTGTTTCCTAACCTACAAGTTCCTAACCTATATTTCAAAATACCAAATAATTTTCAGAAATGTTAGCACGATGATTTCCAGGAATATTAAAAGGTGTTTGTCTACTACATTACAATTACGTAAGGTTGTTCCAGCGAACGTAAAAGGCTCAAGTTCAAGCCATTGGGTAACTCGTCAACTCAATGACCCTTACGTAGAAAAGGCAAAAGTGCTTAATTATCGGTAAGTAAACAGAAAGAAATAATGTTGCTTCCTCGAATAATATTCTGACTTCTGACTCAGTTGCAGAAGTGCATTCAAGTTGTTAGAAATGGATGATAAATATCATTTTCTTCAACCAGGCCAAGCCGTCATTGATTTGGGAGCAGCTCCAGGATCTTGGACGCAGGTTGCTGTTAACAGAGTTAACGCAAACGGTTTAGATTCCACTAAATCGGTGGGTAAAGTCATAGCCGTAGATAAACAGCAAGTGTATCCCATCGACGTAAGTTATTTTGACGGCGGATAAACAACACGTTATTTATCTCTTTTTATTTATCGAATGTAGGGTGCAGAAATTTTTGGTAACTCAGATATTACATCAGAAATTGCCCAAACGAAAGTAGTAACTGCGTTGGCCCCCTCACATAAAGCAAGCGTTGTACTTTCAGATATGGCGCCTGCGGCAAGTGGAATCAAGTATTTGGATAATGAAAATATGATCAATTTATGTTACATAGCGTTGCAGTTCGCTGTGAAAGTGTCCGCGGTCGATGCGACTTTTGTGATTAAGCTGTGGCAGTGTGGAGAAAGCAGAACTTTAGAAAATGATGTTTCTAAGTTTTACAAAAGTGTTAAGATTGTCAAGCCGAACGCCAGCAGGAGTGATTCGGCAGAAATATATTTCTTGGCCAGGAATTTCAAAGGCTTGAAAGCTACTTGACAGATTTTAGTTTTAATTATAGTGTTTTTGTTATACTTTGGTCCAACTATATTTATCTAGTAGAAACTTGAAAAAATTTCTATGTTAATAATGAATAAATACAGTGTGATTTTTAATGACTGAGGATGATTTGAATTTGCCGCCATATTATATTGTTATTACGTTGGTGTGAGCCAGCCACAATGATATTGTGGTGAACCTGCCACATAGCTATGCGCAGCGACATTCGGGTATTCACTACTGATGTACCGACGTAAGCATTATACACCGTGTCCACAGAATATGGAATATGTTATATACTGCAAAAAATACGCGTTACATCAAAAAACCCTGAAACAGGTAAATTTTTGATTTTTCTTGCGGATCCTATGACATGATTAAAATTTTAATTTCGCTTGTCACTTGTCATTAGTGACGTCATTGACAGTTTTTTTAAATGGCATGACTAGGTTTCATTTATTTCAAAGAAAGCACACTACTTTACTCTTTATAATGGTATCCTACTTTTGAAGTTTACATTCACAGACAAAAGCACAACGAGTAACAAGTAAATATTTTTAATTGATAAGGTACCCCCATATTATACTTATTTGACAGAGATTTTTTGATGATATAAAACTATTGTTTTATCCTTCATCAATTTTGAAAAAACAGTAAACAGTAAACAATGTAACAAATTTAAATGATTCTTCGAATAATAAATGAGATCTTCAAAGGAGGGTCACAATCAATAGAAAAAATCCAACTGCCGCTCATAAACTACAAAAGATGTTCGAATTGTATTCCATTTACTGTTAGACAATGATAAACTAGATTTTCAAATCCATTAATGACATTATCAGTCATTTCTGGTGTGATAGCTCTCTTCCGAAGGTAACGTTCAGAAAATGACGAACGTTAATACCGAAATGAGGAGGAGCCCCGTCCTGCTGCAACCAAATTCTGTTATGAGGTATATCCGGATCTGCTTCGTTTGGATGTAAAATAGCTAAAGCAGGAACTAATTCATATCTCAAAAAGTCTAAATAAGTTTCTGCAGTTACATTGTTCTCAAAAAAGATTCGATTTCGAATAATTCCTGCCCAAACATTGATTTTTTGCTGGTATTGAGTATGTCCTTCTACATACCAGCGAGGATTTTGTGAAGCCCAGTAACGTGTGTTTTGTTTGTTTAATTTTCCATTCAAACAAAACGTTGCTTCATCTGTGAAAAGAATATTTTTGTGAAAATTTCTATCTGCTTCAAGTTAATGCGTTATGTTTTCACAAAATTCAATTCGTCGTTCAAAGTCATCTTCAAATAATTCTTGAACAACGCAGGGTCGAGACGCATGCCACTTTTCTTTTTTTATGACTTTATGTACAGTTGACTTCTTTAAGTTATGATTTCGAGCAATTTGTCGAATAGAAATATGAGGATTCTCTACTACAGCTAACATAACGTTTTCACGATTTTCATTATTTTCAGGTAAATTTCTTACTGTTTTCGGCAAGTCTTTGACAGTACAGGTCATTTCAAACTTTTGCAAGATTTTACTAACAGTAGACTGGGAAATATGATGCTCGGGGTATACTTATTAAATAAATTGCAAACTTCTTCCTGTCGTCTTCTTCTGTCTCCATATCCCAACATCATCAATATTTCAATTCGATGCTTTTCAGATAAATGCGCCATAAGTTTTATTACTTTCGTGCTTCTTTAAATCTTCCAAATCACAAGCGTAACTTTAAGTTCAAGTACCACTCTGACATTTAGAAGAATGCAAATGTTTTGATAAATAAGAAGGTTCAGTAGTGCCTTAACATGGATAACTAGAATACTTTTGTGAAAAACTTCAAAAGTAGGATACCATTGTAAAGAGTAAAGTAGTGTGCTTTCTTTGAAATAAATGAAACCTAGTCATGCCATTTAAAAAAATTGTCAATGATGTCACTAATGACAAATGACAAGCGAAATTAAAATTTTAATCATGTCATAGGATCCGCAAGAAAAATCAAAAATTTACCTGTTTCAGAGTTTTTTGATGTAACGCGTATTTTTTGCAGTATATAACATATTCCATATTCTGTGGACACGGTGTATATTGGTTGGCGTCACAATGTTATAATCAACGTGTGTTGTAAAGTAGTGTGTGTTATTAAATACTTTAAAGTTAAAAGTGTTGTTACTAACCACAACCTTTACAGTTGGCAGTATCCACTTCTGTCAACTGTCCTACTCATAAAGTAGACAGTTGTTTTTTAAATAGCTAGAAAGTAGCTGAAGAATTAAGGGGGAAATAGAATAAACGCTGCCAAGCGTTGCGCAGCGCTGACAAATGTCAAATGAATGTTGAAAAAAGCAACTTTACGTGTAATGAACCAGAACGAACGGTAATAAGCGCGACTAACGTCGGATTGCGTTGGAAATTGGCCAACTTTTAACTTTTGCGTCCTTAACGTTACGAACTTAACCTAAAACACAGCCCTAAAATACACGTGTATAGGTATACTCAGAGAATCACATCCTTTTCGTGATCGATGGATGTTATAAATACAGTAAACTTGGAGCAATTAATCGAGGAAGTACGGAAGTATGAATGTTTATGTACAATAAGCAGTAATTATAAAAATGTGATGCTAAAGACATCTTTTCTATTTCTCCTTATGTAAAGTTACTAAATATAAAAACGATAAGTATAGTCGTCCAAGTTCTGTATCGGTTTTATGATCTTGCTATAAAAAACAGTTTCAAAGAGACCGGTCTGCGGTCGCCTTTCTGTCGCTTTATTTGGCAAGGCCATAAAACCGCTAGCAAACTGGGACGACTACAAATACATGTAATAAGCCGCAAATATTTCATATGTATCCATTTTTAGGTTTTCACTATTTTCAACACGCAACTTCAATTTGACATTTCTCGGCGCTAGTCAACGCTTGTTCTGTTCACTCTTATACGGTTTGACATTTCTCGGCGCTGAGCAACGCTTGGCAGCGTTAGTTCTGTTTACCCCTTTTTACGCACCACATCGAATTTTTCTCCAAATTTATTTTTTAATTATTTTCGAAGTTTCATAGTTAATATTAAAGAGTAATTTAAAATATTGTTTTGTTTATGTTAAAAATATAAAAATAGAAAATACTTTTGCTTAAAAAAATAACATCACAAATTCTTTGGAACGGAATTCCTCAAACCAATTGTTTATAAAACAATTAAATAAACTGTCTTAATTTAATTTTTAAAGAGTCATTATTTTATTTCAATTTGAAAAGAAAAAAAAATTTAATTTAAAGAATTTATTAATTATTTAAAAAGAAAAGTTTAATTTATTTGAATTTATTTATTAGGGTTGGTTTGAATGTGAATTTCCCACACTAATTATATTAAATTAATTTGGAGCGATTTGAATGCGAGTTTGTCGTATCAAAATTATTTTAAAAATTAACCGAGATTCAAATTAAAACAGAGCCTAACGTTTATTAAGTCAACATAAGCGACCCAAGCAAAAGAGATTAAGAGAAAGCCGGACAAAAAAATAAAATAAAGAAAACCTCGTATTCTGAATTAGATAATGCACAACATAGCAATATTTATAGCTAAATGTAATTGAGAAATAGCTAGGTTTCCTCTCTGTAGCAAGTAAAGAGAAACAGTAGCTAACCTACGAGTGAAAATAGCCAGAACTAGCCACAAACTAGCTAAATTGGCAACACTGTCTGTCACTCACTTTTGTCATTTTTCTTTCTTCTGATACGGGGAGATCGAAATTGATTGCCCTGATCCTACACTATTTTCTGTGAGCTTCATATCAATAGCTTCATTCGATTCACCGGTTTGGATCGATCTAAATCGATTCAAAAAGAATTTATACATTCGATTCGTGCAGGATTCACCATAAGCGAAACGTATCGAAACTGATCCAGATCACTTAAAAGTGATCTGGATCAGTTTCGATACTGATAAAAACGAATTGATTTCGGCTGCGAATCGAATGCAGCTAATATTTACATCCAGTGTTGCCAATTCACTCTAAGCCAATTACCCTTTTCAAATTTTAAAAAACCTGCTCTTACCCACGTTGAGTAATGAAATTGAAATGAATGAATGAAATGGTACAAAATTTATTTTATTTAAATACCTAATATTATTATAATATAAATATTATAAGTAAAATCTTACACACATGGACGTTACACGACAGATTTTTCAGGTTAAAATCATCTATATGTGGGACTGTGGGCGCCAATCGGTAACAGTGTTGCCAACCGACTAAGCGATGCATTTCGGAAGATAGTTGTGAAAAATTCCGATAGATGTCTCTGAATTTCGGTTGAGCTAATTTAAATCACTTGATTAATTAAAATCATGTTTAAAATCATTGATTTTATGCAGGCGATTTTTATTTTTGAAAAAAAAAAAAAAATTAAAAAATTCTCATGAAATAAACAATTTATAATTTAAAATTTATAAAATTAAAAATTAAAAAATTCTTAGTAAATAAACAAAACTTTCTAAAATTAAGATTTGACATTTGTGCAATTTTTGACAAAAATAAAACAAAAGACGATCGACAAATTTATAAAATTAAAAAAGATAAATATAAAAAAAATCTCATTGAATAAAATTAGAAAAAAATAACAAAAATAAAAAAAATCTCATTAAATAAAATTACAAAAAAATAAAAATTAAAAAATTCTTATTAAATAAACAATACTTTCTACTTTCTATAAAATTACAAAAAATTATAAAAATTAAAGAATTCTCATTAACTAAACAAAACTTTCTAAAATTAAGATTTGAATTTTAGGAAATTTTTGACGTAAAATAAAACAAAAGACGATTGATATAAAATTTAAAAAAAATCTCATTGAAGAAAATTAGAAAGAAATTACAAAAATAAAAAAACTAAAAATAAAATTACAAAAAATTGTAAAAATTAAAAAATGCTCATTAAATAAACAAAACTTTCTAAAATTAAGATTTGATATTTGCAATTTTTTACGGAAAATAAAACAAAAGACGATCGACAAATTCATAAAATTTAAAAAAATAAATGTAAAAGAAATCTCATTGAATAAAATTACAAAAAAATAACAAAAAAAATCTCATTAAATAAAATTACAAAAAAATTAAAATTAAAAAATTAACATTAAATAAACAAAACTTTCTAAAATTAAGATTTGACAATTGTGCATTTTTTTATGAGAAACAAAACAAGAGACCATCGAGAAATAAAGAAAATTTATAAAATTACGAAAAATAACGAAAATTTAAAAAATGGGTTAAATACACAAAACTTCCTAAAATTAAGATTTGACATTTGTGCAGTTTTTGACGTAAAATAAAATAAAAGACGATCGACAAATTTATAAAAATAAATATAAAAAAATTTCATTGAATAACATTAGAAAAAAATAACAAAAATAAAAAAATCTCATTAAATAAAATTACATACAAAAAAATAAACATTAAAAAATTCTCATTAAATAAACAAATTTTCTAAAATTAAGATTTGAACTTTAGGCAATTTTTGGCGTGAAATAAAACAAAAGACGATCGACAAATTTATAAAATTAAAAAAAATCTCATTGAATAAAATTGTAAAAAATTATAAAAATTAAAAAATTCTCATTAAATAAACAAAACTTTCTAAAATTAAGATTTGAAATTTGTGCAATTTTTGACGTAAAATAAAACGAAGGACGATCTAGAAATAAAGAAAATTGATAAAATTACAAGAAAATTAAAATTAAAGAAAGTTGAGTTCAAAATCAGTAAATTTACCGAATTATCAGTAGAGTTGGCAGCACTGATCGACAATGTGGATTTGGCCGATTTCTTTGTTGCCAATAGTTAGGGTTGCCATAATTGCCAAGCATTGATACGGGACGTTTAAGTGCTGCTACCTACCTGTAGGTTTGCAAATTTTGTACGAAGTGACTAAAGTATCTCCACACCGCTCGGCGTAGCTCATGGAGAAGGGAGGTTCGACGAAACCTCAAAGCAAAAGATGGGCCAAATGATTTAAAATGAAAAACACCAGCTGAACACATTTGTTTATATTTAGTTTGCTCAAAATTCAAATAACTATAAATCAAACACGAAAAATAAATATCAATAAACAAGTAACACGTTGAATCAAATCCGTACCACAGATCTGTGCTTCGGTCACACATACGGTTCAAAAAATTAACAGCGCACTTTAAGATTCTAACGGGGCACGGGTAACTATAAATAAAACCCCGCAAATATAGTAATAAACTAAAGCTACCCCGACCTTGGCACAGCGTCAGAGACAATCAGCTGTCCGATGTCAACAGCTCGGAGCGGCCTCCCGCGGTGATGTGTGATGCGTTGTCTTCCCGGACGAATCCACTATTCAAAGGTTGGGGGGTGTAGGCCTAATTCCGTCACTTCTTTTGACGCCAAAAACCCGGACTCGTACACTCACGGGAATTAATCAGAATTGAAACCAACATTAAAGTAGAAGTAGAATTTGAAGTAGAACTTGAATTTGAAGCCTGGTGGAAGAGAAAGTCGCGTTCCTGGGAGGGGTCACTAAAAGGTCAACCAAAACATACCTGTTCCCTTGCTCGGAGCAGGCCTTCGAGAAGCCGAATTAAATAGCTTGTGGGTCACTCGGCGTGCTTTAACAAATCACGGAGAAGATCCGTTTCTAGTTTCAGCCACATTTGCTGCAGTGGGAAACACTAAATTTAGACTCGCACGAAAGAAAGAACCGCACGCTTCACGGACTGACCAACAAATGACCAACAAACGACCGCGCCGTGCTCCACCACATGCGTTGGTAGACGGAAGTTGTTACTGATGAAATGCATTTTGAACGAGGAAACAAGTGAGATGGAGCTATGCAATATGCCTGAAGTAACAGCGGATAGTTTAACATCACGCTATGTTGTGCAATATGGTGAAATGCGACGACCGGCACGTACGTCATATTTCCCACGCTGATACAGGGTGTATAGAAAATTAATATGAATGACTTGAATGGATTTTTCAACCGTAACAGTGCTAAATAAGAAAAAAGTGAGTAATTAATGGATTATATTACTTTTATAAAAAATTAATAAAGTTTAAGCAATCTAAATTGAGTTGGCATTAGAGGAAACATTTTCTCCACATTTGCATAACTTTATTAGACAAGATTTCTGATCAATATGCTTTCTATCTGCAAAAAACTTCAGTCATTTCTCTTCCATACTTATTTTCATAGTTGCTATGCAGTTTTTGTAGAAAACGGGACAAAAACAGGACAAATAGTAATATGGGACTGAGTAGTGAAATACGGTGACAGTCCCGTATATACGGGACGTATGGCAACCCTACCAATAGTAAAGCTGAAACATCACAAACTAGTCGAATAGCGACAAGATTGTAGGTTATGTGAATAAAAATTAGCGTTTTAATTTGAATTTGACACGTCAAATGACGCTTGTGAAGTGACGGCTGTCAGTGTCAAGCCGTTAACAACCGGAAGTAACTCCAATTGTACCAATTAAAAATAAAATTCAGCACTGCCAACTCAAACAGTGATTCTTGACCGCTTCGTAGTTTACGCGCGTCAGTAATTTTGCGTCAAAATTTGAAATATCATGTAACACTTAATTTGCCCTAAATCTTATGAAGTCGTGAAAACACAGAAATCTTTTAAATTGTGGAGTTGGAATTTTCTTCACCCTAAATTTGTCACTAGTAGTTACAGGCAGCAGCGTTGCCGGTTTTATCCACGGGGTGAATTCGAGGTTGGTGGTTTTTTGATTTTGAAACAGACAATACCTACTCCGAATTAGGCAATGTTGCAATATTTTCTTCTCGTCACGAGGTGTATTACTACCAGTGTTGTTAAATTACCTGTAATTTATTTTTAATGTTAATAAAATGGCGTTTTCAATTTTTTAAAATTATTTCACACTATGTACTTCACTAAATAATTTTTAAATTTTAAGAGGACTATGGAGGTCCGTCATATTGACAAACATTTATGGGCACGTTCAGCTAGGACAGCGCTGAGACAGCGATCGCTTTGAACTTCTTGCTTATAGCGCTGTGGCTTTGCTGTGACAGCTGTCGCCACTTTCCCCAACAAGATTATTTGCGCTGCACGACCGCTTGGTTACTCAGCGAATATGGTGATTTTGAAATCGTAAACTGTGTCGTGAACAAAAGCCAGAAAGTGCGAACCTTTTCAATAGCTATGGACACTGAAACTACTATACTCACTTCTTTGTCTCCAAAACGTCTTCGATATTTCTTGCTAGTGGAAATACATCTATAGGTCTGTTCGATAGCTCTGCACTTTCTACACTTTTAACACCTTTACTATATTTTTCTCACTCCCACTCGCATTAATTATGTAGATGAAACCACTCTAACTAGGCACAGAATTTAAATCGTCAAGCACCGGCAGTCGCTTGTATGCTAGCGTTTGGATTACAGGCGTTGCGATCACATTACAGTATTTCTCGTTATTTTTGTTTTCATTAGGGTACTTTACCTTTTATTTCAGTTTTTATGTCATAAGGCTGTTATCGGTTTAGCATTCTTTTTATTTTATTTGTACTTTTTTAGTTTCCCAAGAACAAATTTATTTATTATTCTTATTTTTAATTATCGTATCAACAATGGAAATTTATAATTTACGTGAATATTTACATTTCTTATAAACAATTATTAATATGTTTATACGCAATGTAATTACGTATCAGATTACTAAGAAATGAGATTTTCTCGAGACCGCCGCGCGCCGACCGTTTCGAAAGGATCGCACGCTCACACTAAGACTGGACTGCTTCGTGAGCACTCGGGTGATCCTACTTAATGTGGCGGAATCTGTATACATCTCACTCTCTCAGGTGCGGTTGGTGTAAAAAGTGTAGAAAAGTGCAAAGCTATCGAACAGCGACCTTATTACTGGATGAATTTCCACTATATCTTGCACTATCTCCATCTCCAGTATTAAGCGATTAATAATTTGTTCCATCATGTTAGAGAAATCACAAAAATACAAATTGTTAAAGACAACACGCTTATGTCATGTCGTTTTTATTTGTAAACACGCTGACGCTACATCTTGCAAACTGTCAATAAGAGAGACTAGGTCGTTCAGCCGCTCACAGCTGCTGTAACTTGGCAAAAAGCAATTGCTGTCGCAACGCTGTCTTGGCCGAACGCGCCCTATTTTTCAAATGCAGCTTTTAAAACGCATTCAATTTAAAAATTCTAAAAGTAGATCAGTCTGTAATGATATTATAAAAGTGCGAAAGTCAATGATTAAGGAAAATGTTTTATATTGACAAAAAAAATTATAAAGTTTTAAAACTCATTACGGAAAATATCTTTCCCACATTCCAGGTAAAAAAAAACTGATCACATTTGTTTAATAAAAAAATATGAAATTATCATAAATAAACGTGCAAAATGAAAAATACGTAATATAAAAATTTGCTATAATAATGTGCTGCTATCTTAAGGTTGAAGAAATAAGTCAAATAAGTTTGGCAACGTTGTCATTGTAAAATTGGGTGCGTTCCGACTTGTCGCTAAGCTTTGAAGTTTGTTATCTTTGCCGTTCCGAAATTCTGAGTGTTATTATTTAACTTATGAGCAAATGTCGGATGTACAGGGTTAATTTTTGTATTTTGCACGCCACCTAGAGACTTTATTTATGCAAAGGTTGTATAATTTTATGGGTATTATCTTTTAGAGTTATTAAGGCCGATTTATAGATTGACGCCCGTACGCGCGACGCACCCGTTTGAGCAAAAGTAATCATTTGCGGAAATGCTATAGCAGCATGTATTTTATAGATCAGCGACGAAAACGGTGCACAAATATCAAAACTGACATAATAATTGTCGCTGAAAACATCTAAAAATGATTATTATTTACGATGAAAATCTTTGAAATACTTACAAATCAATAATTCTTTTAACCTACCTTTTTTTATATCATTTTTGACATTTGTTAAGTAGACAGATGTACAACTTTAATCATAGATACTTACACGCTAGAACATCGCATTTTAGGATCGGTCTTTTCATCTCTAGTTAACTTTATCTGACGGTTTATTCCAATAGTAACAATGGTGATCATAGTAGTAACAATTGTGATCACAATTGTTACTATGGGAATTAATCGCCAGATAAAGTTAATTGGAGTTGAAAAAACCGGGCCTAAAGTTATTTAAACTTATTATGAAAATAGTCGATCTTTAAAAAAAAACAATAAAATTCGTGATTTTTGTCGGAAATCCATTAAATCAAAATAGAGTCCAAATTTTTTATACTACATAGTATATGTATCACAAACTCTTTTAAACGGACACTAAATGGCGCACAAACGACTGCGAAACGTTAAGTGTTTGTGCGCCATTTAAAAGAGTTTGTGATACAATTTTCATCGGACAAGAACCAGCTTTAATTAACATAGTATATGATCAAAACCCATTATCATATACTGTGTAGAATAAAAAATTTGGACTCTATTTTGATTTACATTTATTTATAAAATTCGTAATTTTTTGGTGTAAATAATCGTCCGAATGAATCGACAATTCAAAGGTTAGTGAAAAAATTTGAAGAAACTGGTTCTGTCGAGGATCGAAAAAGCTCTGGCAGACCAAGAGGTGGAGGCTGTATTGAGAACATTGCTGCTGTAGCACAAAGTGTTGTTGAAGAACCTTCAACATCGATACCGCGATGTTCTGAGGAATTAGGCATTCATCCATCGACTGTTTGGCGAACTTTACTGTTACGGTTCGTTTTCGCTTTAACGATTTTATTTTAGGGACAGGTCACAGGTTTTAATAGGCCCTTATTTTTAAACAAGGGTAAGTCTTCCGATTCAACTTTGAATTTGTCAAACTTATCGTCACGTTTCTTCCTTTAGCACGTTGTACGGGGCAGTTTCACGTTGTACGGGGCAGTTTCACGTTGTACGAGGCAGTTTCACGTCATACGGAGCAGTTTCACGTTATACGAGGCAAATTCACGTTATGCGAGGCAAATTGTAGCAGGTGATAGGCAGTAAACAGAAAAGCCGTACGAGAGTCATCTAGTTCTACTACCATCAAACACCGCGAAAGTTCGGACGTGCATGTAGGATCAAAGCCCTCTCTCGAGACTTCGATGTAAATGTCGTGATTTATGGCATCAGACGACCGGACTTAACGTCGAGCGGTATCGTACACTTTTCATTCCTTACTTCGGTTAATCATCGATTACGCTGCATAATGAGTAGTTAAGGACTTGCAAATTTTGTATTTGTATATTTTAAGCCACGGTTCCTTAAGAACATGTCGTAGTTTGCATAAAGAAAATTAATAACCGCCTCCTACTGTCAAACTGACAGGTGCTTATAACTTGTACATCACTTTTTGTAAATCAAATAGGATATCCTTGCCACTGTTTACATGTTACATTTAAAAATTTCCTAAAGGGACACATCTTTTATTTATTTAAGTTGTACCTACATTGCAAACTAATTAAATAATAATAAATAAATTCAAAGTTCTTGAAGATTCCATTTAAACAAAAATGTTATTTTTTCCTGTGAATTATGAGGACTTCAGATTGGAAGGTTTATACTGTTACGTCCGTATTGCTCCATTTATGAGTTAATCTTCCGAAGGTTCTTTTCGTCAGCAGTTTAGTTAAAAAAGTGGTCTTCGCCTTGGAATAGGGTGGATAACGGGCGGACCCGATGTTCTCTAAGATGACATTAAAGTTTTTGTACAGGCATGTTTTTTTGTGAGTGAACGTGTCGAAGGAAAATTTCCCATGGTAATGGCCCATACCGCTGTAGCCAACCCCTCCGAAGGGGGTGTTACTCGTGGCGAATTGCATGACGGTGTCGTTCACGCAAACCGACCCGCTGGACGTCTCTCTCAAAAACGAATTGACGATTTCTTTATTCATACTGAAAATATACAGGGCCAAGGGCTTCTCGCGCTCGTTAATGAAATGTATGGCTTCCTCGGCGTTTTTCACGTTTAAAATCGGCAAAATGGGGCCGAAGATTTCTTCCTGCATTACCGGCTCTTCTGGCTCGACGTCTATCAAAATGGTCGGCTCTATGATCCGTTTTTCCGGGTAAATCGTCCCGCCCAAAGCGATTTTGCCGCACTGTAAAAAGGAGACGAGTCGCTGGAAGTGATGGTCGTTGACGATTTTGCAAAAGTCGTGCGTTTCTTGTATTTTGTTCTTGTAAAATTGCTTCAAGATCTTGGCCGCCGCTTGAATAAATTTGTCTTGCACGTCTTTCATGCACAGGACATAATCCGGGGCTATACAAGTCTGCCCGGCGTTTATACATTTGCCCCAAAATATGCGCTTGACGGCTACGTTCATGTTAACGGTGTTGTCTATGTAAACCGGGGATTTACCTCCTAATTCTAACATGACGGGTGTTAGATGTTTGTTGGCTGCGGCGTGGACTATTCTGGCTACGTCAGTGGAACCAGTGTAAAAAATATAGTCGAATCTCTCGTTTAATAATTCCGCCGTTTCCGGGGCGCCCCCGCAGAACACGCGGTAGCAATCGGAATCCAAGTATTGCGGAATTGTGTCCGCCAAAAATTTTGCAGAGGCCGGGGCTTGATCGGATGGTTTGACTATGACGCAATTGCCACTAGCAACGGCCCCAGCCAAGGGCAAAAGTGGTAACTGCAAAGGATAACTCCAGGAGCTCATAATTAAAACCACCCCGTAAGGATCGTTAATGACGTACACGTCGTCGAAAACGTTAATCCAGGATTTGGCCGGTTTCGTTGGTTGCGACCAACTCTTCAGATTCAACAGGATGTTCTTTACGTCGTTTATCAAAAGAATGATTTCCGTCACTATTGTTTCTTGTTTGCACTTATGGAGATCTGATTCTACGGCTTCTACCATCGCCGACACTTTTTCTTGATACATGCGGAGAAGAGCTAACAGTTGTTTTTCTCGAAATGCCATCGGTCTGGTTTTGCCCATCTTGAACACACTTCGCACGGACGCGACGATTTGCGAAGGCTCTTTCCTGTTCATTCTCCGACTTTTATGGTTTCAGAATGGAAAGTTTTGGCTTCATTTCATTTCATCTGCTTGGGGTCCTCGATACTTGAAAATTTTGAAGGCGACGTCTTTTTTGTTGACAATGACATTTTGCGTCATTTTGAAATTGTGTTCTTTTAGTACGTGGCGCATCATGTTTGTAAACGGTCGAAAATCCTAAACTCTAGATTCTTTAAAAATAAGGATATTCACAATTCAATTTTTAACGTAAACAGTCTCAGGCGATAAGGGGCTGAAGAGGAAAATCACTAGCCGAAACACTGACTCTCCTTCAGATAAGGACCATTAGGATACGTCAAAGAAATAAATACCGATAAAGAACCCTTAACGCGTGAGAACGGCTTCCTTGCTAGGGTGGGTCAAATAACCAAACTTTGAGATAATTTTACCTAATAGCAAAATTATGTTGTCTTTTAGTGATATTATGACACCTACGAAATATTTTTGAATTTAATTAATATTTAGAGGGTGCGCTTAAAGCGATCCATGCGCAGCGAGAAGCAATCGGTCAAAACTGACTAATACTATCCTATAGAGTAGGCAACTTAATTCACGCCCATGATTTTTTTTAGACAGACCACCAGGGGAAAATGCCCAAGAAAGCACCATCTTACCAAGGAGGAAGGGCCCTTGCTCTTTTGGAAAGTAAACAATAAGCCGTCGCTATGTCAAAGTACACTATTTTATGCAACAAATGTATCTTCATTAAATTTCCCAAGTCTTTAGACAATTTTGTGATTGTGTGATAGTTTAGTCTCTCGAAAACATTGAATCGGTAAACACTTGTTTGACATAATGCGACATGGATTAACAAATAATTAAGGTATGTGGATAACGACACAATATATTGTGACGATGCCAAAATTTTCATTAAAAATGCCTTTAATATTTGCGAATCACTCTGTATATTGCATGGGAAATTCAACGGTCGTTTGTGCCTACGTGACTCCCGGCATGTTTCAACATTCAACATGAGGTGATACTGAACTGTTGAAATAATTTTTACCCCTAGGAGAAGTTCTATTTCACTCTTTCGCCCAGTTAAAACAGAGGCTATATCGTAATACCCCCGTCCCGGTGTTCTTTCTTCAGCGCGCCACTTTTGTTGCTGTTGTCTTCGCGTGCACACCTATTGTCAGTAAAGTGCCTTGATCATGTAGGATCTTTTAATCAAAGCCTAAACGGAAGTTATGTTTTCCGAAATTTGCTCAAGTGCACGCCAAGCTTTCTTATAAGCTTCTCCTTTCTGACTATACCTTTTTTTTGTAACGTCATTTGAGACCGATTCTTGAGTTGAAAAACAGTGACAGCGGCCCTAGCAACTAAAAGTCAAAGTATCGCTGTCCCCGATGAGTTAACAGGAGGGACCGTGACACGACAATTTAACGCCGCCTTGTTTAGAGACGGGCATTTCGACAACGACTTCCTCCGCCGGATTGTAACTAGTTGGTTTTTCTAACCTCATCTAGTTGAGTGTCAGGGAGGGTTTATCACAAGGTCAGACTTATTTTGCTTTATTATTTTGTTACTGTCGCTTTAAACGTCGTTTGCGTTAATTTAATTTTAAGTGAATAATCTTGAATATTTATTTTTTGCATTGTGTGAACGAAAGCCAGATCTGTTTCTCGGTTAACGTTTTAATTACTATTTCTTACTCAACTTATTGAGACACCGTCTGGGTTTTACGACATGCTTATGTTATTGTTTTAAATTTTTGAGTGACACCAAATAAAAATAAGTGTGCTGAGCTGGTGATTTTTATTTTGTTTACATTTTATTCCCCTTTTGCTTTAGGGTTACGTTTGATCTCGACTGAAAAATCCAATTAAGTTATTTCATAATAATTGGCACAATAATAGGGAAAACCAAACTTCAACTGCCTACGTGCCGGCCGCCATGTTTCACAATATTTCATCAGAAAAGACCATACGCTGTTATTTAGACCTACTGTATATCTCCATTTCACTCTGTCGTCCGGGTAAAACTGATTTCATTTGTAACGACTTTCGTCGTAGCGATAGTGGAAGGGTACGTCGTGCTCGTCGTGCGGTCATTCCTTCAACAGCGTTCGAGCCGTGCGTTTCGTTTATTTGTGTCTTCAATCTTTGTGTTTCTTCCATGGAATTTGTGATTGAAACCTGAAACGGATTTTCTCCGAGATTTGCTAATGCACGCCGAGTGACTTACAAGCTCGTTAAACAGCTTTCCGAAGACCTGCCTTTGTGAAAAGGAACAGGTATGTTTTGTTGGCCATTTTGTGCAATTGAACCCCGTGAGTATCACATGTCTCTCTCTTCCATTAGGCTTCAAGTTCTAGCTTCAAGTGATAGTCTAAGTTCTAGCTTCAAGTTCTACCTTGTAGTGGTAGTTTTTACCTTGGGTGAGAATATCGTCATCCCTTGGGTGGAAAAAAAGGCCGGAATTGGAGTTTGAAACGTATAAAACCCCCGGCATCTCGGCTCACCCTTCGTTCGTGAAAGTGGATTCAACCGACTTGCAGAAGCGACGCCGTTTGATGACGTAACACCTACGTCGAAATGCGACATTGACTGATTGCACTTACCATCGTTGGAGGGCGCTCCCTCACAGTTGACAGCTGATTGTCATTACGCCGTATCCTGATTACCAGGTCGGAATTACTCTAATTATATTTTTTTAAACTAGTCTTTTGAGTTGAATCACCTTCCGCGGCGTTGTAATTTTTATTCTTATTTAGTTGTCGATCAAGTAAATTTCTTTAATCACTTTAAACGTTAATTGTAAACGAAGAACAGATCTGTTAGTCGGAAAAATTCTAACTCATCTGATTATTTATTTACTTACGTTGTTACAGTTTAATTTTCCGATCGTGTAGCCTGTATAGTGCACATTTCAACGTTCCGGTCTATTTTTAACACGTTTCGTTTTGTTTCCCCAATTAGGCGTAGGAATGTGCCATTCCGCGCCTACGTAATTCACCCAAAACTTTCTTTTTAACATATTTTCGCTAAAAGCTTCAGATCAGTCGAATAAGTTCATTTTATAAGAATTAACCCCATCATTGCTTAGTGTCGAAATCGTGTTTACGCGACATTTAATTGTCCAATTTAAATGGTCCTATTTTGCGACGCGGATGTTAACGGATGATCGAGTTCCGGGCCTTACGGAAAACAATCGCACTTGAAACCGTTGCGTATGTCTGTAACCCTTGCCCTTTATTCTGATTGGTTTCCGCTGATGTCATAAAAATCGGCCATTGGCACATTCGAATACTTCTCTCTCTTTTGTTCTTTTTTTCTTTTCCGCCGGTCGAGGGAAGCGTCATTTTTCAGTAATTCCCTATTCGCCCTGGGAGCCGCATGTTGTTGTCTTTCGTGGGAAGTTTTGTGTTAATGAGTTTCACTCCACCTGGGCGGTCAGAGTGAATTTGTACGGCTGTGTGCCGAATTTCTTTGGCTCATTTGGGGGCGAAAAAGCCGCGTTTCTTTTGCGGTTTGTGTCAGCCTAGCCCGACGCGACTAGGTAAGTTTTACGTGTTGTTTCTCTCTCGACTTGGCCCTTACGTTCGTTTTTCTTTTTCCTCGTTTATAGGCTCCTGGTTTTGTTTTGATCTAAGATTTGGATTTGGCTTTTGGCCTACGCTTTGGTATCTCGTGGCAACTTGCGACTACTAATCGACACATCCACCACGAGGAAGCCGATCGTCCACGGAAGCGCCCCGTAGCCGGCCGCCTCCATCGCCATCGACGGACGTGACGACGCTGCGTGAACAGGTCATGCTTTTTTTTGTTTGCCTAATTTTTGCTTCTCGGTGGATTTAATGTAGCCGCATTTGTGCACGTAAATTGCGTATATTCGCGAAGTAAACTCCATTTCGGAGGAATTCATCGGCTATTGTGCGTTAAGCGCACAGAACGATTTCTTCGACGTTAGAATAAGCGAATGTTATCTTTGTCATTTCGATTAGCTCTGTATTAGTTTCGGATCCGAAAAGTTAGGTATTACCGTATCACGATTATTGCTTGGTTTACTAATTAATCTGTTTGACTCTCGTTGTTTTAAACGTTTAATAAAATTGTTTCATGCTTTGGACGTACCGTGTTTTTCTTAATTTTCACGCGATCCCTTTCAAAAAAAATTAAGTGGCGCCTATTTTTGGTTTGGCCTTCGCGTTTTGGTTTGAGACTCTCCCCCCCCCCGTCCCACTGCAGCTGGCTGGCAACACTGGAGTAATTTCGCTCCGGTGTCAAACTACTACTTATCGATTCAGGTAGGTAGCAACGTGTTCGTTTTACTGGACCCCGTCTGGGTTATATTTAACTTTGTAAATTGAACACCTGTTTATTATTTTTACCAAATCTTTGAGCACTTTAAATAAAAACAAGTGTGCTTAATTGGTGTTTTTTGTTTTATTCACTTTGCCCACCTTTTGCTTTGGGGTTACGTCGAACCTCCCTTCTCCAAGAGCTTTGCCGAGCGATGCTGGAGAAACGTCACTCGCACAATGTGCTAACCTTCAGGGCCTGAATTCTCGAAACGAGGGAGAGGGTTCGTTTTGTGGCAGTGACGTCAAAATTACGTAGGCTCTCGTATAAACCTATACAAACCTTTCGAGAAATGCGTCATTTTCGGGAGCGATCGCTTCTCTCCACTTCGAGAATAACCACCCAGGTAGTAGCACTATTCTCCACGAGTTGACCGATTGCGTTGGAGAACTTAAATTGCCCTCCTTCAATTTGCTGTCCTTCAGGTAGGTAGCAATATAGCAATATCTGGCTAAAAAGCTCAAACCAGATACCTACAAACAAAGAAAGCTACTTGGGTCCTTTATGGTCTGATTAAAATTTCAGAGAAAGAGTGAGGAGAAGTAGAAATTATTGAATATTGTGATGTGATTAATTTTGGAAATTAAGACATACTTTGGGCATAAAAATAGAACTTCTCTCTTACTCTCGTCGAGACATCTAGAAGGACATAGTGTTTTGACGAGGCCTTGTAAAAAAATGATAAAGTTAGATAGTAAAGGATAATTCTCCCCTTTCTGTTATCATTTTTTTAATCACCAGCCACTCACAGTAGAATTGAACCTGAATGTAATAAAAGACTCATAGTTTATGATAATTATTGAATTAACATTTCGTTTTTCTACTGATTATACAGGGCGATTCTTAATTAATTCCATAAAATAAAACCAGAAAAAGCAACCAAAATTCGCCTCTGCTGCTAACTTTTACTAGTGAGATTCATTACATTGTACATATTTTTTTCTTTTGAAAAACACTTACCGAATTTGTGTTATCAGAATATGTTTATTTTATTTTCTCTATGTTCATAATTGTCACTTACATTTTCCTTTTTGGTAAAACTTTCAATCTCTGTACGTTATGAGATACCTGTATATTCACTTTATTTTTGCTAGTGTACAAAATCTTTGCATTTTTTAATAATTTATTGCAAACCTAGTTTCTTGTATGTAGTAACTTTCGACGACGTAATTTATGGAGTTTGAGCGTTAGTTAATTTTTTCTCACTTATTTTCTTTTTGTTTTTCACAGTTTGTTTTTTGTTTACAGGAAAAAAATAAAAATGAAAGAATTAATGATACTGAGATGCACATATATTGAATAGTAACTTAATTTTAGACATTAAATACTGAAAATTATTATAGTTTAGTAAGTTATATACAATTTTTTAATACTTCCTAATAATAAATAATAGACATTTAAGGTTCAACTTACATATTACTCAGTTAACAAATTAAAACATTTGTAACTATAGCAACGAGTTATATACAAATAATTATTATTATTATTACCTTACACGTTAAATAAATCACAAACTTTATCATCTATTACTGCGTTTACGTCTGTGTCCGAAAATGTACGAAAGGTCTTCGATTCGGACCTGCCGAAAAAGGGGTTCAGAACGACGGCGATTGATATCGCTCAGTGTGAAATTGCCCTGACCGGGCATTCTCGAAAATCTTAAAACTAAAGCTTTTTTTGGACTAGATTCTCTCCAACTCGACGGCGCCTGCCAGAAATTTTTATCTCGGTTCCTGTGGTTGAACGCAAACTTAGAATCTGGTTGCAATCGATCGCTTGCAGATTCCGGCCGTCTTTGATTACTTTGGAGCAAATTTGGTTTCTGGTTTTGCCTCTGCGGCCGCTTAAATTGATAAAAACTGCCCGAATCTTTGCCGCTGTTCTCCAGATAAAGGGGTTGATCTCTTTCGTCGGGGAATCGAATTCTATGCGAGGGATGTCGTACGTTTTCGGACGTCATCAGATCTCCCAAATCAGAAGAGTACTCGTCTTTGAATGTTACCCTAGAACTACCGTCGTTCGCATTTGTACTATCTTGGGTTTCAGGTTGATCGTTGTTCATGGTTTCGTCTTCGAATTTGATGCGTGAGCCGAGCTTCGGGGTGCTTTTTGGGTTTTGGACAGGCGGAGGAGGAACTTTAAAGAACAAAGCGTGGCCGTGGTGGTTTTCGTCCGTTTCGGTGAGGAAGGTCGTGGATTCTGACGATTCTGTTTGCGGCGTTGTTTCTGGGGGAGTCGTGGGCGTTTCATCGCCAAAACTTAAGGTTGTCGAAAATACTGGTTCTGTAGTTGCTTCGGTGATTGAATCGGTTGTTGTGGTCGTTTCCGTATCCCCTGTAATAGAATTTCATACCTTATTTTAATTATTATACTGTAACTGTTTCGGAATATTTGTACCTTTTTGTTTTTGTCAATTAATTTGTACCCTCTATTATGTTTCTACTTATAAGAAATTTCAATGACAAACAAAAAATAAACTAATAAGTATATGTTAAATATTTTTGTTTGATATGCTAATTGTATCAAAGAAGCTTGTAGAGACAGGATTAGAAAAGATACATTTAAAAACAACTAGGAACAAGGTCAGTGGAAGTAGCGGTAGAGGGAGTTGGGATCGCTACACATATACAGAATGAAGAAAGGTAGATTACCCAAAAAAGTATACAATGCAAATTCTAGGAAAAATTTGAAAGGGTAACGTGGAAAGTGCAGTTGTCACAAGAAACATTGGGTGGATAGAAATACAAAGTCTCGCACAATACAGATAAAATTGGAAGAAGGAATGAAGTGGTGAGAAAGAAACTCTACTTATTACTCGATAGAAAGACAAAGGATTAAGTAAATAACAGTGGAAGCTTGTGTTATAAAAACAAGCCGAACTGAACCGAAAATTAACTTGACCTCTTCAATTTCGATTCAGAATTTCTTCTAAATAAAGTCTACACATTTACATGCAATAGTAACAAACAACATTTAAAATTAAAACGTGTATTAATTCGTCTTGAAATGAGCAAGCTTACAGTGCACATCAAACCTCTTAAAACTCGATATTCCTAAATTCAAATCTGCTATAGAGACGGTAGATGAAAGTCCAGTACTTTCTGCAGCGACTATTTAATATAACGACTTAATTTATCTGGTCTCTTACGAACGACTTTTACTGTACGTGCTTTATTTTGTTTATATACAGGGTGACTGTTAATTAATCCGTCAAGAAAAAAAAACCCTTAAGAGGACGAAAGCCACAGATTACGGGCAAAATATACGACTTTTACTGTACGTGCTTTATTTTGTTTATGTACAGGGTGACTGTTCATTAATCCGTTAAGAAAAAAAACGCTTAAGAGAATGAAAGTCACACGTAACGGGCAAAATATTAAAAAAGAATCTGTTGAAGCATGCACTAGTAATTAATTAAAAATATACGTCTTATGATGTCTCAGAGCAGTAAATTTGACCGTGACGCATAATAGATGGAATGCCAGCCCGTTACGTTGTTAACTAGCCAATGAAAACGTAATGCGATCGTAGCACGAAATTAATTAAAATCATGTTCTACAAAAGAAAAACAATGTTTACGTTGAAACGAGAAACGATTTATAGCTGGTAATCAAGTGCGTTGAAAAATCACAGGACCAGAAGTTGCAAACGCATCTTGAATTTTGTTGAACTCTTACCAACAGAACGCGGTTCGAAGAACGAAATGATGATAATTAACAAAACCGAACAGATTGCGAACGTGTTTTACTCATTGCAAAGTTTTAGAGTCTAGCTGTCGTCACCACAAAATAATTCAAAAATAAACACCTTCTTTGTTATTAACAAAGTCTATTATTATTAAGACATCGGCGGTAAACCAAATATTTACGAACTGTTAGTTGTGAGCCAGCCTTGCTTGAAACTTAATAAAAAATTGACGTAAATCATAACCTCACTTTTTTTTCTTTTACCGGGCGCTTTCCAGGTTAGCGTCGGAGCAGCTCTGAGCTATGCTGGAGTTACTTCAGAATACCTCAGAGCTACTTCGATGCTAACCAGTGAGTGATACTCATTGCTTCTATTAGCTTAAAAGTGGGGTTATGCTATTTCATACAACAGGTCGATTGAGGCTGGTTCACAACTATCAATTCGCGGCCAACTACGAAGAGAAATTTAAAAAAGGCACGTTACGTTCGGTCACTGATTCAAAAGCGCGAATTTAGTTGAAGATACTTTTCGATTCTGGTCGAAATATTAACGAAAAAACTCAAAGCAATAACATTGTTTTGGTGTTGTAGTACCTTATTTGTTTACCTGCCGAAGCAGACGTTCAAGGTGCAAGGTCAATTGGAATATTTCAAACAGTTCGCTGTACACATACTATGTGTCGACGACACTTGGTGACGTAATACCTTCGCCGCATTAGAGAGGCACTAACCTCTCACTGTTGACAGCTGTTTGTCATTAGGCTGGATTTTGGTTACAAGGTCGGAACTGTTTTAATTACTTTAAATTACCTTTTTGATTGAATCACCTAAATGCGGTGTTAGTACTTTTAATTTATTTTAAACAAGCGACTTGTATTAACTCCTTTAAGCTTTGTTTGTAAATGAATAGCGGATCTGCTTATCGGTTAAAGACTAACTTGTCGTTTACTTGATAACAAAGTTTACCTTTTCCTGTTCGATTAATTGGGACCCCTTCTGGATCGCACTCGACACTTGTAAATTATTGTTTTCTTTCGTTACTTATTTTCGAGCATTTCAAATAAAAACAAGTGTGCTCAGCTGGCGACTTTTATTTTATTCAACTTGTCCACCCTTTGCTTTTGGAGTTGAACCTTCCCGTCTCCAGGTCAAGATTTATTTAACAAATAGAACACTTTGGGTACCAAAACGCCATCTTTGGCTCGACGACAGAAGCTTTCTATTATCATACTACTTAATTGAAATGAGGGAGAATTAAAAAAAATCAAACTTGTCGTTCAAAAAATCGCAGTTTAAAAAAGGAATTTATAGATGGCGCCATAAAATCTCAAAACACTTCAATTGGGTTTTACATTGCAGAGGCACAAGCGCCATCTGTTACATAATTGCAAGTTAGTTTTGATGACGGTGGCACCATCTATGATTCCTTTTTAAAAACCGCAAGCGTCAAATTTGAATTAATTTATTTCAATTTTGTCTCATTTCCGACGTGGCACCATCAGCCATGTCTTATGGCCGATTTCTTCACCATGTTTATCCCGAGGTTGATTTATCTGTCAGTTGGAATGTTTCATACAGTTCGCTGTACACGTGCTATGTGTCACGTTCTAACTAACAGATAAATTTAACCTTAGGATAAGGCGATGAAGAAATCGGGCGTTAATCGGTAATTATGTTAAGTGTCACAACGAAAGAGACGGGGCGTCATCTATGGAGCAACAGCGGAAGCTTTGTATTATCGCAATCTCGTCGAAGCCAACGACAAGCAAATTTTTTCGCCGCACATTTCGTTAGGGACTCACAGCTTTATCGTTGCAAGGTACGTTTGACGACGGTGGCGCCATCTGTGATTCTTTTTTTGTGTTTAAACCGCAAGCGCCAAATTTGAATTATACAAAAAGTTCTGTTTCGATGACCTCGAAGGTCTTAAGTCAAAACAAAGGGAGTATTGGAAAGAATTGAAGACGGACAAAGAAAAACTGAAATGGTTTGATTATTTGGGAAACTCGAATTTCTCTTTCCTTTCAGTTTGCTGTCCACATTACAAACACTTTTAAAGACCTAACAACGTGACAGTTCGATTAACAAATGACATAAGAAAACGTAAAGCGAGCATCGCCTCCCTAGATTATTTTGTTTGGCTTTTACAGATCAACAGGCAACAATTGTTACAGTACAAGCCTCGTATAAGGAATTGAAACCAGAGCTACAATTGTATTGTGGCATCAGCTACTTATAAGACCTTACAATTGTAAGATAAGTAGGCTTATAATTATAAGACAGATGTCATTACTAAGAAACAAACTCATGAATGAAATGTATTCGTACGCTATTATTATAAAGAACTGTAAAGACATTAGATTAGATAGATGGTGGCAGCGGTGGGATAAACATAAAATAAAAATCGTGTAAGTGAATAATAACAGTAGGAATTCACAGAAGAACAGAAAAATATAGGAATGAAGTGTCATTTAAACCGCCTAAAGAATTTCCGCAAGAAACAGAAGCTTCTTGAAACCTTACGAATCCAAAGACACTATTGAAAAACTGGAAGAAACAAACTCTTAAAGAAGACATTACGTTACATGGTGGCAGCGGTGGGATGAACGTAAAATAAAGAATTTCCGCAAGAAACCTTACGAATCCAAAGACACCATTGAAAAATTTAAACTCTGAAAGAACTGTAAAGACATTTTAAAGTCAGTTTAGAGATATATAATCTTTACGTTAAAAGTAAAGTGATTCAATTTAATACAAAACTATTTTAATTGCATTTATTTCAATTGTCTGTAGACTATAATTTAATATATTTGTATTTAACATAATTTCTGGTTAAATATTTCATTTTGTCGGATTAATTAACAGTCACCCTGTATGTAATATATACGTATTTTGATATGCTAAAAACTAAGTAGTTCTACAAACTGATCTCGGCTTTTGGTGCTCGATTTTTAAGTCAAATTTAATATTCACCGTTAATTTTGACTTAAAAATCGAGCATCAGAAAGGGAAAAGGAAGACACATCAATAGAAGGGATATAAAAAAAAGAACTAGAGGAACCGATGAAACGAATAAAGACAGGGAAAACAAGTAGACCGGAGATGATTAAATTGCTGGGAGAGCATGGGATGGAACGGTTATGGGAAATGCTAAAAGGAGCCTGGACACAGAAGAGGATTTCGAAAGACTGGGAGACCAACTTAACTACCCCAACACACAAGAAAGGAGAACCAACAAATTGCGAGAATTATAACAACAAATTGCGAGAATTATAAAGCAATCTGTCTAGTCCAAACCACTCTAAAACTAGAACATTAGAAAAAAGACTAAGAACATAGAAGAACCCAGACTGGAAGAAGAACAAACGGCATTCAGAGCAGGAAGACAAAACATACTGACCTGACCTTCATTGGCTTAAAACCGGCTTTGTCACGGTTGATGGGCAAGTAATATGGAGCAGCCTCGTAGAACTTGAAGTACCCAAGCAACTCATTCAAATAATTACTAGCAAGTACATTTAAAACAGTAGAAGGCAAAGTACAAATTGCAGGACAGCGGTCAGAAGAATTTCAAATTGGCAGAGGAATAATAAAACAAGGCGATAGCTTAAGCCCACTATTCTTTGTAATAGTAATGGACAAAATAATAGAACAAATAAAGGACAAAACAGATTTTGACACTATTGTAGGATATAAAAAGTTAAAGCCTATGATATCAATATATAGATGATGTGGTACTGGTAGCAAACTCTAGAAGGAAAATGCACAAATCTACTTCGAGTTGAGAACAAAAAAACTGCAAACCACAAACAATAAGATGAGCGGACGGACGTTGACCAAACTAAACCCTAACAGGTTTGCTGAGCTATTGGGCGACCTTGTCAGTCTAGAAACGGGTCCCCGGAAGAACTTGTTAGGGGTATAGGTACAAGTCCTATGTGATAAAACCATGCCTACCAGGGAGGGAAGACACCGCGCAAGAGGGCAGCTTACTGGTGGATGGAGGAAATATCTAAAATTAGAAAGGAATGTTTAAAAGCCACAAGGGGATAACCATGAATACCAGGCACTCAAGGCTAATTATAAAGAAGTCAAGCAAGAGCTAAAGCGGGCCATCACAGTGGAGACGTGTGTGTGATGAAGTGCAAGAGGACATTTGGGGTCGTGGATACAGGATAGTGACTAAAATGTACGGAAACTTAAACAGGCCTTTACATAGAGAAAAAAAGATGCAAATTTTTAGGAAAATTTTTAACGATTAGGAAGGGAAAGGATATAATCGCGGAGCCCATGGCCCATTCAGGAAGGAGGAGCTCAAACTGGCCACTAGCAAGATGAAAGGCGGTAAAGCACCGGGCAGGAACCGCATACCATCAAAAATCCTGAAATTGGTGACCAAGTTACAGCCTGACTATATCCTCGGAGTAACGTAAAGTAAAATTATAGAAACAGGCGTTTTCCCAAAAATCTTATCCTTATAGAAAAGCCAAGAAAAAACAAGCAGGACGAAATCAAGTACAGGTCTATACGCCTATTAGATACATTTGAAGCTGCTTGAGCACTTCCTTGCAGAGAGATTAAAACGCGAAATGGATGAGAGAAAGGCTGACTTATCGGACAGACAATATGGTTTCAGGAAGGGCAAATCGACGATAACGGCAATGAAGAGGGTGGTGGAAATAGCGCAGGGCGAGAAAAAACAAGAAACTTCTGCCTCCGAGTAATACTGGATGTGAGGAACGACTTTAATACCGCCAGTTGGCAGTTAATAAAGGTGGAACTACGCAGGAGAAACATCAGCCGGTGCCTAAGGGCGATGATAGGCAGTTACCTGAGAGATAAGGCCATAGGGGGTGCCACAGGGCTCCGTCTTGGGGCTGCTGTTTTGGAACATCCTCTATGATGGGGTCTTGTACGTGAGTATACCAAGGGGAGGAGTAGAGCTGGTGGCCTTTGCTGATGATTTGGCTATAATAGCCACTGCAAGTACAGAAGACGAATTGGAGGAAAACGTCAACATTCCCCAGCGCAGATTGCAGACTGGATACAAGGCAACCGATTGGAATTAGCGCCGGAAAAAACGGAGGCGATCATGCTATCAGGTAGGAAAAATCAAAGGCCGGTAATTCGCACTAGTAGTGTTCCAAAAACAATGACGAAGTACTTGGGCGTGGTTTTCGGTAAGCACCTATCTTCGGGAAGCATATCGAATACGCGACAAGCAGGGCGCAAGGGACAGCAAATGCAATTGGCAGATTTATTCCACGCACCCACGGTACCTATGAAGCCCAAAGAAGAATCTATTATCCTCCATACGGCACCGGTCTGGGCACAGGCATGTAGGACGCCGAAGTACAGACGCCAAAGGACCTTTGCAATTAGAGTATGCCGGGCATATAGGACGGCATCAACGGAGGCTGTGCTAGTGTTGTCTAGAGTAATTCGGATAGACTTGCTGGTAGCGGAGAGTGCCAAAGGAATGACCAAAGCGCGAGCTGATCAAGCTGCAAGGAGGGAGGAGACCGTGGCTGCATGGAAAGAACGGTGGAAGGCATGCCTTGTGGATGAAGAGATTGATCCCTAACCTTGGGGAGTGGCTAGAAAGACAGCATGGGGAACTGACATATCATCTAACACAGTTATTAACGGGTCACGGGTCCTTTGAACAATACCGTCATAGGATTAGGAAAGTGGAATCCTCGAGGTGCAGCTGGCGTAGATAATGCGGAACATACCTTCTTCGAGTGTGACCAGTGGGACGAAGTAAGAAGAAGGGCCACAGAGGTCATAGGGCAGACTATAACCCCTGACAAACTAGTAACATGAATGCTGAAATCTGGAGAAAACTGGGCGCGGTAGTGGCGAAGATGGCAGAGGAGATCCTGGATACGAAGGGAAACCGAGCACCAGTCAAGTTAATATGTTAATTTACTGCATGGAACTGGAAGCAGAGGATGTACTAACTTCGTTTGGACTAGCGGCGACAGAAAATACAAATTATGTTATTTTCGAGGAGAGCTTTGAACGTCATTTTGGAATTAAGAAGAACATATTATATGAGTGAGCGAAAATTTTAAATAGAAAGCAGCAGTCAGATGAAAAAGTAGACCAGTTTATTACTGATTGGCATAAATTAGGAGAAAGTTAGGAGATTTAAAAGAAGAATTAATAAGAGATTTGATAGTGTTACAGTTTATTTTCCGCATGTGTACGAACACACCCTGTACAGTACACATTTCAACGTTACGATCTATTTTTAGCACACTTCGTTTTGTTTCCCACATTACGCGTAGGAATTTACAATTCCTCGTTCGTGTAATTTACCCAAAACTTTCTTTTTAACATGCTTTTCGCTAAAAGCTTCAGATTAGACGAATAAGTTCATTATATAAAATTAGCCCCATCCTTGCTTAAGGTTGGAATTGCGTTTACGCGGTGTTTATTTGTCCAATTTAAAGAGTACTACTTTGTGACGCGGACGACGACGGATGGTTGAATTCTTTTGTTTTAAAAACATCCGCACCCGAAACCGGTGCGTATGTCCGTAACCCTTGCCCTTTATTTTGATTGGTTTCCGCTGATGTCACATTCTTATGTCATTGGTACGATTCAAACAGACCACCGTTCATCTCACTTTATACCGTTTTCTACCCCCCTCGATTTTGCAAAACGCCGGAATTGCCAGTGTGTTGTCGACCGTCAGGTGATTTGCGTGTAGTTAGTTTTGTGTATTCCCGCTCTAATTTCTCTTGGAGGAAGAGAATAGATCTTACGGCTGTTGGCCGACTCTGATTAATTCACCTGTACGAGAGAGTTGACTGTGCCAACTTGTGTTCAGCCTACGTCCTATTCTGACTTAGGTAAGGTTTACTCCATCGTTTTGCATTATCTTGCAGTTCACGGTCATTTTGCTCCCCTTAGGCTTTTCGTTTTGGCTGTCCTTTCTTCGTTCGGACGACTATCCCGTGCGTGCGACATTTACTGGGATCATCATACCGCCCGTAGTACCGTACCGACCCCCCAGTGCGCGGACCGTTAAACCCCGCAAGGAGACCGACACTCCGAGGAGCAGCGACGTCGCTTACCACTTTGCAACGGTGGAACGCCCCTGACTCGACAGATGTATGAATGCTACGTAATCAGGTCGGATATTTATGTTTATTTATTCTTGTGTTACGGTGGTTTTGATGATGTCGCTTTCGCACACGTAAATTTTGCGTATACTCGCGAAGTAAACTCCATTTCGGAGGAATTCACCTTTTCTCTTGCGTTACGCTTACTAAACGTAATTCATCGAACGAGTACTTCGGCGTTAGAATAAGTGAATATTTTTTTGTTTTATTATTTAACTTTGTATTAATTTCGGATCCGAATTGTTAGGATGTACTGTTTAACGTTAGTTGTGTGGTTCACCTTCTGATTTATTCGATTACTTGTGATCAATCTTTTAATAAACTTGTGTTCATGCTTTGGACGTATCGTGTTTTTCTTAATTTTTACGCGAATTCCTTTCAAAAAAAATTAAGTGGCGCCTATTTTGGATTGGCCTTCGCGTTATGGTTTAAGAACCCATTCCCGTCCCACTGAAGCTGCCGGCGACACTGGATCAATTTCGCTCCGGTGTTAAACTTCTGCATATCTGCTACACAGGTAGGTAGCAATAGTTATTGGCAGAACAGACAGACAGAAGTAATAAAAGAACAGCAGCATGTAGTGAGGCCAGGAGAGAGAAGTGTGGAAGAAATACGAAAGAAGAAAAAAGCAAGCGTAAACAAGAATAAAGAAATAAAAGGAAAATATCAAGGAGAAACAGGAACAAGTGGAAAATGTCCTAAGTGCGGACGTATACCTTATCATAAGTGGCATGAATGTCCAGCTAATAAAGAAATAGGCGGAAGATGCAAGAGATTGGGTCATTACGCAAAAATGTGTAAAAATAGAAAAATACAAGAGATTAAAGGGAGCGACAGTGAAGAAACAGAAGAATGTATGTAAAATCAGAACCCTTGATAACGACATCTTTACCAAATCGACCTTGACAAAATTAGACATTGGCAGATTGGTTAGAAATATTATTTGGTAATTGAAGATTACCATTCGAGATATTTAGAAGTTGTAGAATTATCAAATTTAACATCAGGTTGTGTAGTAGGAAGATTAAAAAATATTTTCGCAAGACATGGAATATTAGAAGCCTTAAGATGTGACGGAGAAGTGTCGACGCAATTTGCTGATTTCGCAAAAGAATACGGTTTTGAATTGATAACTTCAAGTCCATCATATGCGCAATCGAATGGAGAAGCTGAGAATTGCAAAAGGTATATTGACTAAAAGCAAAGATCAAAATCTGGGATTGTTAGCATATAGACCAACACCATTGGAACCTGGTTATTCACCGGCAGAATTATTATTTGGAAGAACTCTTCCTATTGAAGAAAGTAAGCGGAAACCAAAATGGAAAAATGAAGGATTTGAAGATAAAGACAGAAGTTTAAATGAAAGGAACTACAATAGACTGAAAGGAGTGCGAAATTTAACGGAAATGTAGTTCATGTACCAGACTTGAAGAGAAATGGGCAAGTTGTTAAGCAAACAGAGAATCCTAGATCATGTTTGGTAGAAACAAGAAAAGGAAACATAAGAAGAAACAGAAAATATCTGATAGAAACTAAAGAAAGAGAAGAAGACGACAGTGACGTAGAAATACCCAAGTCAGAAGAATCAGTGAAGAGAAAGGAGGATACTGAAGCAGCGACACAGACACGCGAGTCAGAAGATCTTACAATTAGTAAAAAGGAAATAATGCAGAAAATACTGAGAGAGACCTCGCCAGGATTATCAGGAGACAGAGATGTAATAAGATCAAGAAACACTGAGAAACCTAACCAGCTGACAAGATCGTCAAGAGGCAGAGAGATTAAATTATCCATAAAATACGTATGAAGAAAAAGTAACTTTGTAATTGTTGAAGTTATAATAAATAGAATGCATTAGAGGTGTTTATTACTGAAAACACATTACAAAGGAAGAGATGAGAATCCTAGCAAAAGAAGACTGGGACGCACAATCCCATGCCTGGTGGGGCAAAAGGAATTGAGAAAAAAGAAGAAGATATTATGTAAATTGTACATTTAGGTATACTGATTTTTTGGATTTTTTCAGTTACTCCCATGCCTGTAAGACTTTTGAAAAAATCGCAATAAAAAAATAATGTTTTCCTCTAGTCTCGTGCATTAAAATATCTTCACTAATTCTTCTAGTTTAATTGTCGCTTAAGTTGTAAGTAATGTTTCAAATAAAGCAGAACGTAACAAGTACGAATTCAAGTAAATCTTAGTGGAGTGTTTGACGTGCGTTATTGAAATGTTCGTGCTGCTGCTTGCTTGTACAACAATTAAAACAACTTATCAAAATAAACGGCCTAACAGAAGTATGCCAAACAAAATAAACATTCCGCGCGAGGCAAGTGTATTTTACAAGAGACGTCTGCGATTTCGAAATACGTGCGCAAAAAAGAAAAAAAAAACAAAAAGGCACAAACGAGGAAATCCATATTCACAGAGACGATTCGAGCCAATACGATAAAAGCTACAGTTACATGCTTTATGTAAATGATAAACAGATTTATTTCGATTTTCAAATACAACTACAATTAATTATGCCAAATATTGATAATGCATTTTCAAGTCAATGGCCCGTATTCTCATCCTATGATTAATTAAATAACGCGTTTACTTCCCATGGCGACGCTAGTCCGTCACTCTCTTATACATTACATTGACATAAAGCCATATCGTTTCTTGTTTATTTTTAATCACGACTTTAGTTAAATACGACGACTTTAATCATAGGATGAGAATACGAGCCAATATATTTAAACCACATCATGAAGACATTATTTGCACATTTTGAAATGGAAATAGTTTTAGTCTTCAAATACTTTGTAATGCGTGGAGATTAGTATGTTTTTTCAAGATATTTTATTAAACTGATTCACAATACTAGTTGCAACGAATGAAAATTAATAGCTTGGATTTCGCTTTGCCAAACAACACGCAACGATCTTTCCTTACGATTCATATCTTTTATTATTAATTACTACAGAAAAATAATTAATACAAATTAACAAAATGGGATTTGTCTGCGAATCCCATTTTGCTAATTTGTAAAACGCACTGGTCACTAACATCTTATGGAGATTCTCACAAAACGAAAAATAATTATTACATTTACGTACGATTGTATTAAATTGTAACAAATTCATTTCAGATCAGGGTCTCTGTGAATATGGATACAAGAATAAGATAAGTGTTAATCACAGGTAGTTAATAATTTTGTTTGCAGCTTACCGGAATTTTTCTCCTCGTTCTTGACGTTAATTTTATCGGGATCGAAACTACCATTGGTGGGCGCTGGAACAAACGAAAAATTTAGATTTCCCGTCGCGATCTTCGTCTGGTCGTCTTGGACACGTTCGTCACCTCTCTGCGCCGGCTTCATGTTGCTCGTGGTAAAAACGAGCGCAACGTCGGTGCTCTTGAGGGAATCGTCAGATTCCTCTTGCGAATTTTTGGTAAGGTCGAGATCTATGCTGAACTGTACGGGACCGGAAGTGGGCATGGTTTCCTCCTGGTTATCGGAGCTCGCCCCGAAATTCCCGACCAGTTTCTGGAACAGGAACTTCAAGTGTTCATCCGGATCCAGCTGGATGATTTTGACGCAACGCCCCATCGAATCGGAAGTGTAACCGTCCGCGCAAGGGGGAAGCTCTTCCGGTTTGAAAGTTGGTGCGATAAAGACCGACTTGGCGACGATCTTACGCCTCATCATGTCCGGAAGATTCTGTTTGCTTTGGTTCTGGTCATCGATGAGCAACCATGCCTCCTGCAAAGCCAACTCCGTCGTCCTTTCGTTCAGCGGGCGAGATGGATGAGACAGCACCGAGCAAAACGAAGAAAACAACAAAAATACCGTTAACATCGTGTTCAGTTTCATTTTCGTTTTATCTATGTGGCACTTTTCGAACGTTCCAGAATCATCTTGCTTTCACGCTTCACTTGGTCAACAGGCACTGTTTCGTCTTCTCGGGCGTGCGACTTCCTTGCAGAATCCAAGAGAACTGGCGGTCCGGCGGTAAATTCTGCAAAATAAATCCTTACAAAAATAACAATTTAACTTTTCCCTTCGCTTTTATGTGTAAGTTTCCAATTGGCAGGCGGCCAACGAACAAAATTGAGACTTTGTTATTAATTTTAATCACGTAAATTACCTATTCCGTTTCGGCTCATTAAGAACGGATAGATCTGCCTTCCTTTTGTGTGCGCAACTCTCACGTTCCGTTCCCGAATTGAACCAGACTGCTTGTAGTCGGTTGAACGTAAGTATAATTAATCGCCTTATTGATGTAGGTATTCTTTGTTTCTGTTTTATACCAATTGTGATACGTGTTTAAACGAGGAAAGAAACGTCGAGTGCTTAGTTCATATCGAGCTTGCATTTCAAACACTGTGATTTACATTTTTTCTCTTTAATAAATCGATTTACATTATTAATATTATTATAAGACATATAATTTAATTACACTCGCAACTCTAACACACTAATCTCATTGTAGTTCTTTCTAATTTTCTAAAATCAAATGGTATCGATCGACAATCAAAATGAATTGCTATGAACAGTAATTTTTTTTTAAATTAATAACAGGTCGAATATTTATGCTATGGGGTGGAACGAATTTATCAAAAATAAAGCAAAATATCCAAAAGAAGGCATAAGAATACGAAGCAGTTGTAGAAGTATGACTAATTTACTTTTTAAGGTAAAAAAAAAAACAAAACTTAACATGAAGGAATAGGGATGGACAGGTTTCAGATTCAATCAACCAAGAAATATGTTATTAGGAAAATATCCCATTTCAGTTAAATTTATACGTCAAGATTTCACACTATTTATTTGTGTAGGAACGTCGTAGAGCGAGGACACGATTCGATCTTTACTATAAACTTTGCCTTTAATTAATTATGAAACTATAAGTGTTCCTTCCCACTTCTGACGTACAATACGTATCGTCTATCGGAAGTATCGGAAACATTGTAGATTACTGTACTAGTTGCATTACTTTTAATAAAGTTAATTCGTGTTTCGCTTTAATCTCGGTGGCAAGAAAAAATAAAATTAAAATTTGGCGCCATTTTTCTCGGAAACAAATAGTCTACCGACGAAAGTCACGTTGTATTGTGAACTTCTATTGATTTGCGAAGTTATCAAGAGTTAAACTTGAACCATCCTGTATTTGTGTAGGTAACAAAAAAACGCGGAAACAGTTTCACCGCAAAAATAAAATTTTCCTGCGAAAAGGACTACTTTCAATCGATTTGCATAAACGTAAAATTTTCTTGCGACTTTCGATCGATTTGCATAAACACAATAACCCAATCGTCTAACGGCTTGCTTTCTTTTATTTTCGGATTTTGCAACTGTTCTGCGACGCGGTTCGTTAACTGCGAATTCCTGCTGCGTTAATATCGAAAAATCACCTGAAGACTTTAAATCTTGCCCATTCCAAGAAATAAGTGAAACCGTTCGAGAAAGTAAAATAAAGAAGAATTTAGATTCCCTTGGAAATAACTTTAGAAAAAAAGGAAATTAAAATTCATATATTTTTTAAATTTTGTGGAGGCTCATGCGTTGCTTAGCGACCAACGAATACACGTGGCAAATGACGGACGTCAAGAAACGTCAAGCAAAATCATACAAGCAAATAGGGCATCACGTTGCCATCTACGTAACAAAGCGACGATGAAATGAAACCACATTCGTTCACGATTGGCCCGCAAATAGGATCGCACCCTCAATTTGGTCGCTAAGACCATCCACGGAGCAAACAAAAAGGACTGCCCCCTAACGAATAAGAAACAGCTCTGATCGTCGCGTCGGTGATTCGATTACACATTCAGATCAATGAAGCAAAGTTACTTCATCCCCGCTACGGAAAAAGCCCTATAAAAGCGAAGACGCTAGCCGTTCCAGCTCAGTGTCTCTTGTGCAGCCATTGTCAAGAGCACTCACCAGACTCTCGTGCAGCCATCGTCAAGACCTTGGGATGGCAACGTTTTCCAACGGTTGCATTAATGCATGCTCAGTGTATTATCATTACCTATTGTTTTATTTACTTAAATTCGATATACAGGGTGTTTGGTAAGGGTGTTCCGTAAATGCGAATTCAACGAAGGCACAAAAGTTTAAATAAACATTTGAGCACCGACGCTTTGTTTCGGAGATATTCGATATTTCAAAGTAATTTATCATTTTTATAAAACCCGTTACGGTTATTCGTAATATTTGGCGGTCGCCCTGTATTTGTGCGGGAAGTAGTTCGAAGAGTTCAGTGTGCCTACATTTCATAAGATTTCGCCACCAAACCGTACGCTGTTATTTAGTCCTATTTCACTCTTTCGCCCGGTTAAAAATGATTTCATCCCGTAACGACCCCCGTCTCAGCGTATAGTTGGGGAGAACGCGGTTCGCCGATAGATTTCTTAGCGTACGTAACTATTGCTTATTTGTGATTACCATCTTTGTGCTTCCTTCGTGTGAATCTTTGAGGGAAGTCTGAAACGGAATTACTCCGAGATTTGTTCAAGGGTACGCTGAGTAAAATTTCAAGTTCGTTATACAGCCTGTCTTTGGGACAAAGAACAGGTAGGTTCTACTGGCCATTTTGTGTGTACGTGCTGTTTCGTAACGCGTATCTTTCTTCTATTAGGCTTCCAGTGGTAGTTTTACACATCAGATAAGACCGTGACAACCCTTTTGGGTGGAAGAAAAGGCCGGAATCGGAGTTTGAAACGAGTTGAAGCCCCGGCCTACTCTCCATCCGTAAAAGTGGACTCGACCTGTAGACGCGACGACACTTGGTGACGTAACACCTTCGCCGAATTATGACATTGACGGCACTAACCTCTCACTGTTGACAGCTGTTTGTCATTAGGCTGGATTTTGGTTACAAGGTCGGAACTGTTTTAATTACTTTTAATTACCTTCTTGATTGAATCACCTAAATGCGGTGTTGGTACTTTTAATTTATTTTAAACAAGCGACTTGCATTAATTCCTTTAAACGAATAGCGGATCTGCCTATCGGTTAAAGACTAACTTGTCGTTTGCTCGATAACAAAGTTTAACTTTTCTTGTTCGATTCATTGGGACCCCTTGATATGAGACTGCGCGAAAATGGTTCTTCCAAATCTTGTTCTTCCGGCTGGGATCTTAATATCCGCCGAAATCCGATGTTGAAGAAGAGGTACTGAACATCGCGGATGAAAATCCGCAAATAAGCGTACTGCGAATTCTGCAGTTACTATTTCACTTTAAGATAGTTCAAGATCTTATAGTACCAGTTGACAACAATCAGTATCGTTTATTTTCTCATTTTATTTCAGAACAAGACACTGAAAGGGTACAGTTTACCCTCGTAAAGCAAAAATACTAGGAACGAACTTCTTCAAAGGATACAGAATGCTTGTGAAACTGTTAGAAGGACACTTGAAGTCTTGGAGAGAGATTTCTGTTCCTTAGAACAATGAGCGCATGTGTCTTCAAGCGGACGAAGGTCACTTTGAACAATTATTAACAATAATTACTAGGAATTGCTTGTTGTTACTTTATTTTTTGTTTAAATGTTCAATCATGTTCACAGCACAATGTCATATCAACAAGACACAAAATGTTGAGTATCTTCTTAAAGCGACGTCTTACCTCACAGATTTATATAGACTTTTATGCTTGGTTTTCATCGCTGAATCCGAGAACATCTTTACCAAACACCCTGTATACTTTGTAGATGGAAATTTGCAATATTTACGAACTGTGAAGCTCAATTAATATTTTATTAATGCTGACAATAAAAAGGATTCATAGGCACCCTACGAAATAGAATACACATATGTACAAGGTGTCCATTTTATACCGTGACTCCCCTGAAGATTTTAGAATAGGCAACCCATCACCAAGTCAGAAATAACTTCGTGTTTTCCTAATGTATTGTAATGATTCGTCGACACCAGCCGGCGTCGGATTGTCTCTTGCGTCACAGCCGTCTAGTCAACGCGTCTTAGGCGACAGCCTAGAGAATTCTGACGGCGGAATAAACTAGACCAGACAGTCCGTCGCCTCCCAGAATGTTCGCGAAGAACAACCCCGGCGTATAAAAATGCACGCGGCCGGGAGTGGGACAGTTCGAATTGAATTCGGCATCGACGGTTCGGCATTAAAAGTTCGCGCTAGATTGTTAAAATAAATCAGACATAAGTTTGTAAATAAATTATTGTAAGTTATAAATAAATTAGTGTTACTTGTAAATAAATTAGTTTGTTAACTATTTCGTGTTTTGTTTTAAAATAAAAATTAATAGAACCTTTAAAATCGTTACAGTATTAAATGCACTGAAACAGAATATTTTTAATTTTTAAGGCATCACGATTTAAAACGATCACCTTGTATATCAGTGTATCAATATATCGATATATCATTTGATGGATACATCGATATATAAGTTTTAGTTTGCCATCCCTATCAAGAGCACTCACAAGCTGCTTGTGCAGCCATTGTCAATACCATTCACAAGTCTCTTGTGCAGTCATTGTCAAGAGTTCACTCAAATACCAAACACACTCATCACATCGCCGAAATCAGCTGTTGAAGAGATGGACTAGGAAATATTATAAGAACCAAGACGTTCATCAGACTTGTCTTTGCTAGTGACACCGTTTTTCAAGTTTCTAGACGACGATAGTTGGGAGAGCAATTCATCTAATACATTGTTAAACATCCAATATACAATTGTTGTTGATGTTGTACAAATAAAAAGTAAATACGGGCACGCCCACTATTTTATTCTTTCTAAACACAACGATGAATAAAAGGGCGAAGGTTTCTGTCGAGCGTAACAATTTTTTGAACTTCAATAGCTCAAAAATTAAAAGGAGTAGCTCGTGAGCTCGCTAATACGAGGGTTGTACCTATTGATTTAAAATTGTCGAATCACCATACACTTCCTCGAATTTCCTCAAGATTTATTTGCCTCAAGATTTATTTAACAAATAGAACACTTTGAGTATCAAAGCGCCATCTTTGGCTCGACAACAGAAGCTTTCTATTATCATATTACATAATTGAAATGACGGAGAATAAAAAAAATCAAACTTGTCGTTCAAAAAATCGCAGTTTAAAAAAAGAATTTATTAGATGGCGCCATAAAATCTCACACTTCAATTGGGTTTTACATAGCAGAAGCACAAGCGCCATCTGTTAACTGCAAGTTAGTTTTGATGACGGCGGCACCATTTATGATTCCTTTTTAAAAACCGCAAGCGTCAAATTTCAATTAATTTATTCCAATTTTGTCTCATTTCCGACGTGGCACCATCAGCCATGTCTTATGGTCGATTTCTTCACCATGTTTATCCCGAGGTTGATTTATCTGTCAGTTGGAATGTTTCATACAGTTCGCTGTACACGTGCTATGTGTCACGTTCTAACTAACAGATAAATTTAACCTTAGGATAAGGCGATGAAGAAATCGGGCGTTAATCGGTAATTATGTTAAGTGTCACAACGAAAGAGACGGGCCGTCATCTATGGGGCAACAGTGGAAGCTTTGTATTATCGCATTCTCGTCGAAGCCAACGACAAGCAAATTTTTTCGCCGCACATTTCGTTAGGGACTCACAGCTACACAGCTTTATCGTTGCAAGGTACGTTTGACGACGGTGGCGCCATCTGTGATTCCTTTTTTGTGTTTAAACCGCAAGCGCCAAATTTGAATTACACAAAAAATTCTGTTTTGATGACCTCGACAGTCTTAAGTCAAAACAAAGGGAGTACAGGAAAGAATTGAAGACGGACAAGGAAAAACTGAAATGGTTTGATTATTTGGGAAACTCGAATTTCTTTTTCCTTTCAGTTTGCTGTCCACATTACAAACACTTTTAAAGACCTAACACGTGACAGTTCGATTAACAAATGACATAAGAAAACGTAAAGCGAGCATCGCCTCCCTAGATTATTATTTTGTTTGGCTTTTACAGATCAACAGACAACAATTGTTACAGTACAAGCCTCGTAAAAGGAATTGAAACCAGAGCTACAATTTTATTGTGGCATCAGCCACTTATAAGACCTTACAATTGTAAGATAAGTAGGCTTATGATTATAAGACAGATGTCATGTGTACTAAGAGACAAACTTATGAATGAAATGTATTCGTATTATTAAGAACTGTAAAGGCATTACATTGAATGGTGGCAGTGGTGGGATAAACATAAAATAAAAATGATGTAAGTGAATAATAACAGAAGGAATCCATAGAAGAACAGATAAATATAAAAATGAAGTGTCATTTAAACCGCCTAAAGAATTTCCGCAAGAAACAGAAGCTTCTTGAAACCTTACGAATCCAAAGACACTATTGAAAAACTGGAAGAAACAAACTCTTAAAGAAGACATTACGTTACATGGTGGCAGCGGTGGGATAAACGTAAAATAAAGAATTTCCGCAAGAAACCTTACGAATCCAAAGACACTATCGAAAAATTTAAACCCTGTAGAGAACTGTAAAGACATTACGTTACAATAATTAAAAATTGAGAAAAAGTTGAGTCAGTTTGAAGATAATCTTTATGTTAAAAATAAAGTGATTCAATTTAACAAGTTTAAAGATAATAACAATTCAGAGTTCTGGATGTAATTTGCGCAATTCGTTAAAGTAAATTTAAACGTGTAAATATTAGAAAAAAAAAAAACTTACAGGTAGATCCTGTTGGCGAAAAGAACGCAGACAGTCATTGTTTACGTGAATTAATTAATTTCGTGCGCGTTAATTAATTTCAGCCAGCGGCTTTTAATGTGAAATTAAACATGGCACATTGTTTAACACTCACTGCGACGATGTGTAAATAGGTACGTGATGATGATTTACTGTGCTCGTAAACATTAGGAGCATTGAGTAATAATACACGGGGAGAGCATCACAAGATTTTATTTGTGTTGATGTTATGGGTACATACTTACTTATGTTATCAGTTGGTAAATAGCCGTTAGTGGGGACGTAAATATCGCCTATTTTTGTAATTCTAGAAACGCGTAAAAATACGAATTATGTGACTTTGGATGTTTATGGTGTTTACGTAGATGACTGGGTGACATCAACTGATTCAAAATGCGATCTTTATAAAAAAAAAAAAAATTGAGTCGTTATCTCAGTCATCATACTGGTATACAGGTCGGTTCAAATTTTCATTTTGAATTTTTTCTTACATTTTGTAAAAAAAATTTCTTTGCAGGTGTTGCAGGGGAGGTAAAAGCAAAGCTTGCATGTGGCTCCTAACGAGTGTGAGTAAAATACACTGCGATTTTCTAGATGTACAACAGAGATGGATATAAAAAACCGACGTTGTCAGATAAGCTGACTATTGCCCCTCCCTCGCACTCTGTGGGTGGTGGGACCATGACACTTGCAAAAATCGTTAGAATCGTAAATATTAGGATAATTAAAATAATCATGTGTAAAGGAAACTGTAGGTTATGGTAAGAAGTTCGGATAATAAACAAATGAGGGCGCTGTGTTTGTTAGTCATCGCGTGAACCTACGACCCGACACGCTATGATATCGCCTTTGATTATATAGACTAACGTGGATAGCGCATTCTTTGTGTAAGAAGAGTACATCTGATGTTCCAAATTGTTAGACAATGATGGAAGCGATAGAAGTGTCGAATGTGTAAGTGAGAGTGAGACAGTATTAGAAGTACATAAAACCTCATTGCGCAGGACTAATCCGGCGTCAGTTAGTGCGTGCACGAATTGTTCAATTTTCAATTTCGCGCGTGCGCATAACGCTCAAGAATACTTCTATATCTACCTCTTTTTTTGGAACATGTGTACGGAGCCAACGCGCTATCCACGTAGTCTATGTAATCAAAGGATATCGCCGACGCCGCCATTTCCGAAACATGGTATAAACCAGTGAGTAAATTTTTGGAAAGGTTTTGTGAAAAACCGGACCTAAACATTAAATTATCCGAACTTCTTCTCGCGGAATAACAATTAATTTGTGAAAATTAATTATTTAAACTGGTGCAATAAACTGTGTTTTACGTTTTTATTTTGCGACATTTATTTTTATTCGCCCACACACACACACACACTACTCTGACATTAGATAATTTTGAATGTGAAGGTTCGCGAGTGCGATCTCCATCCTAAATTTATCACATAAAATACACTCTACAACAAAGAAATTGGTCTACGAGATGCACTGCGAAATTCATCATCGAAGAAGAGCCTCCGAGAGAAAAAAAAACAACAAAGTAAGGAAAGTAAAATAATCAGAAAATTTGTAAAATACCCTGAGATCACAGCATAAATTGTCACCCAAACTAAGGGCATATCACAGCAATCAAATGTTTCTCTCTCTTTTCATTAATCCATTCAATATTCATTCTACCTCTCTCGTTAAAATTATTAAATAAAAAAAAGGGAAAAAGAAAGCGTAACTAAAATTGACAACAGCAGAAGTCGGCGTTAATTTGTTTTTTTTTTCTTTCAAAGTATCAATCTACATGAATTAATAAAAAATAAATAAATTGAAATGAAAGCGACAGTTGAATTTCTTTTTGCTCTTCTCTTTCCGTAACTTTAAATGTAAAAGTTGTCCAATTATTTGTTTGTCATCGTCATATTTTATACAATAAGTTTTAAAAATTAATATTTAATAACTATAGGAAAACTATTTTTCACATGAACATATTTAATAAAGAAGAAAACTTTAAATTTTATGCTAATTTTTCATACATTTGTATTTTTTCCCTTGATCATACATGTCTCCATTCTGTAATGAAACACCTGGCATCAGTCGAATCACGTCAGAGCGCACCCATCGAACGGTTACATTCTTTATTTTTTTTACTATCTTTTGGACATACACGCTCAACTGGCTTCACAGCCGTTATTTAGATGGACGACTAGTAAACGACGGGGCCCGAGTTTGAACCTCAGTAAAATTTATTTTCAATCGAACAAACAATTTGATTCTTGCGCTTTACACATAGGCGCAACTTCTACACACGTCGTTCCTGCGCCTTACACATAGACAACTTCTACACACGTCTTTCCTGCGCCTTGCACATAAGCAAAAAGAGATCGGAATTGATCCACCCTGTACATATTTAATCTTTAGTTCATAATGATGTAAGGATCCGAAAATGAAGAAATTTCGAAATTATTATCATTTTTTTAAAGCTATACCTTTTATTCCTAAAGGAAACCAGAGAGGAGGAAACACGTATCCCTTTACCAGACTGGAATGTGATATTAGGTTGCGATGATAAAATTTCTCATTCCCACTGAATCAGCGTCCGGAAATGAATACGCCGTTTGGCTAGCGTCTTTGTCATGTGAACGCGCGACACGTGGATAAAAACGGTGAAAGCAGGACGTGTACGCCATCTCGTGACTCATCGCTGGAAGCTCGAATCAACCACGGGTTTTGCGGGAATGTTGCTGACTTTGAAAAAAATCCCCCTCTGGTTTTCCAGGGTGGTAGCGAAAGCTTAAATAGCCGCCGCGAGAGAAAAACAAGCAGTTCCCGGTTACCTAAGTTTTGTCCGCGTTAATTCTCGTCGAAATTTTGGTTTAATTCAATTTCTCTTTTCCTGTTCTAAGTTCGGTTTTGTTTTAATTTAATATTAAAAATTTTCCGAAGTTCGTTCTCGGTTTCGGAGTAGAAAAGGCAGAAGCTTTTTCCGTGGAGTTTTTGTGTCAGCTATTTTAAAATAAATTCGCTCGCTAACGAAATAACTCGTAAATTTAAATCAATAGTGTTTTCCCTAAAATACGGATACGAGAAATGCTACCTACCTAACTATATCAAAATAGATTGTGAAAATTGGGGGAAACCCCTTCACGTTGGTGAACAACCTACCTGAAGCTATGCCCAGCTCAGTGGAGATGGGAGTGGGCTACACAATAGTATCGTCGGTAGCTCGTTATCTAGTTGTTAATTAAGAAAGGGGCGCCACCTAGTGTTATATTTATTCCAGGTATAAGTAATACGTGTTACCGCTAGGACTACACCAATGTAGCATTTGAGTAACCCTCAAGTTTGAAATTCCGCGTTAAAAAAAACATTTTTATCAGTCACCCTGTATATACCGAAATCATCAATCACCCTATATATATAACGAAATCTAAAAGAAAAGTACGACAATTTACGACATTAACTTTATTGATCGTTTTAAATGAAAATTACGTAAATGAACGTTAATCACTCTAGTTCGAAATAAAATTAAAATTCACAGAGCAAGTGTAACACGTAAACACTGGTTTACAAAGGTGATCTACAAGTTATAAGCACCTGTCAGTTTGACAGTAGGAGGCGGTTATTAATTATCTTTATGCAAATTATGACATGTTCTTAAAGAACCGTGACTTGAAATATACAATTACAAAATTTTCAAGCCTCTAACTACCCCTTATGCAGCGTAACCGATGATTAAACGAAGTAAAAAATGAAAAGTGTACGATACCGCTCGACGTTAAGTCCGGTCGTGTGATGCCATAAATCACGACATTTACATCGAAGTCTCGAGAGAGGGCTTTGATCCTACATGCACGTCCGAGCTTTCGCGGTGTTTGATGGTAGTAGAACTAGATGAGCCTGGTACGGCTTTTCTGTTTACTGCCTGCTATAATTTGCCTCGCATAACGTGAATTTGCCTCGTATAACGTGAATTTGCCTCGTATAATGTGAAACTGCTCTGTATGACGTGAAACTGCCTCGTACAACGTGAAACTGTCCCGTACAACGTGAAACTGCTCCGTACAACGTGAAACTGCCCCGTACAACGTGAAACTGCCCCGTACAACGTGCTAAAGGAAGAAACAAGACATCATTAACTCTGTAAATTTACTTGATATTTGGTTTTGTAATTAGTTTCATGTGGTTTGTCGTAAGAATTGTTTTGGTTCGTGATATTAAAATTTGTTGAATTTTATAATAAAATTTTGGCTTTATCGAAAACCATTTTATAAAAATATAAACCACCCTTTCCCGTACTCGCGGTCTTACCATATTCTTAAAGCTTCAACAAAAGACGAGAAAATGATAGAATTGTTGTACTGGTAAAAACACTGATAACAAATTAATATAAAAGACATAAGAAGTAAAGTAATTTCATCTCTAATTATAATTACAAACTAGTAAACAACTAAATTGTACAAAAAGGCAAAAAGCATGAATCGCCCGCATATCGATGTACACAAGTTAAGGAAAACATTTCGAAAACATGTGATGCTGAGCTACAAATTATAAAAATGACTTTGATCAATCGTACTTTGTAATTTCAATCAGAACAGATTCTAATTTATCTTTCGTTTATTCAACATTGTTACAAATACTTTACAAAACAAACTAAGATTCGCGTTTGTTATGTAAATAAATAATAATTTACTTTTTATACAGAATCATCAATAAAATTGACACTTGTAAATAAATCGAAAAGCTTGAACCCCCTATTATAGTTATGAACAAAAAACACATCAAGGACACCATGTTTTTCAAAAAAGCAAAAAAATATAATACTTCCAAATATTTAGGACTTAACTGTAATATTCTCCACCTGCATAAATAAACCGTAATATGAATCGTAGATCGCGGTCGTAAATTTTTTCCTCTGTACACAAAAGCCGAAATTAATTAATTGCTTGTTAATTAACGTGCTATAATTATAATCTGCGTAAATCTCAGCGGGTCGAAAAATAAGCTTCGGGCTTACTGAGTTTTTGGCGAAGAAGAAGTCATCGTCCGCTTCTTTTTCGGAATCAACACACACACACACACTAAATACGCACGTGATTCAGAGCGTGACTTTTTTTCTATTGTTTGCAAGTTTAGTCGAAGAAGTTCTAGCACATATTGCGTGTGAATGTGAAACAGAACTGTATGTAATCTTGACCTTTCGCGTTGCATTATGCCTCTGTGTGTGTGTGTGTATAATATGTGCATCGTCAACGAGCGGAGAGACTGCATGCTGTTAACACTCAATCAAAACAACAAAAAAAAAACATGTGTTTAATGGGCTTAACACATTGACCTAAATCTTATCAATTTCACTTGTTTTATTATTCCGCCGATATCATTTCCGAAGATGTGTCAGCATTAAACAGCATACCAGGCGTGAATTTGTAATCGGACGTAAAAGTTTACGGTCCTGCATTTTTATAGAAATTTTGTGACCCACTTGCACAACCCAATAAATAAAGACATAAACTGTGGACTTTATTGTTAATTAAAAGAGCTCACTTCAATTAACGAAAGACAAGAAGATACTTTGTAATTGAATCTGTTGAAGTAATCTTTTGGGAAGCTGAAGCTTATTAATCTTACGCCAAAAAAAAAAAACTTCACTTTGATGGTTCTTAAAAGCTCAATAGATATTTTAACTCTTTAGTTAGGTTTTAATCATTTTTGATTGGAGCTTTTTAGTTAAAAGTAATTATTAATTAATTATGTAATGAAAAAAGGAGACTTTATCTAATTATGCTTCTCCAATTCCTATTTCGTTTACTGGTCCACGACCTGAAGTTGGCGGTCGCAACGCCACCTGCTGATTGCGTCCAACGCCGGTGAAGTGGATTAAACCGGTAGGCAGAGCAAATATGGCGGGCCACGTTTCCCGTAGACTTGGAAAAAGGCGAAGCGAAAATACGCTCGGGAGCGAAGGTGGAGTCGACTCGGCTCGAGTCGAACCCAAAACAGCACGGTAAAACTAATTTGATACTAGAACCAGGAGTAGAACCAGAACTTGAAGCCTGAATATAAAAGAAACAAGAGGGCCGTTAGCATCCAAAATGGCGTCAGACAATTCGCACAATTTTTACCTGAGGTTTGTAGTTTCTCAAGCTTAGTATGTATACGTACAAAAGTTAGTAGTATGTACAAAAATTAATTCGGTTTATAGGGAGGAAATGCCACAAATGATTCTTAAGTCACGACCCCTCTCATAAAAGAAGGTGCACCAAAAACGAAATCAAATATACGAAGTCATTTCAACACTTATTATGGCGTCGACAATTTCTATAAGAATGAAATCAGAATTGGAGGACTTAACTTATTGATGAAAACATAACTCAGGAATTTTTAAAGAATTCTAGGTATCAAAAACACTCCCTGAAACACGCTAACTTCTCTGTGTTTCGCTTTATGTCCCAAGGATAGCTTCTTATTAAAATATGAAGCATAGGGAAGTTTGCAATTTTCAAGTGTGTACATGAGGAGTTATTACAAAATTGTTATAAAACCTGTAATTATAATTTATCGAAGAACACTTGGTAAATTCAATATAAACGTCGACGTTTCGCTGCACGTTGACGCTTCTTCCAAATAAATAATATACAAAGAATGGGTACACTGAAACTGCCCCGTACAACGTGAAACTGCCCCGTACAACGTGCTAAAGGAAGAAACGTGGCAATAAGTTTGACAAATTCAAAGTAGAATCGGAAGACTTACCCCTTGTTTAAAAATAAGGGCCTATTAAAACTTGTGACACATCTGTTTGATTGTGTGATTCTCTTACAAAATTGTTATAAACTCTGTTATTATAATTTATCGAAGAACACTTGGTAAATTCAATATAAACGTCGACGTTTCGTTGCACGTTGACGCTTCTTCAGAATAAATAATATACAAAGAATGGGTACACTGAAACTGCCCCGTACAACGTGCTAAATAAGAAACGTGAAATAAGTTTGACAAATTCAAAGTTGAATCGGAAGACTTACCCCTTGTTTAAAAATAAGGGCCTATTAAAACCCGTGACACATCTATTTGATTGTGCGATTCTTACAAAATTGTTATAAAACCTGTTATTATAATTTATCGAAGAACACTTAGTATATTCAATATAAATATTGACGTTTCGCTGATGTTGACGCTTCTTAGGGGTAAATAATATACAAAGAATGGATATACTGGTTGAGAATTTTTGTGGCATTAAGTGAATTTACTAGTGACGAAGACAAACCAAGAATATTAACTATGTAAGGACCCGAAAAATGCGTTAAAGAAATTTCGAAATTATTTTATTTTTCCTTAAGCTATACCTGTTATTCCTGACAGAAACCTGAGAGCAGGAAACACGTATCGTTTTATGAGATTAGAACGTGCTTTCAAACCAGAGGCGATATTAGGTTGCGGTGATAAAGTTTTTCATTCCCGCTGATTCAGCATTTCGGAGATGAATACGCCGTTTGGCTAGCATCTTTGTCCTCCAACGCGCGACACGTGGATAAAAACGGTGAAAGTAAGACGAGTATGCCATCTCGTGAAAAGCGACTCGCCCCTAGAAGCTCGATTCAGCCACGGGTTTTTCAGAAATAATGCCGATTCTTGAAAAATCCCCGTGTGGTGTTCCAGGGTGGTGGCGAAAGCTTAAAGAGCCGCCGCGAGAGAAAAAACGGCAGTTCCCAGTTCCCTAAGCTTTGTCCGCGTCAATTTCTCGTCGTAATTTTGGTTTAATTAATTTGTGTTCTAAGTTCTACCATAAAATTGGTTATATTTGAAAAAAAACTTTTATCATGGTTGGTCTTACAACTAATTATAAGAAGCAACAAACAACAAGCAAGAGAATCTATCATACAATACGTCAACTGTTCAAACCAACTTAGTTAAGGAGTATAATTTCAAAAGTGTCATTGCTGCTCAGCATAGGGATGAATACGTTCCAGATGCTTTCATGAATGGTCTTATCTCGTCTGCAATAAGACAACGTTTGTTAGAAAACCCTACTTTGAATCTCGCTGATGCTACGAAACGAGCTTTATCATTGAGTGTGCCCAGACGCAATCTGAATTGTATTCACAGCAGCATGACTACCTACTTACGTACAACTGTTAGTACTAGTACAGATCCTGAGCAAGGTCCTACCCCTAACCATGCACAACCCTATACAATATCTGCAGAAGTAAATGCAACAATGTCCCGTGCTTTATACTTGATACGTATTCGAGAAGTCATTGCCCTGTAAGAGAAGCAACATGTGGTCAATGTGGAAAAACTGGGCATTTTGCTAAGGTTACAATACAAAGAGGCCTACTGCCTCTTCAATCTTGGCCTCGATATCACCTGGTCCATTGGAAAAGGCATTAATCGTGTTACGTTTCAAAAAGCTCGCTACGAAAACGTGGCAACAGCGCATCGTTTGCCCCGTCTCGAGTCGCTTTTCCGCGCGCTAGTACGCAGGGCTGAAATTATCGATCGATGTACGGAATCACGATGGGTGATTTTATTGGATCATTTTTGACCTTTTCACGCATTGGCTAATGCTTGCGTCCTCAGACTGTTTCGCGCTCTCGATTCGTTTCTCGTCCGAACGTGGTGACGTGTTGAGTGTCTGTTGCTAAAATTACCGAAGCCCTTGCTTAAAAATCAAGGAGAGCTTATCCACGACTTTGCCGGCATTTCCGAGTGCACCACCGAACGAGGTTTGGGGTATTTTAAACCCCATACCAAGCTTGGGAAACCTCAAATCCCAGGTAAAAATAAGCGAATTGTCTGACGCCATTTTGGACGCTAATGAACTTTCTTTCTCCCCCTTCAGGCTTCTAGTCTTGGTTCTAGTTCGAGTTCTAATTGAAGTTTCCGTTCCGAGTTTTTGACTCAATACGAATCGTTCTTCATTCTTCTGCAAGCGCTCTTGCGCGCTACTTCGAGCCTTCGAGGGACTCGGTTCAGGCATTTTGTGGACCCCTAACGAAAAGTAGAACCGCCCTGCAAATCCGGTTCGATCCAGCTCACCGGCGTTGGAAACAACCAACGGTTGCCAACTTAACACCATTACTCAAGTCGACAGACGATCTCGACCGTGCTTTGACGGTAATTTCGTGAGTTATTTATTTGTTTTATTTTAAACTTCAAATCTTTGACCGGATTATGCGTGTCCATTTTGGAGAGCGAGTTTCGGCTAAATGAAGTGTTGCATTTATAGATCTAAATCGTTAGTGTAAATAAAACTAATTACCATAGATTTATCGAAATCTGCATGTTTAACCTAGTATGATTTGTTATTCGTTAATTTGTTATTCAATAAAACTTGAATTAGTCAACTTTATTTGCGCGTTTATGTTACCCACCTTCACGTACCAGTGAGTCAAGTTTAGCCTCGAGTATTGTTTTGGCCTTCTGCACGACCAAATCGGTTCGGGGACGCCGACGAGGTCTTTATCAATCAGCTGGGTTTATCGTCCGCCCTGGCGCTCTTAATTTTCTAACATCGTAATTTACCCACCCCTTCTCACTATAGCTAACCGAGGGGAAAGCTGGTGAAAGATACAGCGCAGACTTGTCATCTGGTCATCAAGTTTGAAGCAGTCAGATTAAAAGTTATTTTGGTGACAATCGATGCATGAATCAATGATATTCCCACTACGTGCCTAATAGATCCTGGAAGTTCCAATAGCTACATAAATAATGGACAAGCCTCCACGGCAACCAATTCTCTTTCTTCTAAACTACAAGGGCATGTCATCGTTAATCTTCAGTTGTATGAACACGTTTACTCCCAATTTAAATTGTCTGCACCAAGAGAATTGTGTGCTGATACTCTTATAGGACATGATTTTACGAAATTGCAGCCTAATGTAGGCATGTCATTTGGTGAACGACCAGATTGCCTCCGCATCTGCAATTCGACTTCTGTCCTTTGTCACCAAATTTACTTTTAATTTGACAGCCTCAACCTTACCTTGACCAGGTGACAAATCTGTGCTGTATCTTTCGCCAGCTTTTCCCCTCGGCTAGCAACAGTGAGATAGGGGTGGGTCTAATAGGATGTTAAACTATTAAGGGCGCCAGGACGGACGGTACCCAGCTCATAGGCAAAGACCTCGTCGATGTTCCCGTACCGATTTGGTCGTGCAGAAGGCCAAAATTACAACTCGAGGCTCCACTTGACTCACCGGTACGTGAAGTAACGTAACGTTACGCTTTATTTACAAACAAGAGTTCGAGTAAATGCAGGATACAAATTACACAAGATTAGACAGGTGCTTGTTCACAACAAGCGAAGTTCAATCAAAGATAAATTACGAATATTCTAAAGTTATCAACCTATTTATTCAATGAAATAAAACTGTATATGCAAACTCTGCATTCAGCCGAAATTCGCTCTCCAAAAGGCATGCAAAATTTGCTCAACGACACGAAATTAAAATAAATCAAATAAATAAACTCACGACTTTACTGTCAAAGCACAGTCGGTAACGTCAGTTTACTGGTCCACGACGTGAAGTTGGCGGTCGCAACGCCACCTGCTGATTGCGTCCAACGCCGGTGAACTGGATTAAACCGGTAGACAGAGGCAGCAAATACCACGGTAAAACTAGAGCTGATACTAGAACCAGGTTTAGAACTAGAACTTGAAGCCTGAATATAAAAGAAAGAACAGGGCCGTTAGCATTCAAAATGGCGTCAGACAATTCGCACAATTTTTACCTGAGATTTGTAGTTTCTCAAGCTTAGTATGGGGTTAAAATACCCCAAAACTCGATCAGTGGTGCGCTAGGGAAATTCCGGCAAAGCCGTAGATAAGCGCTTCTTAATCCTTTAAGCTTCGATAGTTTCTGAACGGTAAAACACAACAGCACAGCACCAAATCCCGATGAGAAATGAAATCGAGCACGAAAGTGAGACGGAAGGGATGCCGAAGATGCATGTACGCCATAAGCGATAGCCAATGACTTTCAAGGGAATGATCACGCGGCACTTTCAACAAATGAGAATCGAGAGGATCAAGGAAATCGCGGGGTTGTCAAGTGAACTCGAGACGCAGCAAACGAAGCTCTGCTGCCACGTTTTCGTAACGGAAATTCAAGCGTAACCACGTCTGTTTCGAAACTTGACTCCGAACGGAGACTTCTCTTTTCTTTTTACATCCTTTCTCCATATTCTTGGAATTGCAACTAGTCTCATTTAATCCAAAAGGTAATGGGTAGGTGGAACGATAAAATGGAATCATATGGAAGGCTGTCAACTTAGCATTGAAAAGTAAGAACCTTCCTATTTCTCAATGGGAAAGAGTATTAACTGAGGCCCTGCATTCTGTTCGATCTTTTTTATGTACTTCTACTAATTGTACTCCACATGAAATATTCTTGTCATTCACCCGGAAATCTACAAATGGAACTGTACCATCCTCTTGGTTTTTGAACCCTGGATTCGTTTTTATGAAGAAAAATGTCAGGGAAGCAAATACGGAGACCTTGTTGAAGAAGTAGAATCATTAGAGGCAAATCCTGAATATGCTCTTATTCTAATAAATTACTAATAATTTCGTCGCGTAAAAGAAACAACTCAGGCTTCCGTTTCCAGCTGTTAAACGTGCAATAAAACGAATTGAAACGTGTGTCAAAGTCGCATTGTGTGCAAGCTAGTAGTCAATAAAAACCTTTATAGTCCTATTATAATGTCACCCACGCTGCATTACCTACCGTTTTTATTGTTTAAGCTTCAGCGTAAGTTGGTATTGAAGTACATTGTGAAGAGTAGGGGAGGTTCGCACCAGGAAGAGGACGAGTATCAGGGGTATTGAGTAATTGATCTTGAGTGGGTAAGGTGGAAGGTTGTGGCGAAACTCCCGCGAGGGGTTTTACTTTTTTGGTTAAAAATAAATTGAGTGTTCCATTAGAGAAGGGTTGTTCATGTGTAAATAGAGCTGCCCTCACTCCTCCCCCGGCGAATTAGTTAACTAGTTCAAGTTCAGAGGGGTAAGTACATTTTCTTTTATTTAACTTAACTTGCACGAGGCTTTAAGCGGGTGCTCCCTCTGAGTTGGTGCCTTGCTCCCGCGAGGTCCGTGACAATACTGACGCATTTATAGAATGTGGCGTCGTATTTCGTACGCAGTGCCGCAACTTGATTTTGGGGTAATTTTGTAATTAATTATAAACTATTTAACATTTTTCACGTAATCTGCGACATCAATTCTCTTATGCGTTTGCTTTTATTGGAACAATTGTCATTCACCCTGTACAAACAAAGTTGTCAACGGAAATTAAAAAACTAAAACACGTAAGAATTCGTTCGTGATCTAATGAAGATTTTAGTTACAACTGCAACTAGCTACAAAAGTGGCCCTTCATTGGTCTACTTGTGGATTGAACCTCGGTCCGTGCGTCGAGAAATACCCGTCCATTGGTTCTTGAAGTAGACTGGCTTGACGCCGTGTAACCAACACGTAATCAGCGACTTTTAAACACGATCGCGAATTACGCGCGAACAAATGTTTATTTTCATTTCATGTAATTATTATGTGTTACGCTAATTATTTAGTTTTAGGCATAGGTTTAAACACACAGACACATAGCCACGCTGCATCATGTGCCGTTTCGCAGTTCTCAGTACAAGCGACCCGCCCGGCCAATCACAGGCCGCCATTCAAGTTCATCAATTTTTACCAACTTCCCACGGTATGATTCTTTTCAAACTACGGCGCAAGCTTTGATATACACTAAACAACATCTGCACAAAAATTCAGCCCATTCGTACCGCTGAAAAAAATGTTATACCGCCGGAAGTGCTTCCACACTTCCGAGCCATTTTTCTTACATTTCCGCCGGATAAAACCTGGCATGTCACGGATCAAATTAAAGATCTTTTATCCCTCTATCTGCCTGCACAATCAAAAACATAGCTCGCGGTTGATATAAGAGAGTTATACCGTTTTTTGTGTTTTGCCATTAGCGCTAAGCGGATTATGACGTCAGAAGCGAGGGGTTAGTTTTAACCATATAAAAGGGCGCCGGTTCAAGCAGTCGTCAGATCCGAATGGTTCACCGTAACGATCTCTGGAGCGAAGTAGGCAGATTGAGATCACTCCCATCGACTTCCTAACCTACGGCTTACCGCCGCCTCCTTGCCGCCCAGGGTTTTCCTGGCCACGGTAAATACTCGGCTCGGCCGGTCGTGCTGCCCTGCACCCGCCTGCCATTAACCTAACCGCCGCCGACACAAGGGTCTACCTTGCCGCCCCGGCCAACCTACCGCCGTCAAGCCCGTGGCCCGGCTGTGTTTTACACTCCGGTATATCAGCCACCGTTCTTGACCGCCGCTCTGGCATTCAAACCGCTCCGCGTCGGAACGTTACACTCTTTTAATATTGTATATTAACTGTATACATATCACTCTGTATATATTATTGTAAATATATATTCTTTTTACTTCTGGACAACCAGCACTCTTTCGTGTTCACCATACTCTCACTATCCACTCCCAGTTCGCCGGTCGAGCTAGCCGAGCTACAGTATCTGTAGCCGTTGACCGGAAGGGGGATTCCGAGACGCACTCACGATTCCCGGATGTCCGACACATCGACTAATCGGAAATCAGAAGGACGCCGTCCGCAAACGCAAGCGCCTCCCACAGAAGAATCGCGCGCATCGGCGACATTCGCCGCCCGACGCGCACCAAAGGTGACAGCCGAACTATTCAGTCCTCGGTCCGTGTGTCGAGAGAAACTCGTTCATTGGCTCTTAAAATTGTCGACCCTTCTCTATTTTGACCTCGGTTCGTGTTATGTTAGTTTAGAAAAAACATATAAAATCGATTGCCTTTTGCGTTTCTTCAAAAAAACAAAAACAAATGATGTTCGAATTAAAAAAAAATCGTCTTCGTCGCAAGAAAGAAATGTAGACAACCAAAGACGGTCGACCGCAGCACATAAAAACAGTCGATTTTCACTTTATCAGAAGTAAAAAAAATTACAAAATCGATTGCCTTTCACGTTCGATTTCGAAACAAAAGACAATCGATCGCAATAGGTAAGGCAATCTTCGATTTAATTTCTTCGTCTCAGAAAAGAAAAAAAAAATCTAGCGAAATCCATCGACTTTCGCGTAGTTTTTTTCTTTAAAACGAGAGACAATCGATCGCATTGCATAGGAGAACTTTCAACACCTCTTCAAAAATAATAAAAGACGATCGATTTACCTTGACATAAAAAAAATTGATTTTGATTATTGTGAAAAACAAGACAAAACAAATGACACGAGCAATGTTCTAGAAAGGAAAGAGAAATACAAAAAAAGACTGTTCTTCAACTTCTCTCTTCCGCCCTCAAGAAAAAAAAACCACTAAAGAAAAAATAAAGAAAAAACAAAAGACGATCGGCCACAACACATAAGAGAACTTTTAATTTAAGAGCAAAAAAACAAAAGACGATGGAATGTGTACCAAATGTTTATAGATTTGACTTGAAAAATATTTTGGGTTAAAAAAAGACGAACAATTTTACGGCGAAATTTGACATTTATATTCATCAAAAGCAGAGAAAAGTCTGCGTCAATTATTTTGTAAACTTAAAACTAAAGGAAAAAAAAGGCGCAGAAGACAAAACAAAACAAATGGCGATCGATCGTGTAATAAACATTTATAAAAACGAAAGACGAAATATCATCTATGTTTTGTTTGGTAGGTGGAGTTTGGCCTTGGGCCATTTACTCGACTGTCTATTTGCATTGGGTTGCTGATTTTTGATGTTATTGTATTAAATTCTTAGGTCTTTTAATCCGGCTGGATGATATTTCGTAGTTTACTGCGTTTTTTAGCAGGGAGTTTTCATGGGACTCAGCTTTTTCTATTTCGTCTCGGGCTTTCTTGGTTATGTATTCTTTAAAGCTGGTCATTTTTAGGTCTCTTCTTATTGTATCGTTTCTTATGTATCCGGAAGCCATTCTTAGTATTTTACTTTGTAGCGATTCTAGGATTTGGAAATTTGATTTTGCAGTTGTTGCCCAGGAAGTGGAGGCATACGTTATTTGCTAGGGTCTTAGTATTTGTGTGTATATTAGCTTTCTGCTTTTTAGGTTTAATTTGCTCTTTCGGTTAATGAGGGGAAATAGTTTTCCGAGGGCTTATCTTATTTTGCGAGATGTTTTTTTGATGTGTAGCTTCCAAGTGAGTCTTTTGTCTGTTGTGATTCCTAGGTATGTGATGGTGTCTTGCCAGGGTGTTTGATTGTTTGCGATTTGTAGTTTTTCTTCAGGGTGAGATTTATGTTTGGATATTAGTATTGCTTGGGTCTTATCGGGATTTATTTGGATTTTCAATTTGTTGAGCCAGTTTGTGATTTGGTTTATGGAATTTTGGAGGTATTTGAGTGCATATTTGGGGTTGATTGATACGGAAGCGATGGCAAGATCGTCTGCGTAGGCGAATATTTTAGATGTGATTGGTTTTGGGATGTCTGCTGTGAAGATGTTGTACAGTTCTGGGGAGAGCGGGGAGCCTTGTGGCACTCCTGCCTCAATTTGTCTTTGTGAAGAAAGTGTTTGGTTGATTTTGATTTGGAAAGTTCTTTGTCTTAGGAAGGAAGCGGTCAGTTGTATGAGTTTTGGGGGGTAGTTTGCTTTATGCATTTTCCAGATTAGACCTTCATGCCACACTTTATCGAACGCTTTGGAGGTGTCTAGTGCTGCTGTGGCTACTGATTGTTTCTTGGTTACATTGGTATTGATTAATTCTGTTAATCTCAGTACTTGCTGTTCTGTGGAGTGCCGTTCTCGGAAACCGAATTGCTCTTCTGGGATGATTAGGTGAGTTTTGTCGTGGTTTTTTATTCTTTTTAGAATTATGGACTCTGTGATTCTTGCTAGGGTCGGGAGAAGCGTAATTGATCTGTAGCTGGTTGGTTCTGATGGTGGTTTTTGAGGTTTTTTGATCATCACGATTGGTCCTTTTTTCCATTGAGTTGGGTAGTGAGATAAGTTTAATGTTGCATTTATTATAGATGTCATAGCTGCTATTTGTTCTTTCGGGAGAAGTTTTACCATTTTGTTGTGTCCTGGCGATTTTTTGATCTTCAGGTTTTTTATGATTTCTTTAATTTCGTTTGGTGTGGCTGGCGTGATTGTTTCGTTTGTTTGTTTGCTGATTATGCTGGCGACTTTTCTTTTTATTTCGTTTTCGTGTGCCGCGTTTGAAGCGGTTCCTGGGTCTTTTGTGAATTGTTTCTCCATGGTCGATGCAAAATTTTCCGCTTTTTCTTCGTCTGTTATGGAGGTTCCAGTGGGGTGGCGCAGAGGGGGAATTTCTGTTTTTGTTGTTTTTATTGCTTTAATCATCTTCCAGACTGAGTTATCTTTGGTGCTGAGTGTTGAGAGCTTTTCTTGCCATTTTTCGTTGTTGTGTTCTTGAATTTTGCTTTTGACTTCCTGTTGTAGTCTGTTGGCTTCTCTTTTTAGTATCGGGTCTTGTGTTAGTCTCGCTCTTCTTAGCATTCTGTTTTTGTTTCTGATCGCTTCCTTGATGTCTGGCGGAATTGCGTTTGGGTTTGTGGGTTTCTTAGTTTTGGTGACGGTGCTTACTGATTTTGCTGTTTTGATGTCAGTGGTTATTTTTTCAACGGCTTTTTCAAGGTCTTCTGGATTGTTTATTTGTGGGTTTGGGCCTGTGTTGTCTTTTAAATAAGTTTGAAATTTTTGCCAGTTTATGTGTTCTGGGATTCTAAGTCCTCTGTGTTGGTGTGGTTTCCTAGTGTGATTATTAGTGGTATATGGTCTGATGAGAATTCGTGGGCGCAAGTGATATTTAGGTTTTGTTCTAGGTTTCTTGTAAGGACTATGTCGAGGACGTCTGGCTCTGAGCCTTCAGTGAAGTGGGTTGGTTCTCCTGGGCTATCTATTGTTAGGTGATTTTCTAGTGCGTAGTTGTATAGGATTCTTCCATTTGTATTGTTTGTGTGGCTTTGCCATTTGGAGTGTTTTGCGTTTAAGTCTCCGGCGATCAGTATAGGTGTGTCGTTGTTGAAGATTTTGTTTAGCTCGGGGTGTGTTAGCGTTTTGTTTGGGGGGTTGTATGCGGATACAATTTTTATTTTTTGATTATTTGTTATTTCAATTTGGATCTGTGTCATTTCCATATACTGTGTTGGCGGTGTGTCTAGTTGATAGTGGTGAATGTTTCTTTTAATGTAGATGGCCGTACCGCCTCCGATTCTCTCAACTCTGTCGTTTCTATATTATTTAATGTTGGGGATGTTGAATTTGTCTCCTGCTCTGAACCATGTTTCTGTTATTAGCATTATGTCAATGTCGTGATCTTGAATTAAGTTTATCAGTTCGGTCTTCTTTTTGGCAAGGCGGTTTGCATTCCATGCTGCGATTTGAAGCGATTTAGGTTTTCTGGTTTTATGTTCCATATTGGTTTTCCTTGGCTCTGCTGAATAACTTATACATATTCTGGCATTGTACTGCCATTTTTTGGATTTGTATGAGTGCTTCCTTTATATTTTTGGGACTGTCGATTATTCGGTCTTCCTGGGAGTGTTTTTCTGGTGCTTTGGTCGTTGCTGAGTAAGTGGCGGTTATTGGGGTTTGAATGTGTGGTTTTGTGTTTATTTTTGGGAATTTTGTACATCCCCTGTAGCTGGCTGGGTGGGGCCCTTGGCAGTTTGCGCATCTGGGTGGCTCGTCTTTTGGTTTTCCGCAGTCGGAAGTGTGGTGACCTTTTCCGCATTTGACACATCTTGGGGGTGCATGACATCTGCCTTGTGAGTGTGCGAAACGTTGGCAATTATGACATTGGGTTGTGCCTACTTTTTCTTTTAGGGTTTCCACCGTTATTATGAGGCCTAATATATCTTTTAGTTGGAAGATATTTTTTTCTTCTCTTGGAACTAGTGCGAGTATCATTGGCATTGGTCTCTTTGTTCTTGGGTGTTTCATTCGGAAGATATTTTGAGGGTTGAAGCCTTTGTTTTCCAAGTCTGCTTTGATTTCCTCTATTGATGTTCTTTCTGGTATTCCTCTTAGTACTACGTGTAGTTGTTTTTTGTCTGGTAGTTGGAATGTGTGATAGGGTATTTGTTTGTGTCTAGTATTTTTACGGTTTTCCTGAAGTCTTCTATTGTTTCTGGATGGAATTTGATTCCGTCGGTTATGTTTTTTGCGTGGGTATAGTTTAGTTTTTTTGTTCTAAGTTCGGTGGTTAGCTGTGTCCATACTTCTTTGTTTCTCAGTATTATTGGGGGTATTTTTGGTTTTATTTCTGTTTGGTTTATATTGATAGAGGTTGTGCCTTGGGAGGCTTCTGTTTGTTTATTTTTGTTGCTTAGTGTGTGTCTTTTATTTTTGTTGCTGTTGGTTTCCTCGGTTGTTGGAAAATTGCTTTCATACTGGGTTAATTTTGGTGTATTTTCTTGTGTGTCGTGGAGGTTTTCCTCATTTTGTAGTATGTCAAATCTATTACTTACGGATATCTGCGATGATGTTTTGAATATTTTGTTTGGGAGAGCATTTTCTCGTGTGTTTTTTCTTTTTTGGTTCTTCCTTGACATTGTGGAGCTTATAGATTCGTTATCTTCGAGTCATAATCCATTTGGTTCAGGGAATTTGTGGTCTTTTGTTGCACTATAAATTCTTCCAGTTTGTCTGTCAGTTTCTTGATCTGCTCGGTTAGGGCGGTTACTTGATTTTCTAGGAATTTAATCCTGACGTCTTTTTCCGATAACAGCTCGCGAAGGAGCGGGGCCTCCGCTGCCATTTTAACTTGTTTTCACTCGGTTTGCACTCATTTGGGTCCTTTCCCGGTTTTTAAACTTATATTACACTAGTTTAGGGTCTTTTCCTACTTTTTCACTATTTTATAACACTGTAATTTGAACAATGATTTGTTGAGTAAATCATAATATGCTCGATTAATTTGCACGTCTTGATCCAACGGCTATTGGTCGAAAACGTCGAAAGACGAAATAGAAAACAAGAGCACACTTTGTAGTCTGGCTTGACGCTGATCTATTCAGACTTCGGTCCGTGCGTCGAGAGAAATTCCTTCATTGGCTCTAAAAATCGTCGGACTTTCTCTATTTAGACCTCGGTTCGTGTTCTGTTAGTTTACGGTTTGTTCCGAGTAAACTCCATTCACCTTAAGAATACAATAGATAAGTTGCGAACCACGAAGTCTTTATTAATTACCTATTAGGTGTAGGACAAAATTACAAAAAAGATATGAGATATAAGAAGATTTTGCTATCATCTTGGAATCGATCATGGCGGCGCTGCGATCGAAAAACTTCCGTTTAAGAGATAAGCAGGTCGTGCGACCACTCAAATTATACGTGTCTGTAAGACGAATTCGACTGTCACATCGACGCCATCTTGGAATCAAAGATGGTGGCGCTGCGATCGAGAAAGTTTCACTTTCAGAGATAAGTAGGTCGTGTCGACCACTTCAAATTAAACGTGTCGGTAAGACAAATTCGATTGTCATATCGGCGCCCTCTTGAAATCAAAGATGGCCGACCTAAAAGATCGAAAAACTTCCGCTTAAGAGATAACTAGGTCGTGCGACCACTCAAATTATACGTGTCGATAAGACGAATTCGACTGTCACATCGACGCCATCTTGGAATTAAAGATGGTCGACTAAAACGGTCGAGAAAGTTTCCTTTCAGAGATAAGTAGGTCGTGCGACCACTCAAATTAAACGTGCCGGTAAGACGAATTCGACTGTCACATCGACGCCATCTTGGAATCAAAGATGGCCGACTAAAACGGTCGAGAAAGTTTCCTTTCAGAGATAAGTAGGTCGTGCGACCACTTAAATTAAACGTGTCGGTAAGACAAATTCGACTGTCACATCGACGCCATCTTGGAATCAAAGATGGCCGACTAAAACGGTCGAGAAAGTTTCCTTTCAGAGATAAGTAGGTCGTGCGACTACTTAAATTAAACGTGCCGGTAAGACGAATTCGACTGTCACATCGACGCCATCTTGGAATCAAAGATGGATGGCCGACTAAAACGGTCGAGAAAGTTTCCTTTCAGAGATAAGTAGGTCGTGCGACCACTTAAATGAAAGCGCTGAACGGGGGGAACACGAAGGAATCAATTCCCTAGCTGCCGCGAGCCCCCCTAACGGCGAGCGGCCCTCAACGCGCAAAGCGCGTTCTTCACAATTTTTTTTTTATAATCTCACCACCCTCTCAAAAAAAAAAACAACGTCGAAACAAACGTCGGAGCGAACCGCTGGTTGCAAACAAAGAAGTTGTTAATAAAGAATTTTACGAGAATTTTGTGCGAGCGTGCAAAGAACCCAACAAATGCGTTCATAGATGTTTAAAATAAAACAAAAGAAGAAGATTACGCCCTGAAACTGAAAGAATTTCATGTTATCGACGAATATGTACGTTATTAAAAAATAAACAAATTAATTTCTCAATAACGAATAACGTAGCAAGATGTATAACAGTTAAACAGATATTGTTCTGGAAACTTCAAGAAAACGAACTAGTTAGATCAAGAAGGTTTGAGATGTTATGATTTTTCATGAAACCTGGTAACTCTGGTTATTCTCACGACGTGGAAGCGTCCAATTACTCTTCAGCGTCCGACTGCAAACAAGGAACAGAGCCGTTTATGTTCCAGCTCAATTCGGTGTAGCTATCGATCGCGGAGAACGAGAAGTAAACATTCGCAATTAAGTGTAGCAGCAGCTTGAGGATATCGAATTGCTGAACACTGCAGCCCACTGTGTCTAATTTTTATGCTTTCTAATTAATTCGGTATATATTAAGCCACATGCGAACGTAAAAAGAGCAACTGGTTTGAGCCTGTGCAGTTTCCTGTCTGCTACTACAGCTTGCTGACATCGCCCTAATTAATCCTGAAAGAAAAAGGTCGCATCACACTCAAACGAAACTTGATGGATTCTTTTAAAAATATTTATGATTTCCTGTTTGTGAATTTTCTAATTAACTTTGTCACTTTGGTGACGATATAAATAATTCCTTTTCTAAGAAGAACTTTCCAAATTTGACTGTGTATAATACCTACTAGAAACACAAAATAATGCGGATTTCGTTGATGATCAGGACGCCTTTCCGCATAAAGACCTGCCTTCCCCCGACATTCTTCGTATAAACTATGCACGTTTGCGTATTTTTGAAACGTAAAATCGCCCTTCGCAAACACTAAAACACTAAACCGATTCTCTTGACGAAGGTTGAGGCAGGTTAAGGATTCCGTTCGACCTCATCTACGGTACGTTTTAAAAATGTATTCGTTTAAAAAGAAACTTTTACGTCATTTAGGCAATTGAATAAAATTCCGGGCTAACTGAGAAACTCTTGAAGAAACTTATTGCCCAGAGCAAACCTAGATGTTTATTTTTAGACGTCCCCTTCTAAACGGGAGAATTAATTTAAAAGTCGACGGTATATTTCTTGCGCGCGACTCGCTACGCAGTCTTCGAAGAATCAATAAAAGGCAATAATGATTTGTGCTGACTTTAATCTGCGGATTAACGAGTTCTAAATATAATCGCTCGGGTAAATAAACTATCGAATGCTACTGGTTTTCTATTAATTACACGTATTAAACGGCTTCGCGAGACGAGCTTCCTGGCGCCACCTTGTGTCTTGTAAATTACATAAATGTATGTAATTCTAATTAAACAGATGATCAGCTGCGTGATGTTGTAAGTCAGAGACGTGTCGAGATAAGTCCTCGGCGGGCGCCATTGTAAAAGTGCGTCCAGCCAAGGCCTGAACGAACAACTCAATACGCTTGTAACTCGAAGAACATTGATTGGAATGAATTCGTGCCGCTCTTTAATATGGAACTAACTAATGATAATCTTCTTCGACTTTCATTCTTGACTACTCCATGACGATTGAAAATTCCGATAGCGCAACCGAAGGCGTTTTGCAACAGTTAATTGTTAATATTGCACGGATTTATTAATTTATGCAATCAGCTACGATCTCGTGTGAAAGTACGATCACTTTCGTTTTCTCGGAATTCTTTATGATTTCTGTTTAAAATTGATTTATTTCGGGGATTTTTTTGCGGGATTAGTTGTTGCGAAGCAAATTCTAAGAATTCGCGTTACTTGCTGACTATGTTAGATGACTCCGTGTGTTTCTTGATTCTTTAACAAAGTTGATCCTTAAGAGAGTAAATATTCAAACTTTAGGTTACAAAACATGATCTCCTGCCCTTTCTAAATATCTGTGCCATCTCTGAACCTATCGTTCAAATCCAGTTTGGAAAAAAGATTTATCTGTAGTTGCTGGATGGGACACAATTGACCATCAGAGTTTCTGGATTATCTCAACTGTGGCAAACCTACCTGCAAATCTTGGGCTGGCAAATTAAGTTCGTCCCGAATTGCCGGTTAAACTCAACGGGACGGGTCGAGGTCTTACGTAAGCCCAAAACAAAGGGCAGAAATTAAGAAAAATAAAAGTCACCAGTTCTGGCACACTTGCCTTCGGCACGAGTCCGCGTGTACGCGTGTACGTGTGTTCTTTCTGAAATGTACATCAATAATTTTAAACGAACTGATTACGATCCCAGCAAATCGTCTTCAATACATTCCTTAAACGAAATAAATTTTTTTATGTTTTATGTTTACGTCTCACGTCGGTAGTTTTGAATGAATGAATGAATTAGGATCCTAGCAAATCGTCTTTAAAGGCCCTGTCACAATAGTGTTAATGGTAATGTTAGTAATTGCACTGTTCCCGCGATAGTGTTACCGATGTTAATTATTTTAAATTTGCCGCCCGCAGGGGCCGGAGACTAAGCGTCTTAAGGTAATAAAAACGGAATAAAATTTATATTTACTTTTATCAACAGATTTACACAACGTATTTATAATAACTTTACACAAGCGCATGTTGACATGAGCTCTGTATTAGCGTTAAGGTTAAAATTTATCTAAATATGATAGTCCGCATGCGCCGTAGCCATATATTCATTAGTGGATGTTAAACAACCAGCATCTTACGTCAACATCACTATTAACATTATTGTGAACAATCTACGTCTGTCACCATTTTCTGGTTAACATTACGTTACCATTAACACTATTGTGAAAGGGCAGTAATACATTCATTAACTGAAAGAAAATTCCCTTGCGTGTATCTGTATACTCTAACAAAAATATGTCGAACTGTCAACGGTGTTTACTGTCAAAGGTTTTGTTTACCTTTTCGAGGTATTCTATTCGTTTTATTTTCTTTTCTGTATCTACTGGATGTTAATTAAAAAAAACCTACACGCATTGACAGATGATAGTAGAGACCAAAACAAGAAAAAAATTCTAATAAACCCAGATCCAATTCTCAATGGTTTTCGAGATATGGGACTTTGAAATTTTGAAAGTCGCCCCACCCTTTTCCGGGAGTACGGCCCTGTAGCGGCCCTCCCGGTCGTCCGATCTTCAAACGCGCGGCGGCATCGCGTTCCTCGTCATTTTCTGCCATACGATGACGTGCAGCTCGATTCGATCCGAGCCCCCTAAGGTACCGTAAAAAATTCCGGAAGAAAAGCTTGCAAATTCGACAAATTTCAAAAAATCATATCTCGAAAAAACGCATTTTCCCGGGATATAGGCCCCATAGGTTAGGTACCCGGGGAGGTCTTCTTGCGTGTGAGAGAGTTTAAAAAAATTCTAAGATCACGTTTTCGAGAAATTTTCGAAAATGTGTAAAAATGGCGGTTTTCGGGCCATAACTAAAATTCAGGACCGGAACAGATATAAAGATTTTGCTGCCCCATACCTACGTTCCGAGTTTGGTCCGATTCGGTCCGTAAGTAAGGGCGGTGGAATTTTTTGAACGATCAAAAACGGCCATTTTTGGATACCCCCATATAAAATCTTCCATCCCCCCCGCGACCGATCGCAAAATCGACCTTGCCGTCGGTTTCTCGGATCTTTTCTGCCATAGGTACCGAAAGGCTCGTCGTTATCCAATCACGTTTAAGCGTCGAAAAGTGGTCGGAAAACGTGCACCCCCGAACGTTTCGCCCCCTGGCTCCCGACAGCGACGGGCGATCGCTTCCCAATCGCCACCAAAAATCATCCGAACGACGTGTCTAAAACACGTGTTTACGGATTTCCATAAAAAAATTTCTAGCGGCCGCAATATCGAAAAAATACGCAAAAACGGGCAAAAACGGTGTTTTTCGGGGTGCATTCCGAAACGGGGGCGAAATCGAAAAATCCATTTTCTAGGAAAGTTGGCAATCAAAATACTTGGATCATTTTTCGAAATTCCTGCAAATAAGGGCGTGGTTGCTCCGAGAGTGCATTTTTTGCTTAAGATTTCTTATTATATGAACCAGAGCTTCGCTCCGGCATTTGTTTCGACGTTGTTTTTTTTGAGAGGGTGATGAGATCAGAAAAAAACTTTTTTGAAGAACACGCGTTGAGGGCCGCTCGCCTTTAGGGGGCTCGCGGCAGCTAGGGAATTGATTCCTTCGTGTTCCCTCCGTTCGGCGCTTTCATTTGAGCGGTCGCACGGCCTACTTATCTTTGAAAGGAAAGATTCTCGACCTCATAAGTCGGCCATCTTTGATTCCAAGATGGCGTCGAGTCACGGTCGAGTTCGCCTCGCCGACACGTTTAATTTGAGGGGTCGCACGACCTACTTGTCTCTTAAAATGACATAAATTGAGAATTGGACTTGGGTTTATTAAAATTTTTTTCTTGCTTTGGTCTCTACTATCACCTGTCAACGTGTGTAGGCTTTTTTATTAACACCCTGCATTGTCAAGGAAGCTTTAAATATAAAAGCTTACTGGGATAGACTAAATAGGGTTCTGGATGTCGTTTTCAGGTCTCAGGATTCAGGAAATTCTTCTATCAAGAAAATTTTACGTTTATTTGATCAAACTGTGAATCGTATTTTTATAATAAAATAAAATAAAATTAAATTAAATATTAACTGAATTTGTCGGAAACGTTAGAGTTAAATTTCAACGCTGACTGCTTTTGAATCTAGTTTGAAGTACATTCAATTAAATTTAATATAAACAGGTTCGATAAAATTGAAACACGAAGCACGGATCCGCTTTTCGCTCACAAAAAATATAAGTAAGTAAACATCGAGTATAAGTTAATCTAACTCCGCGCGTCAACAATCGTTTGTTTCGATACAACACATCAGCACTATTGTAAATAATTGTAAATAAAACAAAAGAATTCGACTTTAAGTCTTCCGAAAAGTGTGCGTATCAGCTGTACTAAAGCCGCTCGAGAATCAAATGTCCGGGAGGCCTGCGTCAAATATGTCAACTCGCGTCTTCGAGAGAAGGAAATGGATCACAACGATGCTACCAGAATTTTCTACCACGACTCACAGATAAACCAACCAGGTAGCCTCGAATAAAAGCTCCAGTAAAGCGTCCGGAATAAAATCTCCGATAAAAGTCCTGAAACGAACCTCCAATAAAAGCCTAATTAAAATTACGAAAAACAACATTACAGCCTGAATTGCGCCGAGAATTTTCTTGTCAAAATTACCCGATTTAAGTACAGAAATCAGGCTTCGAAAAGCATAAGGAAATGCCTTCAATGCCTCTGTCAATGCACGGGTTAATATATCTTCCGTTCACTATTCAGTCAAACGTTCCAGTCTGATGAACACACAAGATAGTCAGAGAGCCTAAGAAACGACGACGTGCGCTCTAGATTTTGAGCAGAAAAACTGATTCGTTCGTAGAAGCTTCAATGTTGACGAACAAGTACAGCTAGGGGGGTTGTTAAGAGATGACAGTCGAATTACCTAGGGGAGCGAGTGAAATAGAGCATTTCCGTGTAGCGTTTCGTCTGGTTCTGCAATGTTTTGAAATCTGATGAAACGAAAGTAAAACAAATAACATATTTTGGTTCCCACAAATTTTGAAACCGTAACACAGTGTGGGGTTTTGCACTGTCATGGTTGTCATGCAAATTTCTGTTTGGTCTTTTCTTTCTGATGTCTTTCTTAAGCTTTTTTAACGTCAGGATGTATCGATGGCTGATTTTAGTGATATTCAACGACGATCTCAGACCACAGTTGCCACAACTTTCCTGGTAGACGTTTGCACTTTAAATTTCTTTGGACGTGGTTTCTGACCTCCGTTTCATCTCCAGTTACTCGAGAGAATTTATGAGATCCGCGCAAATCTCCTTGAGTTCATTGACCCACTGACGTGGAACCCATCTAGCATATACCTTAGAATATCCAAGATCGTCTATAATCTTCTCCACATCTCCAAGTATTAACAATATTCCGAAGTGTCAGATGTCGATTTTCACGAATCTTTGCATCGATGCACAACTTCCTTTCATCTCTTCAACTAGTGGTCTGTCTTTCTGAGCGTGGTTTTTCAAAAATATCGGTTTTACCGCCCCCAAAAATTTAACCAGAAACAAAACAAGGAGGGAAAAGAAAGTGAGGTTAAGGGAAGAACTTCGTCTCTATCTAAATAATGGCGTTCAAACCACCAAAACTATTTACCAAAAGAGATAATCCAACAGCTGAATGGGAAAATGGAGGCGGGCATACGAAATTTTTATGGAAGTAGCAGAGCTTGGTGCCAATCCCATGTCACAGCAAAGAGCAGCCCATGGGGTTGGAACTCTACTAAATATTCAGTTTCGTGGAAGAACAAGGACAGCCAGCCACAGGTTACAACATTCTAGATACCATGACGACACATTATCAGCCCTATAAAATACCATCATTGTAAGACAATTGTGTTTCTCAGAAACACAATTAGTTAAACAATATTGGAAGCTTAGACATGAAATAGTACAACAAGACGGCTTACTATTCAAAGGAAATATATTTATCGTACCGAGTATATTTAGGAACCCATCAAGGTATTAACGCCTGCATATTCAAAGTACTGACCGGGAATGTATAACACCTCTGTAATATGCCAGATCCAACATGAAATAGCCAATTATCGCACATTCCATAGAAGAGTTACCCTGACCAAAAATTAGAATGGATTTCCAAGTCAATCAGAAAGACTACCTGGTTACTGTTGATTGCCCTTCCAAATTCATTAACTGCAAAAACAGCAACAGCAGTTGGTGATCATGGCATCCCACAAACTATTATGAGCGAAAACGGCCCACCCTTTAATTCGAAAGAATTTTACAACCTAATTAAAGATCAAGACAGTAACATCGAGTCCGACGTATTGTCACGTTTGAAAAATTATTGTCTAAAACTTTTAGAGTTACACAAAATTTAACGCGCGTCTTTTTAGGTTTAATTGACAAAATTGTTTAGTTAGCATTTCACAAGTACGGTCATCGACACGGGCTTAATCGCCGCGGAAGTTGTCTAGCATGAATTACCGACGTCTGCTTAGCTTGCAGGTCAAATTCTTTCTCCGTCGATGGAACTTATGCAAAATTAACGTTTTCATAGAGGGAATTCCATGCTGACAAATGAAAACCAAGTTGTTTGAACTTACTTAAGAATGCTACACAACAATTCGTATTTCATTCAAAACAATTAAATTGCTCGCTCATTAAATGTGGCGCTGACAATTTTGGAACATCGATCCTTGGACCCGAACCTTTGGAAGCGTACTTCATGGCATCCGGCACGGGTGATATAAAAAGGGAAATTTGTAAATCAAATAGTCAATAGTTGATTAGTTGTTAATCAATGAGTTGTATAGTCGGAAACAGTCGATAGGCAGTTTCCAGAGTATTCATTAATATAATTGGTTTAATGTATTCGGTGAATTTTATTTGTGACTTCTGAATCGGTCCTTGGGGGCGGCGTTTGGTCGAGTATGGTGCGAAGAGGCGAGCTAATGTAAAATTTAAATTAATTGTTATGTTTCGTTCGCCAATATCCTGCCCTGCAAGCGAATGCTCGATATAAGGGAAAACGTAACGTAGTTGCGACCCCCTTATAACATAACTACGTTGACTACATTTCCCTTACAACGTAATGATGGAGGCGCACTTAAAAAAGGATTTCTTTTTGGGAACCAACGTTTTTTGCAACGTAACAAGGCGGAGTACATCCCTTCCGTTCTTGACATGGTGTAAGCGCCGAAATTATAACGATCTTTTCGTATCTTGATATGGTAAAGGTTTTGAGATTATCTTATCGTGACATGGTGGAGGCGTCGGACATTAGATAATAATTTTTCAAACGTGACACTATCCCCAATCCAATGGAGGTGTGGAACAACAAGAGCCCTGCTCATCAAAGCAAACAAAGCAGGGACAGATTTCCATTGGGTAGTTAACAGATGTGATGACTAGCTCGCCACTATCACAAGACCCGCTGAAACCAAAATTCGACATCGAACAAACTATCGAAAACCTACAAAAGGAACGCCAAGCTAGATACTAATATCACAAGTGTCCGTCCCCCGGTGAGCTAAAAGTTGTCGTCCAAAGGAAAATTAGATCCTTAATGTTATAAAGTTGAATCGGAAACTGGCGGAGTAGTGAGAAGGGACAGAATTCACCTACGACCGATACCAACACCAGAGAGCGTGACACCTACAGTACTGATAGTAGACCAAGTGAATCGAAGCCATCTCCACGTAAGAACAGAGAAAACGTACACCTGCATGTTTGAAGGACTATATTACTACTTTGTAACAAAGTGATTTTGTTACCTAGAGTTTTTATTATTTATGGTTACGAGTTTAGTTAATTTTTGTACATATTTAATTAGGATGTACAGAATAAAGTTATATTTTGGGTGGGTGTTCCAGCAGAGTGGGGCTCCCTTCCACTCGCAAGCCTTTATAAGCGCACCGAGAGCGCGTATTAAGGCAGTCAATCGCCAAGTCATCTGTCTGTCGGTGCATGACTCTAATGCACTCAGGCTCGATTGTACAATCATAGTTTAACTTTAAGCTTCGCTTTATTCCCATAGCATCAATTGTAAAGACAATTATTTCCATAGAAATAAAACGAAGTTTAAAGTTAAACCATGATTGTACAATCGGGCCTAAGCGACTTGGCCCCAGTCCCTTACCTACCAGACATGGGTGTCTCGTATATACCGTCCCTTTGAGTGGGTATTTCGCTCATACCTACCAGATACGGGGGTTTCGTATATACCGTCACCTTTGAGTGGGTGTCTCGCTCATACCTACCTGTAATAAGTTCCTTAGTAACAACTGCACACTTTAATATTTTAACACTTTATTTGTCTCTGTGTTTTTACAATAATGTACTTTGTACGTAAGCTACACAAGGTACCAGTCCGTTACCTAATCTAATATCTGGATACCCCCTAAAGAGTAATGATTGTGTTGCCTAACTTCACCACACAGTATTGCCACACGCACACACTCTTATTCCCTATGAGATCTCCCTTTTCCAGTTACATTACATAATCACTCAGATAGGAAGGCGTATGCTTAATTCTATTAGATCGTCTTAACGGTACAGTACTATTATCATGCCCTAAGACGGATCTGTTTGGTCGAGATTCTTCTCTGGGTTGATTATTATTGTTGGGCTCTAAATTCCGAGCATTCTTAATCATGACTTCAGGTTGATTTTCACAACTGTTATTTTTCGAATTTCGAGCAAACATATCCTCGCACAATGGTGGTATATCTACGCTAGAATAATCTCTACGCAAGAACCTTCTATTTCTTTCTAATATCAATCCCCTATCTAACTTTACTTTGTACGACTTTGGTCTGGCTAGTTTTTCTATAATTACACCTCGTTCCCAGGCTCGTTTCCCTGTTTGCAGTACAATACGGTCACCGATGTTTAATGGTTCCAAGTGCCTTGCTTGTCTATCATAATACAATTTGTTCTTTGCTTGATTCGCGGACAATTGTTTCGAATAGTCCTTTACAATTTTTGGTTTCATCAACTTATCTACACACGGCAACAATCCATTTAATCTTCTATTGTATAACAATTGCGCCGATGATGGCGAACCTGGTTTAATAGGTGTGTTTCTGTATTCTAGTATTGTTAAATGTTTATCTTTACCGTCTGCTGTAGCTTTCTTGATTAGATTCTTAATCGTTTGAACATGTCGTTCGATGAAGCCATTAGATTGCGAGTATCTCGCGGATGATGTTACTAATTCAAAACCCCAATCTTTAGAGAATTTGCGAAATTCTTTACTGACGAAATTAGTGCCGTTATCTGCGGTACTCCGTGTCTTGCGAAAACCGCTTTTGTTTCTTCTATTACCGTTCCCGCCTTCATATTCTTTAATTCAAAAACGTCCGAGACTTTTGAGTACACATCAACTATCAGCAGGTGCTCTATGCCTTGTATGTGAAATATATCCATTGCCACGTGTTGCCACGGCTTGGATGTTAAAGTTTCTTTTTGGTTAGCTTTAGAGTTAGATAGGCATATATAACAACTACTGACTTTATCATTTATCTGTTTCACCATCATGGGCCAATACATGCATTCTCTCGCCCTATTGATAGTTCTCTCTACTCCCATATGGTTATAATGCGCTCGTTCTAACATCTCTTTTCTCAACCTTTGTGGTATAACTAATTGCAACCCTTTTACAATCACGCCTTTTTGTTCACTAAGTTCGCCGCGAACTGGCCAGTATAGCCTGATCGATTCAGGTACTTGTTTCTTATCTGATGGTCACCCTTCTATTATGATTCGCTTTAATTCTTGCATTTCTGGGTCCGACTTTGTTTCATTTATTAGTTCAGTTAGTTTCGCATTAGTGATATTGTACATTTCATAAATCATATTAACTTGTAATTCTGACTCGTCTTTCAGCTCAAAGTTTTTGTCATCGAAGCTCGCTCTCGACAATGTATCCGCGATATACAGATTCCGCCACATTAAGTAGGAACACCCGAGTGCTCACGAAGCAGTCCAGTCTTAGTGTGAGCGTGCGATCCTTTCGAAACGGTCGGCGCGCGGCGGTCTCGAGAAAATCTCATTTCTTTGTAATCTGATACGTAATTACATTGCGTATAAACATATTAATAATTGTTTATAAGAAATGTAAATATTCACGTAAATTATAAATTTCCATTGTTGATACGATAATTAAAAATAAGAATAATAAATAAATTTGTTCTTGGGAAACTAAAAAAGTACAAATAAAATAAAAAGAATGCTAAACCGATAACAGCCTTATGACAAAAACTGAAATAAAAGGTAAAGTACCCTAATGAAAACAAAAATAACGAGAAATACTGTAATGTGATCGCAACGCATGTAATCCAAACGCTAGCATACAAGCGACTGCCGGTGCTTGACGATTTAAATTCTGTGCCTAGTTAGAGTGGTTTCATCTGTATAATTTACTTCTTGGTTTATACTGTACATCTAAATCGTAACCTTGCAACTTAAGTCGGAGTCTCTGTAACATTTTTTTTTCTTAAATTACGCAAATTCATTGTCAAATCCGTTGCATTAGGAATAAATCTCGATACGTATGTAACCATACCTAGAAACCTACTTAACTCCTCTTTGTTTAGTGGAGTCGGAATTTTTTCTATTGCTTTAACTCTATCTTTATCTATAGTAATTCCCTTTTAATTCAAGATATGCCCCATGAATTTGACCTCTTTTTGACTAATTTTACATTTTTCTTTGTTAAATTTTACTCCTACTTCTCTCGCTTTTTCTGATACCAGTTTTAGTCTAGTGTCATGTTCTTTCTGATCTTTTCCCGAAATGAGAATGTCATCGATGTAAATTTTGACTCCATCAATGTTTCCAAATATGTCATTGAAAGTAGAATGAAACATCTCTGGATAGCACCTTGTCTCTGCTGCCCCTTTGTGTCTGCCGCTGTTGTTGCCCAAAGTTCTTCTTTACTGCCTGGACTGCTGCAGGTTGTGTTTCCATCTCCTTGAGCTGCTCCTGTGTTTGCTCTGCTGCTTTACCCATCTTAATTGCTCGAGCTAAAGTGAGGTTGTTTTCGGCCAGCAATCTCCTTTTGAGGTTTGGGTCTCGAACCTCTTGTACAATCTTGTCTTTGATTAGCCTATCACGTGTGTCTCCAAAGTCACAGAGGGCACGGATCCTTCTCAACTCGGTGACAAAATTGTCGAACGTCTCTGTCGGACCTTGTGTTCGACAATTAAACTTGTATGTTTCCACGCTCGTGTTTATCTGTGGCACAAAGTAATCCTTCAGTTTATTTGATACTGTATCATACACTAACCTCTGCTCTGATGTCAGCTCCAAGGTGTTGAAAATCTCATTGTCTCTTCTCCAGCCACGTGCAGCAAAATTGCTGCTTTGACCCCGTCGTCCTTCTGATTACCTCCCGAAGTCGTCATATATACATCGAACGTTTGTTTCCACTGCTTCCATTCCTCGGCCATGTTGCTAGCGTTCAAATTTAGGCATCTCGGTGGCTTTAGCCCGTCCATTTTTATTTTTATGATTGGTATCGAATTTTATAAAATATACTACATCACTGACTGCGCCATGTAATAAGTTCCTTAATAACAACTGCACACTTTAATATTTTAACACTTTATTTGTCTCTGTGTTTTTACAATAAGTACGTAAGCTATACAAGGTACCAGTCCGTTACCTTAAAATCTAATATCTGGATACCCCCTAAAGAGTAATGATTGTGTTGCCTAACTTCACCACACAGTATTGCCACACGCACACACTCTTATTCCCCATGACACTACCAGATACGGGTGTTTCGAACATACCCGTCCCCTTTGAGTGGGTGTCTCGCTCTTACCTTCCAGATACGGGCGTCTCGTATATGCCGTCCGATTTCTGGAGCCCGAATCGTACCGTTAAATACCGAGTTTTAGTCACGTTTAAATCGGCCGCGAGTTATGCATACACTTTCCAAGATGTAAATATATGTAAGTATAAATTTCACTGTGAATAAAGTTGTGTTGACGTGTTTTTATTTACGCCGACGAGCAAACCCGAACCGCCAAACCGACGTCGAGCAGGGCAACGGAAACAACACCAGAGAGAGAGAAAGACGACCCGTTACAAATTATACAAAGCTAAGAAGTTTAATTACATCGAAGTAGAAAGGAATGTAACACCACATACACTTTTGAAAGCCTTTCATTAACTTCTGAAGTCGAGCAACCTTCGTTATCCGAACATTCTATCACAGTTCTTTGTTTTAATTTGCTGTCCATATTAAAAATAGTTTTAAAAACGTAACAAATGGCATAAGAAAACGTGATGATTATGTTGATTTGGCTTTTACAGGACAACAGGCAACAATTACTATACAAGTCTGCACTTTGTAATTTCTATTTTTATTGAAGAGAATAAAATTTGGAAAATTTTCTTAGAAAATATAGAAATCTTAAGGCGACACATTTACATGCCTCACCTCCGCTTATTTAAATATAAATGCATTAATTATTAATCATCTCGTTCGAATTTAGTTTACTGGAAATTTCTCAGTTCGTGTGATAACGTATTGCGTTATTTACGTCCCAAATATGCACATTTTTACGTGAGTGGGTCGATAATAATTTTATGGCGAGTACTTATATAATCTGGTTTGCCCTAAAGCGGACTTTATTGCGCAGATAAGCCAGCAATGTTTCGAAAATAATTTTCTGAGATACAGTTACTAAATTTAAGTCGATTAGCCACGACCAACCGACCCAATCTTGTCACATGTAGGTTGATTGAAAATTTAGGGCTAACATATGTATCTCCAATTGGGCCTTCGAAAATCGTCCATAACTCCATAATAGATTAGTTCGCGGAGCCTAGAAGTTCCGAACTAGTTGCCCACCGAAGTAACGATCGATTTTAACAACGCCTTCAAGCGTACAACTTTCGTGAATTCATGGATTTGATGGTTCCAAACCAGTCCGGAACTGCTCCGCGAACAAAGTTAAAATCACATACATTTCCGGAGATTAGCTGTTTTCGCATTTCGATAGTAACAGGGTTCAATAAATACGATCAACTTAAAAAATTGAGAAAGATTATACAAATTAAGAAGAAATGTTTAATAAATGATAGGGTTTCAAAATTCATTAAAATTATTATTAGTTTTCCGGATCAGCCTGGTTTTCCTTAATTTCGCAAGTCTGCAAAATATTGCACAAGTAGACAAATGCAATAACTTCCGCCACACGGAGTTGTTCTATTTGCGTAATTCTGTCACCGCAAAAATGTTAAGAGAACTACTCCTGAATTAAATTACTGACTTACCGGATGACAAGTGGCGATGTCTCTCAACAACGGTTCTCCCAAGCTAGCTCAATGGAGAAGGTCTGAGTATTTATTAAGGGCGCCAATTGTAAGAACTCCACATTCGAGACCCCCTCCCTAGGTCTCAATGTGTTCGCCTCAGGTAGAACAATAACTTCAGGAGATTTGCTTCACTTGTTACGCTCAGAGTAGGGGGCCGGCATGAACAAAACAAACACTGTGGTACAGAATTTATTGGTACACACTATGAAAAGCAGAGCACTATTATTCGGTAAATCACTCGATAAAATAAACAAATGGTTAACACGAACCGATAATCAGATTTGATCTTACAAACCGTAAGAGGCAATAACGTTAATTTGTCGTCTTAAATAATCTAAATTTTAATCTAATAGTTGGCCCAATATCGGCCCAAAACGGTAAAGCCAAGTAAATAAATAATCAAAGTTATTTATACGTCACATAGAGGTGGGGGTGTTCTCAGGTTGAGCCGTGTCAATGAAGGTGGCGTTAGTTGTCCGGTCCGGCGTCGGTTAACACGCATCGAAATTGCTTCAATCGGACAAAGCTACGCAGCAACGGACTTTCAAAACCCAAGGAGCTTAAAATGGGTGGTTGAAACCAGCAATTAAAAATAGCAATCGAAACCTAGCACTTGAAACGACCCTGGGGAGAACAAAATGGGCGACCATTAGCTTGCCGTAAATCACAAACGCAATAATCAAATCTCACCTGCTTTTAGCAAGATCGTTCGATTAAAACACAACAGTGTTTTACGGGGCAGCGCGAAGAACTTATTTCATTCCGGTAGAACCGTTTTAACTTTGAATAATGCACAGATTTTTGCAACTATTCACGGAAGAAAACTTTCACAAGCCGCTGTCTAAATGAGAAGTGATGAGCAAGCGCAAATGGCCGTTCAGACAGAAAACTTCTGGGCTCACACGAGAAACAATGGCGTAGCATTTTTATTTAAACGTATTCAGTTCCCATAATCTCTCAAGTTTATTCACCGACGCACCAAAAGAACTGAGTTACAACAACGTAAGTCTAGGGGTTGCACTGACGATTACGCGCTATATTATAAATATTATCAGTTTATTGCGGATTCCGAAGGGTCGTTCAACCGTAAACAATAAATAGGTCAGTAGGTAGTCCCTTAGCGCCGGCGGTAGAGTCAGGTAGCTGTAGCCGAGTCTAGACGGATAAGGGTAGTACATGTCTAATTGAAGTAATAAAAATTTGGATGACCCTTCTTGGGAATTCTCAGAAAACTAAACTTCGGTTCAGTTTCGATCCAGTTATTTAATTGGGCAATAAGTTTAATTTGTTTTTTGTTTGGGCAGTTTTATTGGTAATTTAGTTGTCCGTAAAAGTCAATAAACAAGGTGTCACACGTCGGCGTGTTACAGGCTCTTCCACCATGTTGAGAATTTCACCAAACTGTTTTGTTTAAAGTGAAGTTTGAACGGAGGATTTTACTCCGACTTTTGAGAAGCAAGAAAAAAAGGCTTTCGAAGCCTGATTTCTGCAAACAATCAGGTAGGATTTATATAAGCATTTTTTTGCGCAGCTCAGGTCGTTCATTTATCTAGGCTTTTTGTTCCGGACGTTTTACCGGAAGGTTTCAAACAGAGGTTCGCTTCGAGACTTTTACCGAAGTTTTACTGGAGTCTTGACCCGGGATTACCTGGCTGTGTTGTCCTTGGGTCGTGGTAGAACATTTCGGTGACTTTCGTTGCGTCCGTCCATCTTCGTTTGGCAAAATTGCCGGAAGAGGGAACTGGTTTCTCCGGATTCGCGGAGTGCCATACTGGACGCTACCTCCCGGATCTTCGATATTCAAAGAACGTTGGTGCAGCTGATGCACTTGCGCCTTTGGACGACTGAAGGTTATCATTTTAATTAAACGTTTGAGTTGATTTTATTTTTGGTTGTGAGCGAAAGACGGATCCGTGCTTTGTATTTCAATTTTACTTAACCTTAATCGTTTATTTAGTTGAACTTTCAAACCCGTTTGGTCGTGACGTGATCAATCATCACATCAATAAAGACAATTAAGTGTGCAATGCAGGTGACTTTTATTTTTAAATTTTACCTTTGTTTTGAGGGTTACGTATGACCCCGATTCGTCCCACTGAGATAGCCGGTAGTTGGGATCGTAACTTACTTTGCTCGCTCAACAATTTTGCAACCAGGTACGCAGCACCGTGCCAGTCTAATCGACGAAGGGGGTCATTCTAATTGGAGTTGCAAGTTACAACATGACAACTTGATATTGCCGAGCACTGTCGAGGTTTCACAACGTTGTATCCTGCTACTGCCGAGCATTACCGAGATTACAGTTACTTACCACGTTGCGAAGAAGGCACCGACGTTGCTAGATTGCAAATTCAATTAGATTGACTGCCTAAGAGAGATTAGCAGCAGGGAAGAAACAGCAGAAGAGGCAATAAACGTATTGCAATGTTTTTTTAATTAATGTAGTGCATGTCTCAAGATTTTTTTATGTTAGTGAACCTTTTTGAAGTCCTGGGTGTATTTCTTTTGTTTTAATTGCGCCCACTAAGCAGTCAATTTATGCAGTTGTTAGGTAGAGGCCTTAGTATATTTTTTTTTAAATTTGTAAATTTAGGTTACTTTTATTTAGTCTTCAGGAAATTTCTTTCCCTCTTTATCTTTTTATGTGTGTGTGTGTGTCAGTAATTCACGTCAGTAGTTTTAAATGGATTGGTTATGATCCTTGCAAATCGTCGTCAATGCATTCCTTAGTTGAAATGAAGCCTTGTTTGAGTGTGTGTGTGTGTGTCAATAGTTCACGTCTGCAGCTTTAAATAGATTGATTATGATCCTTGCGAATCATCGTCAATGCATTCCTTAAGTACCTGAAATGAACCCTTGCTTGTGTGTGTGTGTGTGTCAGTAATTCACGTCAGCAATTTTAAATGGATTAAATATGATCCTTGCGAATCATCGTCGATGCATTCGTTAGCTGAGATGAATCCTTGTTTGTGTGTGTGTCAGTAATTCACGTCAGCAGTATTATGATCCTTGCAAATCATCGTCAATGCATTCCTGAAATGAACCCCCTGTTATTGCTTAAATTCTTGTGTGATGTAATAAGGGGAGGAAACATAACATGAAACTGAAACATAAGTAACATACGACTACGTATTTCACGAATAGTTTCGGTGGAGGAGCCGGTTGCACTTTCTTTATTCATTATTTATTACAAGAAGAAGCAATTAATTTTTGTTACAATATATTTGACATTTCACTTCGATCTTAAAAGGTTCAATTAGAAAATTCGCGTGTGCAATCTAGTCTTACGAAAATGACTATCACATACACGACACAAACAATGCGAATCTTATTAATGTTTTATGTATGAGCATTGTAGAAAACATTTGTCCCAGATACTTCGCCGCAAAGTACGTAACAACCGGCGTATAACATTGTAATGGAAATGTTTAAAATAAATAGGCCTTTTGTTCAACGATCGCCAGGAATTTTTGCGTTGCAACTCGCAGGACCACGAGAAAATAACGTTTTCCTCTTACTGTAATCAATTGAATAGAACGATAAAAATCGCCGTCGACAAAACCGTACTCGTGAAAGTCCAGTACGCATTTGAGAGCATTGTCTTAAGCGCTCGTTGATAATTATTACACACACACACACACGAAAAAAAAATGTCAAATACGGTCGAGCAATGAAACGCTTGCGAAACGCTTAATTGCCTGTGGGAAAATTCAATCACAAACGTGAGCGTGTTTATTATGAGCGTAATTATGTATGTGTGTGTGTGTGTGTATGCAGAACGGTATATTGTGGGGCATTAATTACATTGGCTCTAATTTATTCGTCAGCCAAGACTTTTGCAGTTGTAGAAAATCTGTAATTTAATGACAATTAAATCGAATCTTTTGAATCTGTTTAATAATTTCCAACATGTTCAGATTCTCAGTAAAAATTCTGCCGGATGCGACCGATGCATTCCTTTTCAAAAGAATGTAAGCCACCCAGCGAGTCCTTAAAAATTTGTAACGTTAGCCCTGCAAATAACACTCCGGTTTCCCGGACATCATAAACAAGTCATCGTAACCTTTTAGCTTTGCGTTTTCAGAACTTGTACGAATTGGTCACTCTAAAATTTTAGGAACATGTCAGTTATAGAAAAGATATCAAATTACGTTGCAAGTTGAAGTGGCTCGCTTTGGTCTGTTTTGTTTTCAAATAAGCACCGGATGCTTTAAATACATCTGCCTGGACACTGAGGGTTTCAATTGCGACAGACCACCCGCGAGTTGTATCTGGAATAGGCGTGATTTGGGGTCCAAGTTTGTTTTAAAATTATCTTGTGCAGTCCGAGGGGGGTGGATTAATTTTACTTGGGAAGGAACAGGCCCGAAAAACAGAGAGAATCGTTCGAAGCTCTCTAACGAGCGGTTGAATATTTTAAATTTTGACTTCGCGAGTTTTCTCTTAGTGCTCGCAGTCATTCTTTCGTTGTCTAGCTAAATCATTTATATCGGTACGGTTAAAAATACAGTGTGTTAAGAGAAAGGGCAATTAAACAAAACCACGAATAGGAGTCGCGCCGCGGGTGCATATAAACAAGAGCGTGTGCGTGTGTGCTCGACTCGGGAACGCGATAGATAATTTGCATTTATTTTTATTCTTCGTCACATACTTGGTGGTATAGAATCTGTAAAGTTCAGTAGTCGTATTGCATTCGTATAAATTTTAGTCAAATATTTTTATTTACATTTGAGCGAGGATAAGCCTCAACAAGTTGCATTCACATTAGTAAAATTTGCTGGTCATTTGTTGCATAAATTATTAGGCCAGTTCCCTCAAATCTATTTGGAAATTCAAATACCGTGTACTCTACCTTTGGAGATATTCTCTGCCAAGTTGGAAACACGCTAACGGCGGTATTTCGATTTGTACAGGGAAGTCGCCTATTTGAATCACTGGTCTAAGGCAAGTTATATCTGCCGCCGAAATCAAGTGTGCCAGCACAATCTAAACCCAGAAATCAAGGCCAATTAATTGCTCGTGACATTACGAAAAAAACGCAAGGGTTCTTACGCTCATTATATCAGATCCCGCAGTGGCTTTTTTTCAATAAATAATTAATTAAATCTAACTTCCGCATTTTTTATTTGAAACGTATTTAGTTCCTTTAATCTCTCAAGCTTATTCACCGACGCACCAAAAGAACTGAGTTACAACAATGTAAGTCCAGGGATTGCACTGAAGATTACGCGCTATATTTATAATTATTATCAGTTTATAGCGGATTTCGAAGGGTCGTTCAAACGTAAACAATAAATAGGTCAGTAGGTAGTCCCTTAGCGCCGGCGGTAGACTCAGGTAGCTGCAGTCGAGTCTAGACGGATAAGGGTAGTGCATGTCTAATTGAAGTAATAAAAATTTGGACGACCCTTCTTGGAAATTCTCAGAAAACTAACCTTCGGTTCACTTCGGTCCAGTTATTTAATTTGGCAATACGTTTAATTTTGTTATTTTGTTTGGACAGTTTTATTGGTTATTTACTTGTCCGTAAAAATCAACAAACAAGGTGACACAACTTCATTTCGGTTGCATTTTGTTTCTTTTTGTAAGCGTCCACGTTCCACTTCCGTGTATCAGCGTTGGCGTTAATGCTTTTTTAACCACTTGCATTTTCAGTTCTCTTGTTACTACTCGCTTTCCGAAAAAGTGAGTTAGCTTGACCGTTTCGTTCTTGTACCGGTCCGAATCCTTAATTGTTCGTATTTCGTTTTCTAATTTTAAGTTTTTTTGTGCGATGGCATTCAAGTGAGTTTCAAGTTTTTTTGTTGTTGTCCTTGAGAGACAACGTTTTTCATGTTGTTTTCTTCATTTCTGAAATTCTCTTCGATCTCTTGTCGATGCGCAAACGTTGCGCATTTTTCAGTTCATGTTTAAGTAGTGCCTCGCACTCTCGAAGAAGCTCTTTATTTTCTTGTCTGTTTTATACGTGACAATTGTTTGTTCAAGTTACTTTCAGTATCGCCCCAACCCTTCTCGCTTTATATCCCGCTTCACTTTTCTCAAGACGAATAAGAAGCTTGCGCATTTCTTCTTCACTTTTTTTGTTTATTTTTTAACTCAGTTTCTGTTTCCCGAATTAATTTATTTAGGTTTTCGATGCCAGAGTGTCTAATTGTAGTATGACATTCCTCTTTTCCTTTTCGAACTTTTCTTTTCCTTTCTTTAAGAATGACACCTCGTTTCGCAAGCTTTCGGCTTCCTGCTTTAGGGTAAAACTTTCTTGATTTGCTCTCGCTATTTCTCTACCTAGTTAGGTCGGAATCCTTCTTGAGAGTTTCTTCTAGCTCTTTCTACTTCTGACACTTGATCTATTCTCTTAAGCTTTCCACAAAGTTATTTATTTTCGTATTTCTGAAGGAATTCTTCTTTACTGGTAAAATACTCCCTTCTTTCTTTCAGTAAGTTGTCAATTCTGAACTTCAGCTCCGAAACTTCTTCCGTCAGTTCATTTTTCTTCTTGAGAACCTCTTGAATAGAACTGAGCTCGTGCTCAATTTCTTCTTTTCTCTCAAGAAGCTGATTGTTCGTGTTTTTTAAAAGTGAGACTTGGCTCCGTAGCGTCGTCATCTTCTCCAAAGAGTCTTCTTTTTCTTTAGAAAGAGGTTTGAGGCTACGTTCGAATTCTTTCTTCGTCAGCCTTCTCCGTTTGCTGCCTTTTCTATTTCAATAATTTCTCACTTTCATCGGGTTTCTGTTTTACTTCTTCTTTCGTTGTAGACGCTGGCCTGCCTGTAACAGCTCCGCTGTTTGTATATCGTTTTGTTCTTTTTCTCGAAGCAGATTCTCTCTCCGTCTTCTAAGTTCTCATTTCTGTTGTCTGTTTCTCTAACTAATAGATCGCTTTGTTTTTTGGCCTGAAGTACTTCACTCCTTTTATTTAACACAACAAAGTTTCCCTTTTGTTTACACGTTGTTTCTTCATATTCTACATTAATGGTTTTGGTTCAAAATTTCTTCTTAATTCTAATTTTTTTGGCGTGAATTTTCGTCGCTCTGTTCATAATTAAGCAATTTGGTTTCCAGTAAATTACATTGTTGCATTAAAACTTCTTTTTTTATCTTGTTCCACCACTAATTCCTCAAGCGTTTCCTTGTTTTCCTTCAGTTCCTCCTGCATTTGTAAAAATTGCTTTAAAAGATGCTGATAGGTTTTGGCTGTTTCTTCTTTTTCCCGTTGCAAAATTTTATGCTTGTCATTTAGGCTTGTTGGCGGTGCAAACTCAGTTTTGCTTTTTTCAATTTTTCGATTTTTCTGACATTTTCCTCTTTTTTGTGGTACCAGTATATTTTTCACTCTTCCGTCAGTTTCCCGGCAGGGTGGTTACCCTGCTTACTAAAGCGTGGATCCAGCGGCTTCGGCCGTAGGTGACCATTGTGGACGTATGATAGAGTTCCTATGGGTGTGACGAGCCCACCGTCCCGAGTTGTAGCCTAATCTGTAGGACTCGGCCGACTTGTTCGGTCGTGGCCGAACTTCCCACCAGTGAAGCAAACTGGTACCGTGGGGACCGGTTAGCCCGGAGGATACCCTTCCCTCCTCTGGAGTGGAGCGAGCAGAGGGGACCTCCACCGGTCGACTGGGTTGGACTTATGGGGGAAGTGGTTGATGGCCCGCATGCTAGGGCTAGGGATGATGTCCACCCCATCCCGACGTGTGAACTGCGGATCTCAGTTCCGGCACTAGCCTGGATAGCTAGTAGAGATTAGATAGGTCTCCCTTGACCAGAAGGGGCGAGGGGCGTGCAACCCCGAACCAGTCTGGTAGCAGGACGACACTTTATAGTGTCAGCCACCGAAAGGTGGGCTGCCCTGCGCGTTGATTGAGCGTATCTCAATCCGATGGCTCTGGTCGGGACCCGAGCGGAGAAGGGCTAACTCGTTCAGGTGCCGCTCGTAGCGTTTTAGGGTATGATTAGGGAGCTGGTCTGTCTTCCGTCATTTCTGTTTCTCGTTGTTTGATTTTCGCCAACTGATTCCGTGATGTTTCTTCTTGGCGTTTCAAGACCGACAAAGATTTTTGCAAATTTTCTTCTTTTACTTTGAATGCATTCTCTCGCTCTTTTAACGTCGTTTCCACTTTCTTGATGTTTTCTTCCCTCTCACTATGCCGACTTGTTTCAATTTGGTTCTCGTCTTTGCGCTTTCAGTCCTCTTTTGTCTTTCCCTCTTCACTTATTCGCTTGTATTCTTCAAATTCATCGCGCACTGTTTCTAACTGGGTTTTGATGTCTTCGTACTTGATTTGAAACTGCCGGAGGTCTTCGAGATTGTCATCGTTCGTTTTTTATGAGTCGCTAAAGAAAAGAAAGAACGTAAAGAGATACTAAGATATAAGAAGGGAAACCATCAAGAACATAAGATATTTTAAAAATAAGAAGATTAGGTAATTATACAGGGGATTAAGACAGGAAAAAAGTGGATACAAACAAGAAATCAGATCCTGCAGAGAAGAAAATGTGGAGTTAATTGTTATGTTCAAATCTCGCGACAAAATATCGTGGCGATACATCATTCAACTGCGTTTTAACACAGTTGGCAACCCTATCTCCCTTCTCTGTACTACTCAACGCTTATTCGTGTGACACACCACGGTTTGGTATCCTAGCAACGTTCACCTGCTACAAATTCGCCTTGATGGAGGCCTTTCTTGTTCGAAGTGTGTTACAAGTCGGACGTGTGTTGTGAAATTATCGTAGTTTTCGCTCTCTGTGAGGAATAACTCAATTGCGGCTGTGCCGGAAGATCACGTAATACCTTCGAACACATTTGGAGGTCAGTTTGACTCGAATTTGAAGCCCGGGAACGAATTAGTCCCAGGTAATGTAAAAAAGTGCAATGGCGGGTGTATCAAAATGGCTGCAAACGAAACTTTTCCCCTCTACATTCAGGCTTTTCTGTTTGGGCGCAGGCCTATGTAATCCCCGCAAGCTTTCAGGCGAGGGTTTCCCGTTCGTATCGAGTTTTGGTGCCATGACAAATTCCTGCCGTAGTCTGCCGTTCTGCGAGTAGCGTGGGTCCGCCATTTTGCTGACAACCAGTTACCGGCTCGGACAGGACCGCTAGATGGCGTGGTGACAGCCAACTTCACGGCAAAGACGGTACACTGACAGATATCGGTCGCGAGGTAACCATTTAAATTTATTGCGCATGCATTTTTAAGAGCGAATTAAGGCCTCTTTATGCGGATTTAAATAACAGATCGCTTTATTAGTGAATAAGCATCCTCTTGTAATTGTGTAACGTGTTTGTGTTCGAACTGTTTAATTAAACACTTACAATTTATGTTGTGTGTTCTTGTTTAAACTTTCACGTACACCAGTGAGTAAAGTCTCGTCTCTGATTTATTATTGATTCATTTTTCTGCACGATCTGGTCGATTGGAGACGTCGACTGATCGAATTGCGTTTAGCTGAAGAACAATTGTCTTCTGGCGCCCTTAATAAGTTTACCACTGTTATATTCTTGAGTCAGAATATGAAAAATAATGCAGCAGACAATTAACATACATTTATTTTTTAAATCTTTTTGACAGATAACAATTATTCATTTTTCTTCAACGACAACTTACTACAAAAAATACTACTATCAAAATCCTGTTATCTTAGATAAATACATTACATCATCTTCTCCCAATGCAAAATATAATAAGTGTGATTAACAATTTTGCATTCAATATTTCAAACGATCAGGTGGTTTTACATTCCTTTTAGGTCTGCTGATCTTAAACTGATCATTTTGATTCTCGCTAACATTACATACATTAGATAACGGTTTGGTAATGGGTAAGCTACTATAATTTGGTTCGTAAGGTTTCTGATATTTTAATATCTGATTATAATGGCGTTTCCACATCAAATCATTTTGGGGAACATAAACAATACAATTACATTTACCTATATTTTTTTTTATAACTGCCTTAATCCACGTGGGATTATTAACATTTCTATAATCTTTCACTAATACTTCCTCTCCTACATCGAATTTAATATTTCTGTTTCCTTTAAAATATTTAATCTGTTTGTTCTGGTTTTCTTTTACTTTCTTTTTAATATTACTATCTGGTTTTAATAAGTTAAATTTGGTTTTAAGGTTTCTGCCGAACATTAAAAAGCTGGTGATATGCCCGTAGTACAATGTGGTGTGTTACGATAATCGAAAAGAAATTTGTTTTAACACTAAATTAATATTGATTGATTTAGAGCAATTTAAACCTCTTTAAAGCATTTTTAACGTTCTTTACTGAATTTTCTACAGCTCCATTCGACATAGGATTAAAAGGAGAACTGGTTACATGTTTTATTCCATTTGATTTTAAGAATATCTGAAAATCGTTTGAGGTAAACTGTGTGCCGTTATCACTAACCAACGTATCGGGTAAATCATAACGAGCAAATGTAGTTCGTAAACATTTAATTGTTGCCTCTGATGTAATATTTTTCATTTGATAAACTTCAATCCATTTTGTATGAGCATCCAATATAATCAGAAAATGTTGATTTAAAAATGGACCAAAAATTCACATGAATTCTACCCACGGATGATTAGGCCATTCCCAAGGTTTCAAGATTACTTTTGTGGGTTTGCTTTTATGAACTGAACATGATTCACATCCTTGTGCCATTTTAACAATGTCTTCATTTAACCCTGGCCACCAGAAATAAGATCTTGCATAACTTTTCATTTTGACAATTCCCATGTGAGATTTATGTAAATCTTTAAAATTTCAGCTCTCAAACTTTCTGGTATTACTATTCTATTGTTCCACAACAAACAGTCACCTTCAATAGTATATTCTGATTTATACTTGAAATATCGTTTTAACTCTAAACTTAATTTATATATTTTTGGCCATCCTGTTTTAATATATTTAATAATTTCTTGAAAATGTTTGTCTTGTTTTGTATGTTCCTGAATAATTTTAAAATTTATAGGTACATGACAATTATTTTCAAAATAATATATATAATCAAGATCCATATTTTCTGAATAATATTCATCTTCAGTTTTGTTTGTAATTGGTAAACGAGAAAGACTATCCGCTGCGTTCATATTTGATTTCACATATTCAATTTTATAATTGTAATTAGCTAAAATTAATCCCCAACGTCTTAAACGATTTGCTGAGTATTGCGGAATACCTTTGTTATGACTAAAATTGTCACCAACGGCTTGTGATCTGTAACTAAAGTAAATTCCATGCCGAAAAGATATTGGTGAAACTTATGTAAACCAAATATAATTGCTAATCCTTCCTTCTCAATTTGAGAATATCTCTTTCTGTATCTGTTAACGTTCTTGACGCATATGCTATGGGTTTTTCAGAATTATCGGGTAAACATGCGAGATAACCGCTCCCACTCCATAATCGCTTGCATCAGTAGTTAATTTAATTTTGTAATTTGGATTAAAATGTATTAATACATCGGCTGAAATTAAAATCTTTTGATGTTATTAAAAGCTTTATCGCATTTGTTACACCATAATTCAAGGAACATTATGTTTCAATAAGTTATATAAAGGGTGCAATATTGTCGCAAGGTTTGGTACAAATTTGCCGTAATAATTAACTAAACCCAGAAAAGATTTTAATTGTGTAATATTATTTGGGATAGGTGCGTTTTTAATTGCTACAATTTTATCTTCAGAAGTTCGTAAACCTTCTTGATCGATAACATGTCCCAAGTAAGAAATTTGTGATTTAAAAAAATTGCATTTTTCTATGCCTAATTTAAAACCTGAGTCTTCCAAACATTGTAAAACTCTTTCTAAACGTATCATGTGTTCTTGTTCATCTTTACCACAAACTAAAATGTCGTCTAAAAATACAACAACACCTTCTAAATTTTGTAAAAGAGATTCCATTATTTTCTGAAATTTAGCAGGTGCATTTGCAACACCAAACGGCAACCTTTTATATTGGTAAAGTCCTTTGTGTGTTGAAATAGTTACCAGTTCCTGCGATTTCTTATCTAATCTAATCTGTTGATAAGCATTTGATAGATCTAACTTTGAAAAGTATACTCCTCCTTGCATTTTGAGAAACAATTCTTCAATACGCGGTAAAGGATATTGGTCCACTTCAAGTACGGGGTTAAGAGTTACTTTAAAATCTCCACATATTCTCATCGAGCCATTTTTTTTTAGAACAGGAACGATGGGCGTAGCCCAATTACTAAAATCAACTGACCTTATTACGTCTAATTCCAACAAACGACTTAATTCCTTTTCAACTTTTTCACGCATTGCAAAAGGTAACGGTCTGGCAATGAATAAATCTTGGAGTAACTGAATTTGTTTTTAAGTTTAAAGTAATTTCACCTTTATTAAACGTACCCAGTCCCGATGAAAATAATTTAGAATATTTATTTATTAAACATTCTGATGTAGGAATCCGGAGGTTTACAAAGTTAATGTCAGAAATGCCCATATTAAATAAATTTAAGAAATCTCTTCCAAAAATGGGTCTACCTCCATTCTTAATTATATAAAAATCTATAACATTTCTTAAATTTTTATAATGAACATGTAATTTACAAATACCAACAGGATCAAGTTTGTCACCGTTATAAAAATATAAAGTTTTGCTACATTTTAATATTGGACAGTGCTTAAATCTTTGTTGCCATAATTGATAAGAAATAGCAGAAACACTTGCTCCTGTATCTATTTGTACTGATAATTGATGCATTTCAATAAAAACATCTACTAATATAGGCTCATTTGTTTCATTTGTTTTTAAAATAAACAATGAATCATCTAAAAAATTATGTGTTTGATCATCAAGAAAATTATGTGTTTGTTTTTCCCTTGCTTTAGACTTATTTTTATTCTTTTTAGCTAAACAGTTAGACGCAATGTGACCCTTTTTTTTGCAAAAATTGCAAATACAATCTTTGAAGTAACACCTATCTGTTTTATGATTACTATTAATTTAGTGTTAAACAAATTTCTTTTCGATTATCGTAACACACCACATTGTACTACGGGCATATCACCAGCTTTTTTAATGTTCGGCAGAAACCTTAAAACCAAATTTAACTTATTAAAACCAGATAGTAATATTAAAAAGAAAGTAAAAGAAAACCAGAACAAACAGATTAAATATTTTAAAGGAAACAGAAATATTAAATTCGATGTAGGAGAGGAAGTATTAGTGAAAGATTATAGAAATGTTAATAATCCCACGTGGATTAAGGCAGTTATAAAAAAAAATATAGGTAAATGTAATTGTATTGTTTATGTTCCCCAAAATGATTTGATGTGGAAACGCCATTATAATCAGATATTAAAATATCAGAAACCTTACGAACCAAATTATAGTAGCTTACCCATTACCAAACCGTTATCTAATGTATGTAATGTTAACCAGAATCAAAATGATCAGTTTAGGATCAGCAGACCTAAAAGGAATGTAAAACCACCTGATCGTTTGAAATATTGAATGCAAAATTGTTAATCACACTTATTATATTTTGCATTGGGAGAAGATGATGTAATGTATTTATCTAAGATAACAGGATTTTGATATTAGTATTTTTTGTAGTAAGTTGTCGTTGAAGAAAAATGAATAATTGTTATCTGTCATAGAAGGAATATTTCGAAAAATTGTTGAATAACACGACAGGAGAGACAGAACCAGGGCAAGCGAGGGAAACGGAGAAAAGGCAGGGAACATGGAATGAAAAAGAAAGGCAGAGGCCATTTAAAGAAGAGATCAAGGAAATTATCAATAAGCTAAAGAACAATAAAAGTGCGGGAGGGGATGAGATAACGGTAGAAATGATAAAACACGGTGGAGAAAAACTGGTAGAAAAGAATAAAAGAGTAACAGACAACATACGGCAACACAGATGCCAGAAGAATCGAGTGAAGCAACTGTGTGTCCAATTTACAAACAGAGGGAAAAACAAAATGTGAGAATAGCTTTACTGGACGTGATGTACAAACTATTGGCCATTAGTATAAAAATAGACTAATTAACGAAATAGACACGTTAATTGGAGAGTACCAAGCAGGATTCAGAAAGGAAAGAGGAGTAGTATACCAAATATTTGCACTAAGAGAGGTACAGGCAGAAAGTTTTGAACACAAGAAAAAACGTATGTGCTATTTGTGGACTTCAAACAAGCATATGACAGGGTGGATAGGGAACAACTGTTCCAGGCACTGAGAAAAGTTGATGGCGATGATAAACTTGACGCTCTGCCGATCTGAGAGTAGAATAAAAGTCAAAGAGAAGATGTCAGAAAAGTTTCGAGTGAAGACAAGGGGACCAGCACCAATTCCATTCAACTTAGCACTAGAAGAGGTCATACGCCAAGCAAATGTTAGTAGGACAGGGTTAGTATACCACAGAAGACTTCAGTGTGCAGCTTATGCAGATGATACAGCACTTATTACAAGAAGTGAACAGGAAATGCAAGGGGTGGTAAAGAAATTGGAAAAATCAGCTATAAGTATGGGACTTGAGACAAATAAAACAAAAACAAAAAGCATGTATCTTTAAATATTTTAAAAGATAACCACAGAGGGAAGGAAACAATACGATTTCGAGGAGGTTGACAGTTTTAAATATCTTGGAACTATTTCCAAAAGACAACCGGACGTAAGTGTAGAAATAAAAGCTAGGATTGTGGCAGGGGACAGGTGCACGGGAGTGCTAAATTTAATAATTAAGAACAAAACACCATCGAAGAAATTGAAAGTAAGAATCTACAACACTGTAATCAGACCGATAGTAATATATGGAAGCGAGGTGTGGACACTTAAGGAAGGAGATGCACAAAGACTCGAAGTATGGCAAAGAAAGATTCTGGAGGAGGAAAGATAGAAGATGGCGTATGGAAAAGAAGAATAAACAAAGAGGTATATGATCTGATCAACAAACCAAACATAATAGGAGTAGTGAAAGCGCAGCGCATAAGATGGATGGGACATATAATAAGGATGGATGACAACAGAATCCCGAAGTTGAGGATGACACATAGTATTGGAGGAAGATAAAGATGGAAGAAGGAAGTAGAGGACGACATAAAAAAGATGGACATTAAACATTGGAGGGAAAAGGCAGACAATAGGAGAAAATGGAAGATGATCGTTAACTAAGCCCTGGGTCAACTAGGCCTGTAGAGCTCCGTATATATAAAGACATGTCGTAGCTTGACATCAGACAAGGATGGGAGAAGATGGAAGATGATCGTTAACCAAGTCCTGGGTCAACTAGACCCGTAGAGCTTCGTATACGGGACAGCCTATATAAATTGTGCTGTCACTGTTAGTTACTTTCACAGATAATTACACTGCCAAGAAAATGTTACAGTTCGTTGCACACCTAAGCTTCCGTTTTTGCCACCGGAAGTGAATTACGTTTTCGTTCGTAATGACGGGCTGAATTCGTGCAGACCACAGTTATTTTCTCAAAGGAAGTTTGGCATTTTCAAGGTTCAAAACTCGCACGGAATGTAAACAAGCGCCCGTTGATATTTCGCCTGGCTTTATGCAAATCGGGCCGTCAGCATTCCGAATCTAATTTCAGGAATCTTATGCACTCCGCGAATGAATAAATAAATAAGCGCGTGCCTTCGATTTCGGTTATGATCCGATGCGACGTTGCAAATTTGGATCGCTTTCGAATTATTTGCGGCCTTGATTAGCAGAACGTCAATTATATAATATTGGTTCATCAAAGGTACAGAATTTACGTCGTCTTTCCAAGGTTGCTCGCTCGAGCGAGCATTACTATAATTTATAACATTCTTAAAATAGTGTTGCTATCGGATAAGCAGCCGGCTGGCAATGTTGCTTTTGTTGCCCGTTAATGGGCGCAACCTATAACAAAAGTGAGAGTTGTAATTACATTGACATTTGAGAAAAAAATGTAGTGATCATGATTTGAAATATCGCGAGGAGGCGAATTGAGATCTTTGCAGATGCTGTTCACAACGTTAATAAAAACTCGCCAGTTATTTGTTTAATAATTGCGCCGCGCCGTGCTCTAAGGAGCCACGGCATTATTAAATCGCTGGCTGAGATTACGTGCTAAACATTGGTAGTATCTTTGGCATTTGATTGTGGATTGTTGGCATGTGAAAGGCAATGTTCGAATGTGTTTCTCGCTTGATAACTTCATTTTCGCACATTCTTGGTGATTTATTGCTACCAACGCAATACATTATAACCGGTGATCAACATAAAAACGAATTAGAGCAGGCGCTGGAATTTAAAAGTGGGTCTTGAATAACGACATACTAACGTTTATTGTCAATTAATTATGTTATAAATTATAAATTATAAAAGTTCGAATAGAAACGTTGAAAAAGTGATTGAAGGAACGTCCGATGAACTAAATGCACACATGCGTGTTTGGTTGCAACGCCAACTCTAATTCGTTTTTCAGTTGATCACTTGTTACCATAATCGTTACATCTGCCATTTATTATGGAGTTTCTTTAAGTTTAAATTTTCCTGCATTCAAGTTATTCGTAAAATGGGGTTACGTTTGAAGCGTTCGCTAAATTTGTTTCAAAACAAAATCGATTGTTGCATGTTTTATTTCAAATAACAAACACATGTCCGTATTCTTGGAATTTTTTGCAAGCGATAAGCCAGCAATCCAGGGCGACGTGCAGTCCCTTTTCGAGTAATGATGGACCACACAGCGAGCCATAAATCTGCCAGCCGAGTAACCTTTATCTTTGTATTTCGAATTTCTGTACAAAAGTTTGTCGCGTTAAAATCACAGATGCATGTACATTAGCGGAAAAGGCATATCGAATTACGCTCAAGTTAAAGTGTTTTGTTTTTGTCTGTTTCTTTTCCAAGTCTGGCGTCATAATTCTGGGTCAACTCAAGAGGTGTTTGAAATGAAGTTAGAGAAAACAAATCGCAGATGTTGTGGTGCAGACGCGTTCCTTACGACAGTTGTAAAGCACGTAATTTATAGGTGTTTATGAGAAAATGCATTCAGGGCGTGGGCTAGAATTAAAATCAACGGTTACCGTTGGTCGAAGTTATTTAAAAATTTAGCTGCAAGTCCGAGGGGTGTGTTTTAATTTTTTTCTTGAAAATACGGGACACGAAAAACAGGCAGATAGCATTGACGCTTTACCGAGAACGGTTCAGTGCAATTCTAATTTGGCTTAGCTGGTTTTCCTTAAGCGCTTGTAGTCTTCATTCATTTTATAGTTAAATCATTATTTCGGTACGGTTTAAATACAGTGTGTTAAGAAGGGGAATTAAAATAAATACGTGGCACCGCGACACGAGTGTTTTAATCAGAGTGAGCAGTGCGCGTGTTGCACGGATTAACCGGTCTTAGGTAACTGACATTTATTTGTATACCTTCAGCGCACCTTTGGTGGTAACAATTGTGTAAGGATAATTTGATTTGCATTAATTAGACTAAAGAGTCGGTAAGGTTCATATTACCATTGCAATCAGATAACTTTAATCAAACTATTTTTATTTACATCGAAGCGAGTATTAAAACTCACTAGAGACCTTCGTCCTTAGAAAAATTTGTTGGTCTTTGTTTCTTTAGTTATTAGACCAATCCTGTAATTTAATCAACCCCACATCTACCTGGGAATTCAATACAGTGTACTTGAAATCATTCTACCCTTGGGGATCTTCTCCGGCAAGTTGGAAACACGCTAGCGGTTGTTTTCGATTTGTAGAGGGAAGTCGCCAATCTCGATCACTGGTGTGAGGCAATTATATCTGCCGCTGGAACCAAGTGCGCCAGCACGAAATAAACAAAGAAATCAAGGCCAATTAATTGTCACTACGAATTTCGTGAATTTCCTGTATGTGTGCGAACCGAATTGTGGTCTTTGCCGAGAGATTTGCCGGTTAATTAGAAGCGATTGCCTGGAGACTGCAAGGTCAAGAACACCCATAGTGTAGTGCTAATAAAACAGTCAAAAAACTGAGATCTTGCGCCATAAAATTAATTAGATAGGTTAGACGCCGAAAGAGCGACACATACAGGGACCTGAAAACCAGGCAAGCGGGTACTCGAAACAAGGCGAAAGTAGTCGAGAAAAGCTCTTACTATTTCGACCTTAATTAACGCTCTGGTGAGAGGAGTAGCAGTAGCGTAGGTTCACTACACTCCACCGTATTAATCAGGTTGGCTAGAGATAGGGTTACCCCCAATACCTCCCACGGGAGTCCCTGAAAAACAGGTGATTGCTACTGATTTACTTGCAAATTGATCGCTGAAGACGGCATTTTGTATCACATACTTCTCCAAAACATCTGAATAATTCATTAATTAACTCCATTAATTAAGTACATTGTAGTCCCCTGTGACACATTGTGCGTTGTTTTATTAAACAAAACAAGTCTTAGAGTATGATCAGAAGTGACGAACACTAGTACCAAGACTCGAGTTAATTTGAAATTCAATTAATTATATTAATCTAATTAAGGAGCAGAGCTCTCCAACAAGTATCTGTGCAGACGTTAAACCACCAACGGTGTGAATCGAAAGAAAGTAGATCACGCCGATATTCGAAAGTGAAATCTGTTAAGCGAGTTATACTGTACTTTCTGAAAATCATAATTTTTTTTCCTTTGCATTTAATTTCAACGCAAGGCTTTTTCGCTCATTATCCCAGATCCCGCAGTGGCTGGTACAAGGAGTTTTTACCTTTTCTTTTTTTATGCAATAAATAATTAAATCAAATTTCTTGTTTTATTAATGTAATTAGCACTTTGTTCTTTCAATTGATTGATCACCTGCGCACCAAGAGAACGGGTTATCACGACTAGCATCCAGGCTAGCATCGATCACGAGACATAATCAAATATTATCATCCCTTTCACTCCGAGGGGTCGTTCAACTGAACCGAATATAGGTCAGTAGGATAACTTTAGGCGGCCGCAGTAGTCAGTAGCCGGTAGTGTACCCGTATTACTAACCAGCTGTGCGACCTTTCGGAATTTCACGGGACAGTCATTTAAATTAGCAATAAATTTTAAGTGGTGTTTGTACAGTTTTATTAGGTGCTTAGTTGTAAGTAGAAGTGGGCGCGTTACACGTTATGACCTCGACCTATCCCACTGATTAGCCGGCAGTTGGGAACGTAACTTAATTTGCTTGCCCAGCAATTTGCAACCAGGTACGTAACACTATGGCTGTTATGTCATGGGGCACCCTGTAGTTGTAATAATTGAGTTATGGGGAGTTTGTACTTTAAATTAATTAATTAAATAACTAATCATGCAATCTCATTATATGTATGTATGTATTCAGTTCAACTATCCTTGTTAATTTAGTGACACAGTTTTTTTTTTTTAATTTCTAGTTTGCAAAGTAAATTAATTCATGTGATTAGCAACGTTAAATTAAGTATTTATACTTTAAGTCAGCTTATGCCATTTTAGCTTTCTACTTTACATGGAAATTACAATCAATTAGATACAACGAGTTGTTTCTTCGCCAAACTTTTCTTTATATTATATTATATAAAACCTCTATAAATATTAATTTATTTTGTAATCCGCAGTCTCAAATTTCAACTTTAAAACAACTAATTTAATTAACTTCAATTTACAATTATTTTAGGATCGTAATAGAATAGCACATCCGGATACTTTCAAACGCCTACGCATGACTTAGCGATTCCTCGCATAAAACGAGATCTGATTTTCCACTTCGACCTTAATCTTTCCCATACGGATCTCTCTCCTCCTGAAACTGAGTCAGGGCTCCACGTAAATAATTAAGTCAGTGATGTAAGGACGCAAGAGCAGAAGAAGATTGTGGACAAAGCCAGACCGGACCTTGAGTGAAAGTGACGATGTCTCACTTTCCCTTATATACTTGCAACAGTTCGGAATTTTCGGCCTTAATTAACGAGGGGGGGGGTTGTGCAATGGGATTTCAAATTAATGAAATCCGTTTGCGCAGCCGAGCAGAAAGAAAAGGGAACCGAAGAAGAAAGCAACTGAGGAAGTCGAAGCTGCAGGAAATTTAAACTTAGGTTTCGCAATCCGCTTCTTAAAACAATCGGCCGAATCTGTGCTTTATCTTTTGGAATTTCAGCTTTTACTTTTGCATAACTGCGTTAAGCAAGGATCTATCTAATTAGTGCTACCAGCTTACTCTAATTATCCAATCAGAATCAAATTACTTTAGGTGGCGGGGGCTTCCAAATATGTGTGTGGTGAAAGTGCTCCAGATCTGCACTCTTAATTATACAGGGTGATTCTCAAAATTAACAACGCCTGTCTAAAATGTACTAATTATTATGAAAACATTTAAAAATAGTGTTAAATAAAACAGAAAATATCACAAGTGTGCAGTAATGCCAACATACTATGAAATGACAGCACAAATGTCAAGGGAAGTAACTTAAAATCACGGGCCACTCCGATAGTGAATGTGTGGATAATATTATACAACCGTCATTCGAAATTTGATAGAATCGTCACAATTTGAAAACATCTTTTCGTCTTCTTGTCGGATGTTAGATTTTAAACAATTTGACACATGAAACAGATAACGACAACATAAAAACAACACCGTTCCGTTTAAAAACAAAAGTTATTGCCCTTCAGTTGTTGTCGAAATGGAAATAGTTTTACTGAATCCCTATTTAATGAAAAGTTAATGTTGTAACAACCTTCCACTAAGCTTGTAACAGGACCACAATATCTGCTTTCTAACTTTCTTCGCTAATGAGATATTAATTATAAAAGTTACATCTATATTTTCCGGAAACCATAAACAAAGCCTAATATGTTAGAAACCAAAAGACCAAAGCCAAAAGGTACAAACTTACCCTAAAATAACCTGACAAGCTCAAATTCGTTATAAAACACAGGGTATTTCATTTAACATAACGAAATTACACATCGTACAACCAAATTGGGACAGCCTATATATTTGAAAAAATTTTAAATTATGCGGAGCTTGAAAGGATGGTACTTTTGTATAAAACATTTTTCCAGATGTTCGATAGGAACGGCGTCAATGAAGAAACCCGGTTTAATGCCACAGGCTGTATATCCGAATACATAAACATATACAGAGTGTTACGTTTAAAAAATATTCACTCGATGCTTAACTTTGTAATTTGCAATACAAGAACATTTGCTTCTCCTTCCCATCGTTTCTATAGAATTAATCTAATCTCGTTTCAAATACTGCACTTTATTATCTTTTGGAGTTATTGAAACTTAATTTCTGTCGTTTTTTTTTTTATATGGAATGTTTACCAAATGTTGTTATTATCTGAAGGATACCCGGTTCGAAAAGGTTGAGAGTAACTTCTGCGAATATGCATTTTTTGTTGGCATGGGTGTTTACGGTACTACGGTTTATTTGTATTTACTACTTTTCTCAAGCCGAAACGTTGTTCCTTTTTCATTTTTATACACATTGCAAATTTTTTTTAAGACAATAATCCATTTTCAAACGGCTTAGAAAATACTGATACATACAGGCTGTTACTGAACTTATGTCATTAATTAAATCTACGAGTACAAACAGTACTAAAAAAAAAAGAAAATTTGTTAAACAAATTGCTACCTACCCGAAGGCTAGCAAATTGTGCGAGTGACTTTGACGTTTCTCCAGCACCGCTCGGCTAAGTTCTTGGAGATGGGAGGGTTCGACGAAACCCCAAAGCAAAAGGTGGGCAAATAGAATAAAATAAAATCACCAGCTGAGCACACTTGTGTTCATTTAAAAACGCTCAAAGATTTGGTAAAGACGAACAGGTGATCAAATTACAAAGTTTCTAATGTTTTCCCTATTTCAGTAGTTACAAAAGTGGTCGCAAGAGGTCAGCCACTTTGCTGATTTTCTCCTATTCGCACAGTCACGTGCCAACATCACACCAGATATCGCCAACTTGTAATAGTTAAATACCCGATTTTCCCCGAAAACTTCAAATACCCGAACGATTACCCATTGAGTCTCAAAATACCCACTTTTCGGGTAATTACCCGCACATTGGCAACACTGGTCGGAGCCCCCTCCCTCGGTGGTTAGCGCCGTAATTCGGTGAGGCGATTATGTCACGAAGTGACGTCGTATCCGCAGGTCAAGTCCACTTTCAAGAGCGGGGGGCGGGCCGATCTGATGGGGCTTCAAATTGTTTCAAACACCGATATCCAGCCTTTTCTTTCTCCCCCAAGGGTTATTAGGGTTTTAGTAGATGGGTAAAACTACCACTGGAAGCCTAATAGAAGAAAGATACGCGTTACAAAGCAGCCCGAACAAACAAAATGTTCTTTATTCCAATGACAGGCTTTCGAATTAGCTTGAAATTCATTCGGCGTGCTATAACAAATCTCGGAGAAGATTCCGCATCAGGTTTCAATCACAAAATCCACATGAGAGAAACACAAAGAATTTAATGACCAACACAAACAAAAGATCAGCACGGCCCGAGCGCTATTGAAAGAATGACCGCGAAGCCGAGGGCGGAGCCGGCGATCACTCCAACTATGCGCTGAGATAAGAGTCGTTACGAATGAAATCAGTTTTAGCCAGGCGACAGAGTGAAATGGAGAGATACAGTAGGACTAAATAATGAAGTTTGGCTTCCCCATAAAAATGCAGGGTGACTGCCAATGAATTTTTCAACCGTAACAATATACCATTAGGCAAAGGTCAATAATAACTTGGATAAAAATTATTTTTCTTTTTCTTTTTCCTAAAAATCGTTTGAGGGGCACTGGAATCGATTGAAATGTCCCAGGCTGAGCGTGTTGTTGCATTCAAATCTCGCGCTAACATATAGTGGCGATATAACAACATTCAGCTGCGTTTTAACACAGTTGGTAACCCTACATCCCTTCTCTTTACAGCTCCATGTTTATCCGTGTGACACACCACGTGACTGGTTTTTCGGTTTGGTATCCTAGCAACCTCCACTTGCCACCAATTCGCCTTGATGAAGGTTTTTCTTGTTCTGAGTGTGTTACAAGTTGGACGTAACTTGTGTGTTGTGCAATTATCGTAGTTTTCGCTCTCTGTGAGGAATAACTCAATTGCGGCTGTGCCGGAAAATCAGTTTGACTCCAATTCGAAGCCCGGACACGAATCGGTTCCAGGTAATGTAAAAAAGTGCAATGGCAAGTGTATCAAAATGGCTGCTAACGAAACCTTTTCCCTTTACATTCAGGCTTTTCCGTTTGGGCGCAAGTTTCAGCGCAGGCTTATGTAATCCCCGCAAGCTTACACGTTTATATCGAGTTTTGGTGCCCCGACAAATTCCTGCTGTACTCTGCCGTTCTCCGAGTGGCGTGGGTACGCCATTTTGCTGCCAGCCAGTCGTCGACTCGGACAGGACCACTAGATGGCGTAGTGACAGCCAACTTCACGGCAAAAACGGTACATGACAGATATCTATCGGTCGCGTGGTAACCGTTTAAATTTACTGCGCGTGCATTTTTAAGAGCGAATTAAGGCCTCTTCATGCGGATTTAAGTAATAGATCGCTTTATTAGTGAATAAGCCACCTTTTGTAACTGCATAAAGTGTTGTGTGTTCAAATTGTTTAATTAAACGCTTATAATTTATGTTGTGTGTTCTTGTTTAAACTTTCACGCACATCAGTGAGTAGTTTCGCCTCTGATTATTATTAGTGTTTCATTTTCTGCACGATCTGATCAATAGTTGATCAATTGTCTTCTGGCGCCCCTTTATAAGTTTACCACCTTTAATTGACCCGCCCCTTTTCCACTGTTGCTAGCTGGGGCTCGGCTGATCGCGGAAGCTTGTCATCTTGAACTGTGGTAAGTAGAGGCAAGTAAATTTAAATTTAAACTTTGGTGACAGTGTTTACAGATATTATCTATCCCTCGTCAGCAAAGTCATAAATCAATTAATGCCCGATGATTACAAAAAGCATGGACTTAGCTAGCACACAGATGACTATACTTAAGGCAGGTCAGGATTTCTTGTTTAATTTGAAATTAGATAACTTTTGGAAAGGCTTAAAATATTTTATTATTACGTAGGTATTGAATCTGTTTTGTGTTGGTCCGTACTTTATTACGAAATAGCTTTCAGGGCAAGGCCATAAATTTATAAACGATTCAATTTATAATTTTGAGAATTAAAAGATTCCGTCACTACCTATGTTTATGTGCATGATTTTGTAAATTTTCGTTCTTGGTGTTGCGTTTACTGTCCCTCTGACAGAGTTTATTGTACGCTAGTTTGTGAGCCGCACAGGATATCCTCGCCGGTGATTTCGCGTTAAATTACGCTTTGTAAATATCGAAATATTTAACGTAACGATTTTTATTCTCGAGCGTTTTGTTAAGGCCGCTCCTGTATTCGATTGCTGAGCGTTTCGCTCATATTTTGGGGCCACATTTCTGTTACGTTTTAATAAACACCGCATCACCTTTTATCGTAGTTCTTATTTATTTCTCGTCAATATACAGGGTGACCGACAGTTCTACCTTATAGAGGGTGTCTGACAAACACATTCGCTTGCGGGTTTAAACCCGAGGGAATCTCGAGAGGTTTCAACAAAGTGTGTAGTCCTTTTCTCACCGTACTACTTGGAGCCTATTCGCTAGGTGGCGCATCTGACAATCCATTTGTAGCCCACCCCGTCTCGACTGAGCTCGACATAAGTCCAGGTAGTTTTTCTTTAACATCGGCTATTTTCCCCCAGGGTCAACTAGGTAGGCAATAAAGGTAGGTAGCAGCACTTGGACGAGCGTTTATTAGTACTTAAAGTTGTCGTGAAAATTCAGGGTCTATATTACCCTCATAAAAAAACATGTGTTTTGTGTTCGATTGCGAACGCGTAGTTTGTTGAGAGCCGTCGAAGTTCTCATAAGGACTTACTTCGTGTACTCGTGCGTGTAGATTGGTTAATTCCGGTTTTGGAACAAAAGGAAACGTGTTGGCGTTTGTTTGTTTGTTGATTCGAAAATAAAAATTAATATTAAAATCGCCGGTGTTGGTGACAGTCCTGAGTGTAGGGTCATTTTCGTTTGCTGTAGAAGCTAACTTATGTGATTCGCGTCGAATTCGACCGCCTAGCAGTCAATAGGGATTTTATACACACAAGAAAGTTGATTGGATTGCCGTTAAGGCTTAAGTAGCAGATAAAACTCATGTCACGAGCTCCAACTTCAATCACACAATCAAGCGGATGTGTCACAGGTTTTAATAGGCCCTTATTTTTAAACAAGGGGTAAGTCTTCCGATTCAACTTTGAATTTGTCAAACTTATCGTCACGTTTCTTCCTTTAGCACGTTGTACGGGGCAGTTTCACGTTGTACGGGGCAGTTCCACGTCAATATGGAGCAGTTTCACGTTATACGAGGCAAATTCACGTTATGCGAGGCAAATTGTAGCAGGTGATAGGCAGTAAACAGAAAAGCCGTACGGGAGTCATCTAGTTCTACTACCATCAAACACCGCGAAAGTTCGGACGTGCATGTAGGATCAAAGCCCTCTCTCGAGACTTCGATGTAAATGTCGTGATTTATGGTATCAGACGACCGGACTTAACGTCGAGCGATATCGTACACTTTTCATTCCTTACTTCGATTAAGGTAGCTAAGGGCTTGAAAATTTTGTAATTGTATATTTCAAGCTACGGTTCCTTAAGAACATGTCATAATTTGCATAAAGAAAATTAATAACCGCCTCCTACTGTCAAACCGACAGGAGCTTATAACTTGTACATCACCTTGGTAAATCAAATAGGATATCCTTGCCGGTGTTTACGTGTTACATTTGCTCTGTGAATTTTAATTTTATTTCGATCTAAAATAATTAACGTACATTTACGTAATTTAATGTCGCGAATTGTCATACTTTTCTTTTAGATATCGTTATATATAGGGTGACTGATAATTTCGATATACTGGGTGTTTCACGACCTTTCCGACAAACTTCGGGGTATAAAATTAGAGACACTACAGAGTAAGAAAGGCACGTAATAATTTTTTTTTCGGTCTCGGTTACCGAGATAAGAATTTTTGCAAAGCGACCCTCACCGTTTGAAAACCGCTGCGTTTTCATTAATTCTCCGTATACTCGATGCGAGACGGTGCTCCGACACTTGCTTATAACATGTAAATATGTATCACGTTCAGTCTCTGCAGTTCCCAACCGTTTGGGTCAGATTCACTAGAATAAAAAAAGCTTCCAAGACAAAATTGATAGGGGACTTTTTTTATCCCTTTTAACTCTACTATCACCTCCTGCAATTTGTCGGAAAGGTCGTGAAACAGCCTGTGTACAGGGTGACTGATCAAAATATATTTTTAAACGCGGAATTTCAAACTTGAGGGTTACTCATATGCTATATTCACGTGTGTGAAGTCCTAGCGGTAACACGTATTACTTATACCTGGAATAAATATAGTGCAAGGTGGCGCCCCTTTCTTAATTAACAACTAGATAACGAACTACCGACGATCCTATTGTGTAGCCCACTCTCATCTCCACTGAGCTGGGCATAATTTCAGGTAGGCTGTTCACCCCCAATTTTTGCAATCTAATCAAGGTCGACTATTTTGATATAGTTAGGTAGGTAGCACTACGCCTGTTACTTATTTTGTGTATAGATAATTGAATTTGTTTAGCTGTGTTCGTTTTCAGAAATTATTAACTTTTTACATTTCATAATACTATCATTCGCAGATGTAAAAAGAATACCCAACGAAGGTTACTCGTAGTTACTGAAACATTATCATTTTTCAATAAATGAGATCGAATTGTAGTTGATTGATAATAATTTAAAACACTAGGCGCCTCATTTACGCATCAATGTTATTGGTTCAGGAAAGTACAGTAATTAAAAGACGATTATTTACTAAAATAAGTTGAACAATGTAATGAGCACCTGTTGAAGAGACGTGCAAACAATGTTCTTACCTCTCACATGTTGAGAAAAAAAGAACGGTAAATAAATAAGTAATTACACGCCGATTGACAGGTCGACAATTTCACGTGTACAATGAGACCTTGACTCCGAGTTCTTCTGAACGTAAAGCCCCCCATACACCTGCGAACAAATTGCCAAACTGACGTTGCACAAGTTGTTGTGCAAGCAAAGTCACTCATACACTAACGCAACATTATGCAAACTCGAGGGGTCAACCGCAAAGAATTATGGTGTACAGGCAGCAAGAATTCCGAGAAATTCTGAGGAAGTCCAAAGAAATTATTAGGAATTCCATGGAAGTCCGGGGAATTCCAAGAAAGTCCGAGGAATTCCAAAAAAGTCCAAAGAATTTTAAAGAATTCCCCAGAATTCCGAGAATTATTTGTGGCCATCTTACCGTATTTGTTATAAATCCGGCGGTGCGCATGCATATGAGCTTAGAACAATTCTTAACAACTTTTTTAAATAATATTTCCGCGTATTTTGAAAAATAAAGGTACTTTACTCTTATGTCGATTTCAAATATTTTGATCTCCTAAGAATATGACAACAGGTATTCAAATTTTTGATAAGTGTATGTTGAGTTTGGGAAGATGCAGGGTCTTTTATAAAGAATAAATTTTTCTGAGAAATCAATAATAAAAAAAATTCCCATATGGCCCGACTTATCTGGCGATCACTGTATACCTATTTTGTTTTTGCATTTATTGTAATTCATTAAACATTTGGATTATCCCACATTCTTAGTCCATTCTTTGAATGAATAATTAATATTATTATTATTATTAGGTTTCAAAGTGGAAATCACCTAAATATCAAAGGAAGGAGCGAGCCAGAAGATTGCGAGAACAGGCAAATAAACTACAACCCGTAATAACAAATTATTTCCCAGTGGTAGAACATATTGCACATTTTGTTAATAAACACCAGGAATTATCCCAGAAGAAACTGCTGCCAACTTATTCAGCACCTCAGAAAATGAGGAAGGCAAAGTGAACAAATTTCTAGAAATGCTGCATAACATTTTGAAGAACTCGTTGCGGTCAAGTAACAAAAATGAATATTCTGAAGTATTAAAAAAAATTTGCCTGTACATTTATTACATAGGGAGGCGATATTTATACGAAACACTTCAAGCTAACTTAAAAAATATATTTCCCTCAATATCATCACTTAATCGATTGGCACAAAAAAACAAAAGGAGAACTGAGGACGGGGTTTTAGACTAGGACGAATTATAAATTTATTTTTAGAAGAAAGAAATCTTGATAAATTTGTATGGATAAGCGAAGATGCGACCAGAATCACTGGAAAAATTGAATTTGACGAAAGGACAAACAAAATTTTAGGCTATACCTTGCCGTTAGAGAATGGACTACCAAACAGTAATGCCTTTATGGCTACGTCTTCCAAAGTAATTCAACAATATTTTGATGAGTATACAAAATCTAACTATGCATACGTTATAATGGCACAGCCATTATCGCTTACTGCTCTCGTGTACTGTTTAACTATATTTGGGATCAACAATAAGTTCACCTATGAAGATATTCAGGCCAGGTGGGACTCAATGAGGAAGAAACTAGATGAAAGCCTTGCGACTAAATTCAATGTTGCCAATTCCAAAAGATAAACCTCTATCATTTCATTGTTGGGAATGGTTTCGCATGAATTATGATGACTCCAAGAACAAAATGGTATCATATATTCAGGACACAGTACATGTGAGTACAAAACTTAGAACACGTTTGATAAAACGAGGTATTATGCTTCCTATGGGAAATTATGTGGCTGCAGTTAGCCATTTAGAGATTTTGGTAAGCGATTACTCCAAGAATCAGCACATGCTTACAATATCTGACCTCAAGCCTGAAGATAAAATGAATTTTGAAGCTGCCAGAAAATGTGTTCGCCAATTGTTCAACAGTTACTAAAAGACAAAGTTCCCGGTAGTGGAGGAACCATAGCCTATTTAAAATTAATGCATCTTGCTACAACATCTTTCTTAGAGAAAAACATTACAATTTGCCAGCGGTTATATAATATTTGGTACTGTATATTTTTTTGAGAATTTGGAGACAGTGGATTAAAGATCAATCCGGTTATATAATAAAGAACAATTTCCTGTCTTCAAATTGTTATTTATCAATTGAAATAAACGGTCACTCTCTAATTACTGTGATTAAGACCTTTCAGAAAACTCCGGGAATCAAAGACGCCATGTTCCTCCCCTGGACTTTCAGTAGCCAAACGTGCGAAAAACTTTTTCGAACGACAAGATCTATGACTTCGACATATTCAACAGTCGTAAATTTTAGTACAAAAGATATTTTACACAGGATAGATAGAATACAATCCATGAACAACATAATGAATGATCTGCACGATACTTTTATATTTCCTAGGGAAAATAGCAAACATTTAACTGAAAAAACAACCACTTATTTCGAAGATATTGCTGTCACACGAATTTCTGATAAACAGATTCAATTTGCTGTAGAATCTGCGTTGAATGACAGCCTACGCGATACGAAAGAGCTTGGGATGATAGTAACAAGTGATCAACTGAAAAACGAATTAGTCTCTACAATAAAAGATTTTTGCTCAATTGTTAAAAGCATTATTTATAAAATTGCTGATATTTTAAAATCACTTTAAATATATGCCAATTGATTGACAATTAATATTAGTATGACGTTATCCTAGACTTACTTTAAAATTCCAACGCCAACTCTAAATTCGTTTTTCAGTTGATCACTTGTTATATACAGATGCATGGAAGTATATTTCAATACCACTCGTTACGAAGAAAACTAATGACGCTGAGATGCCTCATCTGAGGATGAAATTGATATAGATGAAGGCCTCTTGATTTCAGCGCAAGACGAAGAGCTGGTTGACAAATTTCAACAAAGGTATATTGCAGATATAAATGATGGACCTTCAGATGGACCTAATAAAATTAATATGGATTTCTCAAAAGACTTACCAAGTGAATTGATTTCTGACCTCTGTAAAATTTCAACACAAAATTATTCGTTCGGTGAAAATTTGTGCTTAAATGATTATTCTGATTATTATACAAGAAAGAAGAATAAAGTAAAAATAACGCAGGCCGAGGCGGAGGCTAATGTTCTAGAGAAAGGCCCTTTTGTGCGTGTTTGTTTCAAAAATGACAATGGAACTGAAAAAACAGCCGTTATAAAAAAATCTTCTTTATGCTGGTTACTAAATGAGAAAACTGAAAAAGTGAGCACAGATCGACTACACAGATTTCTATGTAAGAAAAATGACGAAAAAAGTAAGAATCTGTCGACCTCGAGACAAAAACAGCAGAAAAAAATCCTAAATACAACTGTACAACATTTATCCTCGAAAAAATCTAATACTATGCCGGCAATACCTGAGACAAAAGAGATTCAGAATATTAAGTTCGAGAAGAGCTTGAATGAAACATCAATGGAGACTGAGACAGATAGTCATGAAATGGAATTAATTGATACGACTGATACTGAAGAGTTCACAAATGATTCACAAAAGAGTGAAGAAGTCGACCAAGATACTCATTTTGATATTAATCAAAATGATGAAAGTGTGGAACATACCAAGAAATATTGTGATTTGAGCAGTGTAAAGCCTCAAGTACACGGGGCGAGTTTACAAGCTACAAGCCGGCTTGTAAAAAGCCGGCGAATCGGCGAGTGCGCTAGTAATCGAGTACACACAAAATCTCCCACTTGCTCAATAGCCAACTAGCTGGCGTGTGGAAACCAATGCTACTAGCCACTTGTGCACAAGCTACTGTGAGTACACGTGGCTAGTTTGCAAGCTAGCTCGCTCAAAAGCCGGCGAGTGGCGTGTAAAGTCGCCGGCAGTTCAACTTTTTCCAGAGCGTTTTTACAAGCGGCTAACGGAGCGAGTGCATCGAGTACACTGGACTACTTTACGAGCTGCTTGTGAAAAAGCCGGCTTGTAGCTTGTAAACTCGCCCCGTGTACTTGAGGCTTAAAAGTAGGATTAGGAGACTTTGTAATAATACAACTAACTTCAGAGAAAGGTCAGAAAAAACGGTTTGTTGCGAAAATTTTGTCAGTCAACCCTTACCACTGTTCGTTTTTAAAATCCAGTGTGAAGGTATCAAATGCTTTTGTGTTCCCTGATGTTGCCGATGAGGCAGATATTGAAGATACCGAAATTATAGCTCGATTGCCAGAGCCCACGGGAAGAAGGGGAAATTATGTTTTCCCAAAAGACATGCTACAACCTTTAATTTTATAGGTTTTTTTATTTGGGAACTTTTTTGGGAAGTCTGAGAAACTTTATTTTTGTTATTTGTTAAATTCAAAGTTTATGTTTATTTTATCCCTCGTCTTAACCATACTAAAGCAATGTAGAGTTTTATCTCGAGATTTATTTGCTATGTGTACATACATGTAATTTCCCGCCAGCTTTAGAGTTCTATTCCCTAACCTGACCTAACTTTTTAACTAATCATTACAACAGTTCACAAAAAAACACCTACTGTCTAAGGGGTACTTTATTGTAATTTCTACACATTATCATTTGATTATTAATTAATGCTATGTATATAGGCCCAGGATATCATTTATTGGCGCTAGCCAAAACGTGAGCGTTTATTAGACTGAAAAATTACGATATAAATAACTTTGATAACTTCCAAGGACACCAACATCTATAGAAGGACTGGAGGACATATGGGAAAGTCTAATGAATAAGCATTGCCTTTATAGAGCTGTGTCAATCGTTCATTTTCAAAGATTCGATCATTCAAGTATTGATATGAAAAAAGATTCGGTCATTTGATCCGATCAATCATATCATTCATTGATTGTAAAGAACGGTTGATTGTAAAGAATGATTGATTGGAAAGAACGATGATTGAAAAAAATGATTGATTGAAAATAATGATTGTGATTGAAAAGAACGATTGATTGTGTAGTCAATCAATCTCGCAACGTGCCGATCTCGGTCTTGGGGGCGCTGCATGCGACCATCATGCGACGTGCGAATGATTAACCAATAACAGCAATAACCTTTACCATTCTTAATCGAAACGCGTGCAATGTAAGACGTGAGACAAACTTAATGTGGTAATATCGTTTGCTTCTATCGACATTTTATTTATTTTTTGAGAGAAATATTAATTTCGTTTCTTATACATATTTCGCTTCAAGTGTTACACGATCTAAAAGCATTCGTTCATCGTCGGTAATCATTCATTCATCTCATCAAGTACCAGTTATTACGAATGTATTATTGACCAATTCAATCAAATGATTGTGTAAGCGTGAATGGAATGTTATGATTGCAATCACCATTACAATCATTTGATTGAATTCAAATGATTGCGTAAGAGTGAATGGAATGATATGATTGCAATCACCGTTACAATCATTTGATTGAATTGATGAACGACACATTTATACAATAGCGAATGCAATCATCAATACTTTTGTATGATTGCAATCAAATGATCGAATCAATCACGATTGACACAGCTCTATGCCTTTATTGATCACCATACACTATACAAATGTTTGCACGACAGCTTCTGTTGCGTAATTTGTTCGCAGGTGCATGGGGGGCTTAAGTAAAAGTTCCACGCGAGCAATTTATCTTATTGGATGTAAACTGCCTAAACACCTCCGCCGTCTTGTGGTAGATCATTTCTGAGCTAGACCCTTGAAATTTGGAGAATCCATCCCTTATATGATGAGGAACTTACAGTTTTAATTAATGGCACTTGTTTAGTAACACCCTGTAGGTATACTATTTTTGGGAAATTTATTGGACATGTCTGAATTGATGTGTACAAGTACAACGATGACGATTTTCTTTCTTTTTATTTACAATTTTTTCCTTGTACTGTTAACTTGTGGTGTTGTGAAATATTTCATCAGACCAAATATTATTTTGCGGTAGCTACAACAACAATGAAACAAAACCGTTTCGTTGCCGAACCGAAAACAATTAATTGTTATAAATAACGTTATAATTGCTAATGTACGGCCTTGGAAACGGCTACGGATTGCCGGTCTAGGCGTGATTTTTTTCCCGCGATATCCACACACGTTTGTATTAATTTGCGGCACAAACCAACATATCTGGATCGCCGTCGATAAATAAAGCAAAGGTCAGGTGCACGTCGGTGACAATAATAAATTGATGGAAACAGGCACGTACGAATTGAATCTTTCAAGGGCGGTTGTCCACTCATGGCCAAATCAGGCGAGGTGATTCGGTACATTGCAGGTTAATTAACCCACTGGGAGTTTCAATAAGTTTCAGCTTTTTTTTTTGCTTCGCGAGTATCTCACATTTCGCATGACCTTACTCAACGAAATCCAGCATTGGAAGCGGAAAGCGCCGATGAATTATTATTATTATTATTCTTGTTCGAAAGATTAGCATATCCGTGCGAATTTTGAAAGCTCAACAGCTCCGAACATAAAAGAAAACGTATAAAAGCGAATTCCTCAATGAATAGCAGAAATTCATTGCAAATGAAATCGACGCAAACTGGTTTCATGATTTTCATCAATTCAAAGGAATCTGTCCTCGAAAAAGTTGGAAGGCTTATTTTTGGCCTGCCTCTGTGTAGGTCGAATAAATCTACCAAGTATTGCAACAATTAAAGATGGTTTTGAAAGGCAAGGATAACTAAAGACAGGAGGAATTGACTTCAATCAAAATAATTATTCTTGAAACTTTGAAATGTGGTGTTCCCTCCCCATAAACACGACGGCAGTCTCACTCAACCAGCTCGTTTTATTTACATACGTCAGACGCAACTTCTAATAAAAACATGTGTATTTAATTCTAATTATCGCCTGATTTATTTATTTATTAGAAGTAAGTGTTAATGACCCCCGCTTGCATGCGGGTGGTCAACGGTTGGTGGCTGCTGCTGCTGCACAGTGGCAAGTTATTGAAGGAGTTCCTCCTCACTCAAAACACACATGATTCACATTTGAACACTGCGAGCGGTTCACGCCCAATCTAAAGCGCATAAATATTTACTTGTGTTTGTTTACGTTATATAACGTAAGGATTCATGGTACTGACAAACTGAACGCCGCCAGTTTGTTTACCCGTTCCGGCGATTAATTAAAATGTGCGCGGGTGCGTGTGTACGTAGCTCGACCTAAAAGTTCATTTTTACGGACGCGCCGATTCATTTGAATACAATGTGCTGTCAAAATGAAATTATTAATGTCGTTGGGTCGTGCGAGCACTAAATGTCACCGTGGATTTATGGGTACATCTTGCCGTTCACTTCTTGGTTTCTGCGTGATGCATTGTGCCATAGTTTCTACTTTTTTTTACAGTTTCTTTTCTTTTGTTTATTTTACCATTAAATGCGTACCGCTTCTAAGAATTAAAGCAACGCATTCATGTAAACTGAAGATGAGTGAGTGAGTCAATGTCGAGACACAAATGCATTGTTGTTTTCAATTCAGGACGATAATCATTTCCAAGGATTTTAGTCATTCCAGCCATTACATTTTTAATAAATACATTACAATATCAGAAGCAAGAACTATGATTTCAGTTTCCTTTTTAAGAAAAATGTTCATTGAATTGCGCCTTCTTCATACAGGCCTGCTTCTTTAGGTGGGAGAATACTCTGACTGTGTAAATAATTTTTATTTAAATATTTTTTTATTCTCTATACATACTAATGATGTAGAATTGCAATAGAAAACGTTTCCTTTCCGTCTTGCTTGCTTACTTCACGCGCTTCTTTCTCGCTCCACTAATTTCGCACATTGCGCATGTACGCCTTTTCCGGTTCTAAACGAAATTAGTCGAGTGATTCCTTACCTATCTGGTTACGAAATTTGGTTTGCCCCCCTGCTTTTCGAAGACCGCACCGGCAGACGCAACAAAACAGACTGGGAGATAATTGCGATACATGTTAAAAGCAAGATGAGAGAACACCGAATAGGGTTTCAAAACAAGACGAAGAAGGGCCTGGAAACAGAAGAAGATGTTACGTTCAAATTTGCCGCCACAACATCGTGGCGATATCGCATCATTCAACTGCGCTTTAGCACAGTTGGCCACACTGTTACCCCCTCATTTACATCGCTATAGGGGAAACCTGCCTGCTTACTTCACGCGCTTCTTTCTCGCTCCACTAATTTCGCACATTGCACATGTACGCCTTTTCCGGTTCTAAACGAAATTAGTCGAGCGATTCCTTACCTATCTGGTTACGAAATTTGGTTTGCACCCCCCCTGCTTTTCGAAGACCGCACCAGCAGACGCAACAAAGAAGACCGGGAGATAACTGCGATACATGTTAAAAGCAAGATGAGAGAACACCGAATAGGGTTTCAAAACAAGACGAAGAAGGGCCTGGAAAAAAAAAGAAGTTGTAACGTTCAAATTTGCCGCCACAACATCGTGGCGATATCGCATCATTCAACTGCGCTTTAGCACAGTTGGCCACACTGTTACCCCCTCATTTACATCGCTATAGGGGAAACCTGCTTGCTTACTTCACGCGCTTCTTTCTCGTTTCACTAATTTCGCAGATTGCACATGTACGCCTTTTCCGGTTCTAAACGAAATTAGTCGAGCGATTCCTCACCTATTTGGTTACTTACAAAATTTGGTTTGCCTCCTGTTTTTTGAAGACCGCACCAGCACACGCAACAAAAAAGACCGGGAGATAACTGCGGTACATGTTAAAAGCAAAGTGAGAGAACACCAAATAGGGTTTCAAAACAAGACGAAGAAGGGCCTGGAAAAAGAAGAAGATGTTACGTTCAAATTTGCCGCCACAACATCGTGGCGATATCGCGTCATTCAACTGCGCTTTAGCACAGTTGGCCACACTGTTACCCCCTCATTTACATCGCTATAGGGGAAACCTGCTTGCTTACTTCACGCGCTTCTTTCTCGCTCCACTAATTTCGCACATTGCACATGTACGCCTTTTCCGGTTCTAAACGAAATTAGTCGAGTGATTCCTTACCTATTTGGTTACTTACAAAATTTGGTTTGTCCCCCTTTTTTTTGAAGACCGCACCAGCAGACGCAACAAAGAAAACCGGGAGATAACTGCGATAATGTTAAAAGCAAGATGAGAGAACACCGAATAGGGTTTCAAAACAAGACGAAGAAGGGCCTGGAAAAAGAAGAAGATGTTACGTTCAAATTTGCCGCCACAACATCGTGGCGATATCGCATCATTCAACTGCGCTTTAGCACAGTTGGCCACACTGTTACCCCCTCATTTACATCGCTATAGGGGAAACCTGCTTAGCATTCTTAGGCTATGAAGGCACCATGTGACTCCTAGGTCGCCTGTCATTGATTATCGTCGGTAATTTTCGCGCGCCTTAGCGACCTTCCCCATCTGCGATCTCGTCGCTTTCTTTCTTGTTCGAATCTTGGTGCTAGTGAGACGTGTTTTACGTGTGCTGTAAACCTATCGGAATACTTGCTCATTTGGAGAAGTAGCTCAATTGCGGCTTAGCTGGAAGATCTCGTGATACCATCGAACACATTTGGGGCACCTTTAAGCTCCATGCTAAGCCTGGAAATTTAGAAAATCCCTGGTAACGTAAGACGTGCGAGGGCGTGTACCTAACATGGCCGCTAACAAAAATCATTTCTTTTATGTAGGCTTTTCCTATTTGGGCGTAGTTTTCTGACGTCGGCTATTAGACCGTGAGTGTACCGCAACCCGATCGTGGAAACCTGACCAGCGAAAACAGTTTGATCCAGATTGTCGTCGCTACCCGCGATCAACAGAGGGCGTTGTAATTATCCACCGGCCATCGCGCTTCGGTTGGCAACGTCGACCCTGACTTCAGACTGGACGTGCTGTCAAAGGTTAGAGGTTTTTCAACGTAATTCAAACTGACGTTTACGGACCGATCGGTTTAGACTTTATTTGTTGTTCATGCATAATTCAATTGCGAATCAGAAGTTAGAACTACGTGTTGCACTATGTTCACCGTAAATAATTAAGTAGTCAATTGTAATATCGTAGAATGTTATCTTGACTTATGTAAAATCGGTACGTATAAGGTCTTGTAAATTTCCAGCCAAGTTTCGTCATTAATGACGTTAAACCAGTACCAACTGAACTCAAAATGTAACGTACGATGTGTATTCGTTGAAATTTAGTAACACTTTGTTACTACAATGAAAATGACAATGTTGCCACCTCTTCAATTATCACTAACGTCAGATGTGTTTACTTTGAATGTACAACACGTACATAACCTATACACCATCAACCACCGATCATATGTAAACACTTCAATACTTGGCAACATTGTTATAGCATTACGTCATATATGACGTAATGCTATATGAATGACGAAAGTTGGCTGGAAGTTTACAAGAACTGTATTTTGTACTTTTAGTGTTTGTTGTCGGCTAAGTTACCGAGTAACAGTTTACTTCTTCTAGGATTTGTTTATATGGTGTGTTACAATAAATTTTGTACCACAGTGAATATTTTATTGCGTCGAACCTGCGCTGAGCGTACAAGTGAAACTAAATCTCCTGAAATTATTGGTCTATCTGAGGCGAACGCATTGAGGCTTAGGGAGGGAGTCTCATATGTGGAGTTCTTGCAACCGGGGGTACATACTCCCTGGCGCCCTTAATAAATACCCACCCTCTTCTCCACTGTGCTAGCTTGAGAGAACCGTTGTTTAGAGACAACGCCACTTGTCATCTGGTAAGTCAGTAATTTAATTCAGGAGTATTTTTCTCTTTTAACATTTTTGCGGTGACAAAGAAGAAGAAAAGAAGAGTTGAATTAAGGAAAAACGGTATTATAAATTGCTGTATATAAGTTTCCTCTTTAGATTTTTATACGTCACTTTCTTTGATCCTTGTTGCGTAGAGTCTGGGCTCCTCTATTCGTGTCGTTGGGTCTTGAAGGGCTTCTAGTTTTGAATTCGTCTCTATTTCAAAATTCTTTTAGTCGAATTGTCTTTCTTAAGACTGCTACCTACTTTATAAACTTGTTCCTCCTTAGGAAGACTTACCATTTTGTAACAGATCTGAGCACTTCATTCATTCACGAATGACCTTATTTTATTTCTTGCTCAATCAGACTTACCTACATGTGACAGTTCTCGTTGCTTTTTGGCGATAGCGTTCAGGCTACTTTGGTAAAGGTCGCCTTGTTCTGTCTTCGCCTCTATTCCAAAATTCTTCTGGTCTTCTGTTGCCACTCTCACTCTGCGATCAGCCGCCACCATTTCTTTTTGAAGGTCTTAATGAAAGAAGTCTAACTCTGCTGAGTTAGTTAGTTTGGATCAGATTTGAACCAATCACACACATAGGTGTAATTTTTTTTGGAAATGTCTCATTGTTTCGTATTGTTGATTATTTCTTAGTGCATGGCATTCGGGCTACACTCGTCATGTCCGATAGTCGTCTTGCTCTGGGCTTCGTTGAATTCGTCTCTACTTCAAAATTCATTTGGTCCAATTATTGTCGTTTAACTACAATTCATTATTTTGGAAAACAGTAACATGTAGCGACTGTAGCGCCATCTCTTGACCGATTTGGTATTTTTTTCAATCATATCGAAATTTAGGTTCGACACAGGTCCTTTCCATATTTTGAACAAAAATAATATCCAGGAACTAAGGTACTAGAGCAACTAGAGCGCATTGAGGTAGCTCAATTAATGATTTTTTATGCCTATCCTTGTCATTATTTGAAAAAGTGACGTTTAACAAAGTCACTGTCAATAAGTGAGTTTGCCTTTAAAGTTTCAATTTGTTTTGTTTCGGAACAGTTTTCACTGTTACACTTAAATTTCGCGCTAAAATGTAGCGGCGATATACCGTTTAGCGATTTCGTTTTCGCACCGTGGCAACCCTGATGCCCCTTCTTTACATCGCTATGGGGGAACACCTGCGTACTGTGATCGTTGAGTTCTCATAGGTCATGAAGGCCCCATGTGACTCTCAGGCCGCCTGTCATTGGCTAGCGTTGGTAATCCCTGTGTCGAATCGACCTTCGTCATCCTTAACCCGAAACCCGAATGGGTCCTCTTTCTCGTTCGAACTTTGTGGCGGTGTGACGTTCCTTTTCGCGTGTGTTGAATTTAACGGATTTCTTGCTCGTTTGGAGAAGTAAATCAATTGCAGCTTGGCTGGAATACTATTTAACACCACCGAACAACGATTTACTTACTCCTTACCAAGCCTGAGGCTCCAGTTCTCTCAGTTCTCCGGGGGCGCTCCTGCCCATAGTCGTATCGAGATCCGATCGAGAAAACCTGAGCAGCCATCTTGATCTAAACGGATCCAGTACCTACAGGCCAGTTCGTTGACGCACCCTGCACCCTGGTTGGTAGAGGGCGTTACGATTCACCACCGGCCCCTGCGCTTCGATTGACGTCACTGACTCTGACAGACGTCTGAACGCGCTAATTCAAGGTTAGGTTTTCAATTTTACTCCCATGTTTGCGGACTGATCGGTTGTTAAATTTACCATTCACTCGTGAGGAATAAACCGAGAGTGCGAATCACGAAACACGAATTGCGCCGCGCTTACGTTGATTAATTTAAGTTTAAAATAAGCAGCCAATTGTAAGTGTTTATTAAAAGTGTATATCGTTTTCATTTCTTTTGTGTAATAAACTGTGTTAACTTTAATTGCGATTTTAATTTCTACTTTCATACACACAGTGGGTAATAGTCTCGTCTCTATTTAGTAGTGTTTCTTATTTCTGCACGACCTAGTCGATTGGAGACGTCGGCCAGTCGAATTACGATTAGTTTGTTCAATTGTCTTCTGGCGCCCTTTATAAGTTTACCACCTTAAGTTAACCTGCCCCATTTCCACTGTGCACAGCTGGGGCACAGCTGATCGAAGTATCGGCAGACTTGTCACCTGGAACCGTGGTAAGTAGAGACAAGTAGATTTAGTTTAAACTTGGGTGACATCACTTTGTTTTAAAATAAACAATAATAGTAAAATAATACATTTTCGACTCTAAACTATTGCCACAGTGGGAAACAGAATTCGACAATCGTATTTGTTATCTTTATTGCTCAATGTTCTCACGAGAGGAACGGAATTGCGTTACCTGATTTAGTACCTTAAGAGGAACTAAAGTCCCTATATAGCTAAAGTACCGCAATTACCGCCATTAAACGCGCAAATTTAAAATTGAACGTAACGAGTAATGTCAGTTCAAATTAGCCGCGCTTGACTCAAAATGGCGGTAATTGCGGTCGGTACTTTAGCTATCTAGGGACTCTTAACAGGAACTGTTATAGAGCGCCATCTCTTGGCCGATTTGGTAAATCTCTTAGTCATTTCGTATTTTGGCAAACGGTAACATACAGCGACTATTATACAGAGTGAGTCAAAAATACCGCGTGATCTCTGCAGTACGTTATTCTAGACACTTAAGAGAGTACCACGCAAAACTCATCAAATTATGAACTTAAATATTAAACTCTTATAGTTACAAAAAAATGACTTCCCAAAGTTGTATTTAGAATTTTTTCGACGTTTGTCTGGTACTCTTTTAAGTGACTAGAATAACTTACTGTAGAGTTTATGCGCCATTTTTGACTCACCCACAACGACAATTATTAAACGTTCATGCCCATCTAATTGCTACCACCCTTTCTACTGTACACACTTTTCATTTTGAAAGTCATGGCAGGAAAAAGGGTCCAATTTGCCTGAAGAAAACTTTACCATCTTGGGCCATATTTGAGCAAATCAAATATGAACTGTATTTTTATTTGCAAATGGTATAAATGACGTTCCTTTATTTCTTGCTCGTATTCGTTGATCGTTTTAGGCTTCCACGCATCTTTGCACCTCTCTTCTTTGCTTCTCAAAGCCATAACGTTTCCATTACTCTCTCTCTCTCTCTCTGTCTTCACATCGTAGATCTGTGGTTAGCATCTTGCTCTATCTTCGTCTTCAACTTTTTTCTTAATCCTATTACGATCATTGTGTATTTTTATTATCAAATGGTATAAATGACATTCTTTTATCTCTTGCTTAACTCGTATTCGTTGATTCGTTTTAGGTTTCCACGCACCATTGCATCTCTCTTCTTTGCTTCTCAAAGCCATAACGTTTCCATTGCTCTTTCTTTTTTTCTTCTTATCGTTGATCTGTGGTCTGTGGTTGGCATCCTGCTCTATCCTCGTCTTCAACTTTGCACTCCAGAAATTTCTTACTCATTTTACGCTCATTTTCTCATCGTATGAACTGTATTTTTATTTTCAAATGATGTAAATGACATTCTTTTATCTCTTGCTTAACTCGTAATGGTTGATTCGTGTTAGGCTTCCACGCATCATTGCATCTCTCTTCTTTGCTTCTTAAAGCCACATCGTCTCCATTACTCTCTCTCTTTCTTCATATCATGGATCTGTGGTTAGCATCTTGCTCTGTCTTCGTCTTCGATTTTCTCATCACATGAACTGTATTATTATTTTCAAATGGTATAAATAACATTCCTTTATTTCTTGCTTAACTCATAATGGTTGATTCGTTTTAGGCTTCCACGCATCATCGCATCTCTCTTCTTTGCTCCTCAAAGCCATAACGTTTCCATTATTCCCTCTCTTTCTTCATATCGTTGATCTGTGGCTAGCATATTGCTCTACCTTCGTTTTCATGTTTTCACTCCAGAATTTTCTTACTTCTCTCGTGCTCTCATTCCTTACCTATTTGGCTACAAAATTTGGTTTGTCCCCCTGTTTTCAACTTTACATTTTGGGTTGGCAATAAATCTTTCTGACATTTCTTTGTCAAAGATGTCCCCATTTCTACTTCGTCTATTGAAAATTGATTGCTTTTTCAATCACAACCGGAAGTATAATTTAACTTAACATTTTTCAGTTTAAATCTATGGATTCGAAGACATCAATTTAATTGCAAGTAACATTTTAAATAAATTGATACCTTAACTTTGTAAAAATTAAATTAATTTTGGTTCTTTGTTTCATAAAAAAACTAATATTTCTTCAAATTCAAATTCACTTTATTTCCTTTGGACACGTGATACATGTGTAGGAACTCCGCACTTCACTTTGTTTTTTCATATTACTACACTCACTCTTTGTGCAGGTGTTCTTCAAGCAGTTTTTAGCAATTCACTTGGACATTTGACACCTTCGACGCTTTAATCCTGATCCTTCTTCCGTCAGCTAGATATACAAGACGTCGCTTCCTGCCCGTCTCCTGCTTCTGGACTGGCCAATGTCTTGCCGTCAGAGGTGCTGCTGGTTTTGTGATGTCTTTGCATGGCTTCACAAAATTCCAACCACGCTGCTTGCAACAAGACCTCATCCGCCTACCGAAGATCTTGTTCAGCAACCACAAACTCTACGTTTATGTTATTGGTATTTTTCATTTTTATTTTATTACTGTACGTCTTATTTTAACTTTTCACTTTTCAATACTTTAATTTCTGTACACTGTCTTTTGGCCTCGTTACCACTGAAGTAATTAATAAAATTGTTTTCAACAATTAACTCCCGTTGTTATACTGTTTTTCAACGTTTCATGTTTTGTTGTTTACTATTTTTAAAGACCTTATCCTACATATCACAGCAATATGTTAAAAGCTCAATGAGTAAACTCTATGAGTATCACAAGATCAAGATGTTAAAGTCCGCGTTTTAAAAATCGAAAAATTATTAAAATACTATCAATTACATATAGAGGGTATTAAAAAAAGTGAGAAAAACCTTGAGGGTGTTGTTTTCCGAGCATCTATCATTTACTGTGCATGTTAATTGTAACTGTGTAGTTTTCACAAAACAATTTGTTTCTAAAAGGGTATTTTAACATATAATCAACGTATTCTTATAGCACGCCCAAGGTATATGCGTTAATTAAAATGAAAAGGAAACAAAGAAGAACGTTCTCAGAACTTACTTCCTTGTATTCTACGCGTTGTTGTTACACATATTAGCATACAAGAAATCGGTTTTTATCTCGTAAGTAACGCGGCATATAATTGCACATAAACATTTTCTTTTAGTTTTAATTACGTCTGCAATTACAAATTAATACGATGTAGCATTAAATTACACACACATTTTTTTTTAAATATAAAATACAACTTTATCAAGATACTTGACCGTGACACTTTCACATATAGAAAAACGATTCAAGAAATAAGTAACATGAAGAAAAAAGACTAGCGCATAATTGCGCGCTCTTTACATAAAATAAGTTTCAACGAATTTCTTTTTCTTTATTTTAAATTGAATAGCCCTGACAGCGGTTGAAGGCACGGGGATAGAGCTTAAAGAAGCAGAATTAAATAATTTTTATTTGAGTATTTAAAACAATATTAGCTACAAGAAAAATAAACAGGGTGTTACTGAACTTATATCATTAATTAAAATCACAAATAGTACTCAAGAAAAGAAAAGAAAATTTGTTATATACCGCTAGGCAAAGGTGGATAATAACCTGGACAAAATTTCTTTTTCTTTTTCATAGAAATCGTTTGAGGGGGCACTGGATACGATTTCAATGTCCCAGGCTGAACGTGTTTACAGCTATTATCCATCGTCTATGAAGTTATAAAGTAATAAATGCCGATAATTTTAAAAACCATGACCGAGCACACAGGTGATTATACACAAAGATGGTCTGGATTTCGTGTTTAATTTGACAGTAGATAACTTTTATAAATACTTAAAAGTTTTTAATATTATGCAGGTATTGCAATTAATTAACCGTCGAAGTTTTCAGTTTACTTTGCGACAGCCTACGTCCGTTAATTATAATTATTTTGTGTGCAGACAATTTAATTTTAGTTGTGTACGTTCTTAGAAATTATTGTGTTTTAATTTCGTCGTAACTTTTTACATTTCATAATACTGAATCTAACGAAGGTTACTCGTAGTTACTGAAACATGATTATCATTTAATAGTAAATGAGATCGAATTGTCGTTGTTTGATAATTGAGTAGCCTAGCCGAATTCATTTTACAGGAAACGCAAGAAACTGTTACAGTGTCACCAAATTTTAAATTTAATCTACTTGCCTCTTACTTACCACTGACAGATGACAAGCTTCTGCTGACGTAACGTATCAGCTGTTCCCCAAGCTAGCAACAGTGAAGAAAGGGGCGGGTTGATTAAGGTGGTAAAATTATTAAGGGCACCAGAAGACAATTCTTCAGACCAGTCGACGTCTTCAATCGATCAGATCGGACAGAAAATGAATCAACAATAAATACAGAGGCGAGGCTTTACTCACTGGTGTGCGTGAACGCAGAAATTAAACTCGAAGTTAATGTTAATACAAGTGAGGTTTTATTAAACAATTCAAAACAAACAACACTTTACACAATTACAAGTGGCTGTTTAATTTATACTAAAATTTGCTACGGTACACGCAGCGCAACTCGTAATACGGAATTCTTCCTCGCGATTCGACTATTCGCGAGAAATGACTAAAGTATAACCCGATCGTTCCGCAAAATTAAAGTTGAAACACCTAACCTTTCGACAGCGCGTCCCGTCCCGTCCCGTCAGGGTCAACAGGTGACCATACACCAGCATTCATTCATGTCATCCTTTCCTTCGACACTCTTTCCCTTCAAGAAATTGAAACGAAACAAATCCTGTATTATTGTATTAGTGGGTTAGAACAGAGGGCGTCGTAACTACCCACCGGCCACCGCGCTTTGGTTGGTAACGTTAGGTGACCATACACCAGCATTCATTCATGTCATTCTTTCCTTCGACACTCTTTCCCTTCAAGAAATTGAAACGAAATAAATCCTGTATTATTGTATTAGTGGGTTAGAACAGGATTTGCTTCGTTTCAATTTCTTGAAGGGAAAGAGTGTCGAAGGAAAGATTGACATGAATGAATGCTGGTGTATGGTCACCTAACGTTACCAACCAAAGCGCGGTGGCCGGTGGGTAGTTACGACGCCCTCTGTTCTAACCCACTAATACAATAATACAGGATTTGTTTCGTTTCAATTTCTTGAATGGAAAGAGTGTCGAAGGAAAGAATGACATGAATGAATGCTGGTGTATGGTCACCTAACGTTACCAACCAAAGCGCGGTGGCCGGTGGGTAGTTACGACGCGACGCCCTCTGTCGATCGCGAGCAGCGTCGACAATCTGGATCAAACTGGATCCGCGGGAATCGTCAAGATGGCTGGTCACGTGGTTTCCACGATCGGGTTACGGTACTTTCACAGGGCAGGAGCGCCACCGGAGAACTAGGCCTAGAAGCCAAGACTAAAAGCCTGCGCCAGAAAACTGCGCCCAAACAGAAAAACCTGGGATTTTCTAAATTTGCAGGCCTAGTATGGGGCTTAAAAGTGTCCCGATGGTGTCACGAGATCTTCTGGCGCAGCCGCAATTGAGTTACCGATAATTTCACAACACACGTAAAAGACGTTAACACTCAACCAAGGTCTGAACACAAAAGGACGATAGAGACGACGGTGATGGCAGCTAAAATACGGGCGGTAACTAACGGCGTTACCAGAGGGCTGTCACGTGGCGTGCCATAGGAATGAGCTTCGAGTAGTAAAGAGGAGGGATGCAGAGTAGCCACCTGTATACAAACACGGTTCATATAACACTTTGTCTCCGCGTTTTCTTTGGCGGAGATTTGAACGTAACAACAGATCTCTCGTAACTATTTACGTTTTGAATTGGCTTGTATCGTATAGTAGAGATGACAGGAAAATCGTCGTAAAACCTTAAAGAACCACATAGGGATCATCTTTTCGTGATTTTAAATTTAAATATGGAGATAGCTCTTCTTGGATCTAAAAAATGGATTTGGCCAGTTAAATTTAACACACACGAAAAACACATCACACCGGCACAATGCTCCGAACAAGAAAGAGGACGCGACCAGGTTGACGATGAACAAGGTCGCTTCGACGCCCGGGGCCTAACCAACGGCGTTACCAGAGGGCTGTCACGTGGCGTGCCATACGAATGAGCTTCGAGTAATAAAGAGGAGGGATGCAGAGTAGCCACCTGTATACAAACGCTGTTCATATAACACTTTGTCTCCACGTTTTCTTTGGCGGGAGATTTGAACGTAACAACAGATCTCTTGTAACTATTTATGTTTCGAATTGGCTTGTATCGTATAGTAGAGATGACAGGAAAATCGTCATAAAACCTTAGAGAACCACATAGGGATCATCTTTTCGTGATTTTAAACTTAAATATGGAGATAGCTCTTCTTGGATCTAAAGAATGGGTCTGGCCAGTTTTGAAAATAACTGGAACGGATTTGCCACAATTGATTTACTTCTCCAAACGAGCAAGGAATCCGTTAAATTTAACACACACGAAAAACATGTCACACCGGCACAATGCTGCGAACAAGAAAGAGGACGCGACCAGGTTGACGATGAACAAGGTCGCTTCGACGCACGACGATAACCAATGACAAGTGACCTGAGAGCCACATGGGGCCTTCATAGCCTATGAAAGTTCAGCGACGTAGAGAAGGGGCAACAGGGTCGCCAACGGGTTAAAACGAAATTGAATGTTGTTACATCGCCACGATAACTTAGCGCGAAATTTGAATGTAACATCTGTTTAAGCTTACACGTTTGCCTTTTTGCAAACGTTCTAGCTACTCCTAGGACTCCTGTAGGACATTTCATCTCTCATGGAAACCATATGCTTTTATTTTTGCAGGATAAACCTTTTTGCGGATTTAAATTGAAAATGGCATTGGCCAGCTGGTTTCAAAATCAGGTGTGTCCTAGATTTCCAATCTAGAATATCAATCGTTTAATACTTTGGAGTATTTGAAAATTTTCGGCTGCTTTCGTTAAATCAATTAAATTTTGTTTTCCACAGTTCTTAAATGAATTGGTAATTTGAAGTTACGTACCCATAAGGTCCATTAATTCTACCTCACTCGGTAATTTGCTCCGCTGACATCAATTAAGAAGCGACTTCCCTGTGCCAAATCGTAAATATCTCCGGGTACTAAATTACCTGCTTAATTGAACCTGCGGTCGAGTCAGCGTCTTCGTGAGTTATAGAAACTTCGAGCGGTCACGCGTAAAGTCTGCAATTAGAACGACGTTCCATCGACTGAACCGAGTTACTTCCTAATTATTTTCAACGAGGAATTCGTTTGCTTTCGAATGCCTACAATCCGTAAACAAGTGAAAAGAGCATTTTGACATTGCAATCTTAATAACGAGAGAAGGTATTCTAACAAAAAAAAAAAATAAAAAAAAAGTAAGGTTGCGTTTTATCGTTTCCATCTGTTTAACCTTATTCAGAATTACACGTATGTATAGGTAGGTATGTTCTTCGGCGGCCAATCAAGGTAAAGAGTAACTGCCAATTTGTCTGTGTTGTGCACAATTTATTATTGATATCTCCAGTCCTCATTGATTTTGCATTCATGAGTGACCCAGTTAAGACGAAACTACTTGGGGCAGAGGAGAATATTACGGTCTTCGGTTTATTTTAGGAATAAATACGTCCATTCAAACGTTGCCCGTATAAGCTTGGCTAATTAAACCGTGCTTCCTTATACAAATATAACTACGACGTGCGTTTCCTTGTACTAAAATAACCGCGTACAGTTATACCCGATTAACTTCGCCCGTTTATTAATTTTTCTCTTAACGAAAGTCCGTCGTGAAGTTCTGCGAAGGGAGATACGCCCGTATTGAAACGAGGAGTCGGCGGCGGTCGTTGCACAATCGCGAATATAAATCGACGATAATTACAAGTGTATTTATAGATATTTACATAATCTATTATCTGAAGTACGCGATGACATTCATTAGAATGGTGAACAATCCGCGAACGGGAAACGGAAACACACGTTCATGGTTTCAGTTCCTCTTTGGAATTGATTGGCGAATTGAAAATTTGTTGCTGCGAAATTTTATCCAGCACTTTTAATTTCACTACGACAAAAGAAACTATTTGAAAACACTGTAGTTCTTATTAAATAGGCAATTTTATCTAAGAAATACGCACGTTTTTACGCAGCCAATAAAAAATAGATTATCTTCTACAGGGATTGTACCGACAAAAAAAAAACGCATAAGAGAATCGATGTCACAGATTACGGGAAAAATGATTAAAAAATTCTTGTGAATTAATTAAAAAATTACTCCAAAATCAAGCTCCGGCACTGCGTTACGAAATACAGCGCCCACGTTCTATAAATGCGGCAGTATAATAGGACTATAAAGTTTTGCACACAGTGCGACCTTGACACACGTTTCAATTGGTTTTATTACACGTTTAACAACTGAGGAAGGCAAGTTTCTCTTATGCGACGTAATTATTAGCAATTTCTAAATTAACTGTATGAAATACTAATAATAAATTCGCAAATAATTGTGGAAATAATTGTTTGCTAATTCGTGCGGATTATTTACTAGAGCGGAATGTACCAGTCGTTTCTTACACAAAAAAAATCGCAAGGATTTAAATCTGGTGATCGCAGGCATCAAATGCACGGCCCCACAGGCAGCTGATATTAAAATGTTTGAACGTCGCTAGTATTATTGGAACTAGGATAAGAAAACCAGCAAAGATGTACAGCTGAAAATTAGTCGAGCGTAACATAAACATAAGACGATAACATAAACATAAGAATGACTCACTTGCAATTATGTAACGTATGACTCACCCGCGGTGCAGAAAATGCACTTGCACATATCACAGCGATGATTCATTCGGGTGCCGTGCGCAAAATCTTATGACTCATCTACGGGCACAGATCTAACGCAGAGCCGTGTGCAAAATGTCAAGGCAACAATTGACGTAATACCCGGGAAACAAAACCCCTATAAAAAGGCGACAAATCGAACGTTAGCGCATAATTAGAATAAATCTAGTCAGTGTCATCTAGTCTAATTGTCCGTAAGTGCCCCAAATGATATGTAAGTATTAGTTGTAATTTACTGTTAATAAATGTTTTGTTATATTAAGCTACGTCCCTTATTTCATGTTACTTAAATTATTACCGTAACATTATGCCGCCACAAAAGAATGATTAATTGATTATATTTGCAAGGAATCGCTTAAACGAATCGGTTTTCTCCGAAAATGTGAAACGATTTATTAGACCTGAAGTTCATCGCCAACTATAAAAGCTTTATTATGTACAGCAGTTTTAAACGTCGTTCAGTTTCTAATTAAATCACGTACTGTTTGAAAATGTTTAAAAAAATGTAATGAACAGTTTATAATTAATTAAAAGTGAAATGAATGCTGCGTACGGTAGAAACGAGGAACGATTTACAACCAGTGCGCCAAAAACACAGGAACGCTTCTTGAATTTGTTGAAGTTTCAATAGATGTGTTAATCATTCGTCACACACGAAACGAAATTATAATAATTAACAATAATTAATAATTAATATTCGAAACAGATGTTGAAATAAATTAAAAAAAAAATCACAAATGAGTTTACTGATTTATTTTGTTTACTAGGCGTTCAAAGTGTGGCCGTTGTTATTTTTTGCATGGAATAATCTACTTCAGGTAATTTTCTGCGTGCATTACTTGTCGAGTAAATATTTTCGAGTTCGTATTTCACGTCGGGCGTTGACTTAAAAAGGGAGTTGTGAAATTCCACTTAAAAGTCCACGAAGCCACGCCGCAGTATCATGAAACTATAAAAAAAACTTTTACGACAGCTTTTATTTCGTTCGTCTGCTCCTCGACTTTTAACTAGGGGCGCATCGTTGTTTTGGGGCTAATTTTTGATTAATTATTTCTCGAAAACTAAAGTAGAAAGAATTTCTCCCATACTCTCGGACATCGCTTCTTAACGTGGTTTCATTTTGTCGGATTAATTAACAGTCACCCTGTGTAATGACGTGAGATAAATGAGATGAGAATACTCTGAGCAGTAAATCTAAAATGCTGTGACTGTTAAATTTAACGATTCAATTTAATTCAGTTTTTATAGTATTTCTTTAATTAATACATAGAAAAGTTACAATAAAAAAATCTCCGGTTCGTCAACACTGTAAGCATTTGTAAGATGTCTTGCGTGAACTTGGGTATCATTGTGGTCGCAGAAATTTTGATAACGCCAGTTATCACTTACAACTAAAATGAAAACGTTTCACTTCGTACGTGTGCACTTGAAAACGGGCAAAATTAATTTCCGCTTTAGCCTTTTTGGGAGTTTTAATTTGACTTTTTCAATTTTGGTACTTTAATGACTCCATTATGAAACTATAAAGTAGACCCGAGGGGTACGACATATCTTAAATAAATATTTGTACAAAGTGTTAAGTACAGGGTGTTTACGGTCTTCTCTGTATCCTTTTAGGGGGCGATAGTATACCTCAGAAGAAGTCGATAAATCTTAAAACGTCTTAGTAAAAGCGAGATAATAAATCTTTTATTTATTACACTAAACGGATAATTTGTTTTAAATTCTAGTAATCTACTACTTGTCCACTACAAAAGATGTTCAAAGTTATCACCATGTTGTATAGAATATCGATGGGCCATCCCGATTTTTAAAGGACAAGGTAAAAATAATAAAATTTTCAGTCAAACAAAGGTGATAGTAAAACTGAATTACTGATAACAACTTTGCGTATCAAATAACAAACGTAATAACTTTTGCAACCACACAAGATTACTTTTTATGTTTTTTGTGATACTGATTAAGTAGTAGATTACTAATGTTTAAGAAAAATTAATCGTTTAATGTAAAAAATAAAAGAATTATTATCTCGCTTATGAGGCGACTTTTACTAAGGCGTTTCAAGGTTTATCGACTCCTTCTGAGGTGTACTATCGCCCTCTAAAAGGATACAGAGAAGACCGTAAACACCCTGTATACAGCGTGTCCACCGAGTGCCGCGGTTTTCTCTACCGTCTATAGTATATAAAAATTCAAACGAGCCAGGATGTTACTCAGTCAGCTCTACTTCATAAAATTATTTTTGGCTGTACAGAATGTTCAGTAACTGAGAGCCATACCAAAGTTATATTTTTTTTAATGGAACACCCAGTATATTTTTACATCTTTCGAAAGTACGCATAACGAATAGGTAACAACCAAAAATTTAGGAAGTTTTACTTAAGAGTTTAAGTGTAAAAAATTGTCAAAATATGAGTGCTTATATCTTTGTTATTTATTTACATTTCGCCTTGAATTTATGCAGGTACTCAATACAATATCTTTTCTACAGAAATTTCGAAACAGCTTCGATCTATCGGTTATTATGTGTACAGGGTGTTGAGTTTTGCGAAAGATAATTTTTCTCAAAATTTTCAAATGGAACACCCAGTATATCTAAACTCTCGTGAAACAGTGTTTTAATAAGCTTTCATAAAACGCCAAATGTATTTGCCTAAACTGAAGAAGTCGTGAGACAAAAATTAATAATTTTTCTTTCTTTAGCCTTTCTGTCCGGTTCTTCTCTTTTGATTTGCTGATAAATCAATGAATATGTTTTATTTTTTTATATTCAAAGTAATTGAATATGTTCCTGTTAAAATAATTCCTATTTTAAATGGGAAACATTTTATCTTACTTAAACTTTCTCCTAAATTTAAAAGGAAGAACTTCTGCCTACACAGATTTATTTCTTCTTGCATTAATTCCATCTTGAACACCCTGGACGTCAAATTTGGTACAAATTCATTTCGCAACGTGAATTCAATTCGGGGACACGGTGTAGATACAAAGATACATGTATCTAAAATAATAAAAATGTATTTTTTCTCTTTTTATGTCGTTGCACTTGTTTTTTAAGTTTTCGCATTAAACGGTACTTAATAAGAACAATTATTTTCTTTCAAACGAATGCGTTATGTTAACTGTTATAGTAACTACCTATTTATTATTTTTAAAAACAGTTAAATATTTTTGAATGCGTTTAAATAAATGTAAATTAACATAATTCTTAAAATACAATCAAATAAAAACATAAGCTCTGATATTCCTTTTTGGACTCTACTAGGGGGCATTCTGGTTATGTGGCCTAACCAATGCAATAGTTCCTTATACAACTCCTTTAGTTCGTTATTTGATCTACGTTCCCATCCACCCTCTACTTTCCTTCCACCGAAGATCCTGCGAAGCACTTTTCGTTCCCAGATTCCCAACATCTCTTCCTCCAGTTTTACTTAAGGTCCAAACCTCGCTCCCATACGTATAACACTATTAGTCGAATGATCGTTTTAGAGATCCGTACCTTTGCATTTCTTGACACAAGTTTGCTCTTCAGAACACTATTAAGTGCATAAACGCACCTGTTCCCTGACATCAATCTCTTCTGTATTTCAACCTTAACTTCCGGTTTCCTCGTGAAAATAGTTCCCAAGTATGTAAATTTTTCCACCTCTTCAAATTTATACATCTTCCATTTATTGTTCAATTCTATAATCTTCATTTGTCCAAGACATGAATTTCGTTTTTGACTCATTTATGATCAATCCTACCTTCCCAGCATTTTCTTCCAACCGCTTTGTCACCTCCCTCAATTCTTGCTTATTCCTTGCTAATAATACTATGTCATCCGCAAAAGCCAAGCACTGATGTTTCTTATGATATATTAGCCCTGATCTGTTAATACCCGCTTTCCTTATGACTTTTTACAAAAGAAACGTGAACAAAATTGAAGATAATGGATCCCCTTGCCTTACTCCCTCGTTCACACAAATTTTTTATCCTGCAGTTTCACTCTATTCTCTGTGTTTTGTAGTGTTAGTTCAATCATTTTAATGAGTTTGCGTCCAATTCCTAATTCCTGTAACGCTTTGAGTACCTCCTTCCTTTTCACTCTGTCACATGCCTGTTTAAAATCCACGAACAATGCTACCGTTGCTTTTCCATATTCGTAGCTCTCCGCTTGCACTTCTCTCAAAAGAAATACTCGATCTATAATACTTCTGCCCCTTCGGAAACCACATTGGTATTCCCCAATAATATATTCCATATTTGATGTGTAGATAGAAGTAAAAAAAAAACAAATATTTTCTTACACGATTTCCACTATACAGGCTGTTACAAATTCGAGGCTCACCATTGGGATCTCGGAAACGGTAAGAGATACGAAGTCGGTTAAATTGGGGCAAAGTTGCGTATTTTGCTGCTGAATAATAATCCGTTCTGAAAAATCTTGTACGATTTGTAGTTTTTGAAATTTTCCCAAAAAACAAGAAAACGTAATTTTCTTTTTTATTTTTTTCTGAAGTTATTATTGCAGGGATCGTAACCAAATTAATACATTCTACAGGCACTTTTTTAAGCTCTTTACGATGATATCATTAGATTTTACTTAAAACGTTTCGTCTCGTTCTGACCATCATCAACTTCATTTTTTCTTATGGGCGCTACATTGGGTTTTAATACCATTGGATAGATCTATTTTTTCTGATGCTTTTCTATATATTACACATCCCTATTTAATAATTGGAAACAGCTGGAAATGCAAGAAATTGTTGAAAATAACACTGCAACGAAAAACATGGTATGCAATGAAAACAAAAACCAAAAAAAGCTTGATATACCTTCGGAGTTTTATTTCGTTTATCACAAAAACAGATTTTTGAAAAATTTTTAGATATAAAAATGAAGGATGTGAATCCAAGAAAGACGTAGACTTTTAAAACGTATTGTGCTGACAGCAACAATTTAGTAATAGCAGAGAAATTTACTTCCAACAATGACGATGACGCAGTATTTAACTACTTTCGTGATTAAATTATACATTTTTATGATTAAAGCAAGAAAGTATTACAAGAAATTATGTCTTTAAGAATCTCTCATTCTTGTAAATTTAAAAATGTATTCTGCTAACAATAATTTAGTAATAGCAAGATAAATTTACTTCCTATAATACCTAAAAAGATGCCATCCACACAGAACAATATTATTAAGTTAGATGGAAACATTGCACTTTATGGATATCTTCATAAAACTCAAAGGACTTATCGAGATCGCTTTAATGATGATAAGAATGAAGAATTATTAGAAGAGGTAATTCATAGTTATTTATAAAATGTTTAAAATTATGAGACTACAGGAAATAATGTTTCCTCGAGCAGTAACATCTTTTAAGATACGAGTTTTCTAAAGACATGCGCATAATTTAATTTGATATTTTCTAGCTTTTTAATAATAATAATGTATAATCTAATCAACTATTGTTTTGTAGTTGTCTTTCTGGATACTGTTGGAAGGAAATTTCGCTCGCTATTACTGAATTGTTGTTGTTAAGACAACAAACATTTTTAAAATTTTCTTGGATACATGACATTCATTTTTAGATCTAAAAATTTTACTAAAATCAGCTTTTGTGATATATGAAATAAAACTCCGAAGGTATATCAAACTTTTCTGGTTTTTATTTTCACTGCATACCATGTTTTTCTTTGCAGTGTTATTTTCAAGAATTTCTTGCATTTCCAGCTGTTTCAAATTATTAAATAGGGATGTGTGATATATGGAAAAGCATCAGAAAAAATAGATCTATCCAATGGTATTAAAACCCAATGTGGCACCCATAAGAAAAAATGAATTTGATGATGGTCAGAACGAGACGAAACGTTTTAAGTAAAATCTAATGATATCATCGTAAAGAGCTTAAAAAAGTGCCTGTAGAATGTATTAATTTTGTTAAGACCCCTGCAATAATAACTTCAGAAAAAAATAAAAAAGAAAATTACGTTTTCTTGTTTTTTGGGAATATTTCAAAAACTACAAATCGTAGAGGATTTTTCAGAATGGATTATTATTGAGCACCAAAATACGCAACTTTGCCCCAATTTAACCGACTTCGTATCTCTTACCGTATCCGAGATCCCAATGGTGAGCCTCGAATTTGTAACAGCCTGTATTTTTTGTAAAATTTACAAAATTATTAAATTACTACGACATGTTTCGCTATTACTATAGCTTCTTCGGGTAGTGACAAAAACATTGAAATGGATCTCCACCACGTATCGGCCAAATCAGTCAAATTATTCCATATTTTCTGTTACCATATTCTTTATATATTTCGTCAGTATTTTATAGGCCACGTTAAGAAGAGCTATACCCCTACAGTTGTCGCAGATAGACTTGTCGCCTTTTTTGTGGAGTGGGCACATTCCAGCCTATCGGTAATTGTTCCTGCTTCCATATTTCTTCCCCTCCATACTTAAACATTTCACACGTTATGTCGTCATTTCCGGGGCTCTTGTTATTTTTAAAACTCTTAATACTATTCTTAATTTCTTCTTCACTGGGGGGGTTTTCATTTGTTCCGATTTGCTCTTGCTCCCTCCCCACCAACTCCTCGCTCTCCATCACTATCATTTTCCACTTCCTCTTGCCCGTTAAGTGATTCCTCAAAGTGTTCTCTCCATCTTTTCAATATCTGTTCGTCACTTCCAATTAATGTACTATTTTTATCTTTACATGTTTTATGTTTTTAATCCCCTGATAAAGATTTCTGATTTCCTTATTCTTATAGTTTTCCTCCACTTCTTTTAAAATAAGCTCGTTTCTTCTTCTTTTCTTATCTCTTAGCAACCTCTTCACTACCTTCTTTTGCGCTGCATATCTATCTCTCATTTCTTTTGTATTTTGTATTAACGCCAATTGCCTTAATTCCGACCTTTTTTTTCCAGTTCCGCTTTACATTCATCATCGAACCGTGGTTTCTTCGATCTCTTTATTTCCGCGGCTTTTTCCATTACCGACTTAATATTTTGCTAAATTTTATCGATGTCATTACTTCTTCTCACCTGATTTAATTCTCTGCTTACCTGCTTTTTATACTGGGACTGCTCATGCTCTGTTAATAACCTTATCCCTTTATTCGAACTCCTTTTCTTCCTTAGTTGATTCCTGTAGACAGGTATTATTTGGCTCATTTTAATTCCGACCATATCTGGTCCCCTGTATATCCGAATATTTTTTGTACATCTTTCTTCGTCCTTTTCAATAAGAACATGGTCAATCTGATTCACAGTTTGACCATCAGGCGAGTACCACGTACCTTTATTAATATCCTTTCTTTGGAAATATGTACTTTTTATTATCATATTCCTTTTCTTCGCGAAATCTATCATATAGGGCATATGTATAAAAACAATGTAAAACATATAGTAAGTTATACAAGAAGGTGCAATCACATAATAGAAAATACATATAGATAGTTTAAAAGACATGAGAATGGCGAAGAAAGTCCTCGAAGGAATAAAAGGAATGCGTTATCAAATACTGTTTGATGATAGATTTAAATTGTGATAATGGCTTCTTACGTATATCAGGTGGTAGTTTATTGAAAAACTTGACTGCATAATAATTACTGCCATAACGAAATCTATTCAATCTGTGTTGAGGTACCACTATATCCGATTTAAACCTGATGTCATATTCATGGTTATACTGGTGGTCAATGAAATTATTAATATTAGACTTTATAAAGAGTAAACATTCTAAAATGTAAAGTGACGGAAATGTTAATATTTTCAGTTTTTTGAAGGTTTCCCTGCAGCTATCTCTATATCCTAAGCCACCCATAATACGTATTATTCTTTTCTGAAGTATAAAAATTCGTTTGGCCTCAGAACAATGGCCCCAGACTAAAATTGCATAAGACATTACTGACTGAAACAGACCGTAGTAAGCAGATAATACAGTATTCCAGGGAACAGAAGTTTTTAATTGTCTTATAAGATATATGACTTTAGTGAGTTTGTTCGTAATGTATTCTGTATGTTCATGCCATTGTAAAGTGGAATCCAAATATACTCCTAGATATTTGATGGACTTCACACAGTCAAGGTTATCTGCTTGAAGGTCCAAATTTCTTAGAGAGAATTTCATGAAATGCGTTTTTTCATCGTTTAAACTAAGTTTGTTGCTTAAGAACCAATTCTTAATACTTGTTACAGCTTCCGCAAAGTTCTGGGATCCATTAATAAAATTAATATCACTGTTTAGTAGTGTTGTATCATCAGCGAATAGAGTTATCTTAAAATTAGGAACACATCGATCAATATCATTAATATACAACAAAAATAAAATTGGACCTAGAACAGAACCTTGGGGGATACCGACTGAAATGTCTATTGATTCGGAAAGTTTATCCCGGCATCAAACAACCTGCCTCCTGTCGCTTAGGTACGATGCTATTAGCTTTATGCTCATTAAATCAAAATTGTAATATTTTATCCATTTTCCGATGTTTCTTTATGTTTACTGTACTTTCCTATCGTAGGTCTAAACAGATCCTCAGTCCCTACTTTCGCATTCGCGTCTCCCAGTACTATCTTCAAATCATACTTCGGTATCTTTTCATACTGGGTACTCAGTATATCATAAAAATTCTCTTTCGTCTCCATATCTTTTTCCTCAGTTGCCGCATGCGTGTTAACGAACGTAATATTTTGATACACCCCCCTTAATCTCAAGAGATACATCCTATCTGAGACCGGCTTAAAATCCAGTATGGATGCCTGGATAGATTTACTTATTAGAAAACCCGTACCCAATCGCCCCCCTATTTCCGATATCTCCTGACCCAATTGCTTTGTCTCTTGCAACGCTACCAAATCAAAATTATACTTGTTGGCCTCATTAACTAGCTGCTTCTTCACATGAGCCTCTTATATTCCATGTCCCTACCAACATTTGCTCTTTTACTACAGGGCCCTTATTTTTTCTTCTGCATTTATTATTAACTCCTTTCTAACATCCGTTATGTTCGTCCTTTTTCTCGAATTTGCCTCTTGCTTTGCCATTTCCGTTTTCCCTGAGTCCATACCACCTATTTCCATTAGTTTTTTGGATTCCTCTGGTCTCTTTTTTCCAATTTATTTTTGGCAGGATCCCATACTCACTCTTTATCATTTATTATAATTTTCTTATAACCTGATTGCCCTTTGACTTTTCTTCCCTTAGCCTTTTTCTTATTTCCATTTCAATTATTCTTTCTTGTTTCGTGCAGTCATTATTTATATATATTTTGTCTCCCTTTATACCTCTATAAAAATAAAAATATAAATATATATATATATAAAAAAATTTATTTTATCAAAATTAAGCTTTTTTCAAAACTGTTTAAGAGGAAACAGTTTAAAGAAACGAATAATACCTAATTAAAAATATCTTGAAAATATGTAATACATTTAATGGGTGCATAAACATATAACATTGTTTCCATTTATTTTAAATTCTTGAAATTAGGCTCCGAAGTTTGTGAGATAATATTATTATATGTATAGTATTAATAAAAGAACTTGGTGTCCTGTATTTTCTACACAAAGAGGTGTCCAGTCAAAAATTATATTTGCAACCCTAGTAGTTTCAATAAAAACATGTCATCTTCAGGATCGACTTAGAGCGTATAAACACACACAACACATTAGTTAAAAAAATTACATTAAAATTATCACAGACAGATGAGGTATCACACCTGGTTCGAAGACAACTCAAACCATGTTGACACCTCATTCGCCTATGATTATTTTAATGTAAAAAATTTTTAACTACCATTTTAATGTGTTGCCTGTGTTTATTTATACGCTCTAACTCGCCCCTGAAGATGACATGTTTTTGTTGAAGCTACTAGGGTTGCAAATATAATTTTTGATTGAACGCTTCTTTGTGTAGAAAATTCAGGACTCCAAACAACTTAATTCTAAATATTAATGGATAATAATACTATTAATTTTGTAAATAATTTAAAAATTAAGTTATTTTTCTGAGATTAGAAATGATAAATTATTATTATTATTATTATTATTTAATCTGTGGTGGTTGCCCAACGGGGTCCTAAGTCAAAGAAAAGAAAGTGTAGAATAGTAATAAAATTCTTCTTTTATACAGAGTGTTCAAAGATAATTGAAAGGCTTTTAAATTTCCCGCTGGCTAGTTTATTTTTAAAAAGTTGGTACTGAAATACTTTACTTTATTCTTTTACCATGGGCGACACAAGGGAAATGAACAAAAGCCAGTTTAATGATGAGACATTGATAAAACAATTAGAAGTTCATTGTTTAATTAAGAATTACACTGACGTTTAGACCAATATTTTTTTACGTCAAGTTTTATCTCAATATTTTGGATAAAAATGATTCAGTGAAAGTTATTATCAACTCAAACAAAATAAGAAAATCACAACGTAGACGATCAGCGTTATAAAATGAGAATTACTAACATGACAGCGCGGTAAATTCAAACGCCTTTCAATCGTTTGAGAACGCTCGGTATAAATTAAGTTAAAACTAAAAACAATTATTTGTAACAAGCGGGGGACAAAGTGAAACAAACAAGACATTATACTTTCGAGTTTTAACGTAGATTACCTGCATTATTGTGAAAATAAAAATAAGATAAAACTGAGGAATGTTTAGTACGTGACCCATGAATACGAAACATACAGAAATTAAATTATTCATTTTTCTCAGAAAAGGATACCTAGTGTTGTTGTCGGTTGAGCATTAACAAGATCCCCATGCAAGACTACTTGTAGATAGTTAATTACATATTTTCGTAAATACTTTGATATTTTCAGTGTCTAAAGCGTACGTAAATTTTCAAACAAATTTTCACGTTTGGGAAAAATTTCAATATGTAACTCCGGAAAAATATACCGTTAGATTTTACATAAAACGTTTGAGAAGCGCTGCCATTTGCAGCCACTATTTTATTTATTTTTAACTCTAAGAAAAAGATTTTTGTACAGATGTAGTCACGGTGTGCGATTTGAAAGAAGGTAGGCCGCGCCGATATTCGAAAGTGAAATCTGTTAAGCCAGTTATACTGTACTTTCTGATAACCGTAATTTTTGTTTCTTTGTATTGATTTCAACGCAAGGTTGCAGACCCCGCAGTGGCTGGTACAAGGAGTCTTTACTTTTTTTTTTCTTTGCAATAAATAATTAATTAAATCTAACTACGTATTTTTGTTTAACGTAATTAGCTCCTTTGTTCTCTCGACTTATTTACCTACGCACCAAGAAGAACCGGTTATCACAACGTAGGTCCAGATCAGCCGCGATCACGAGCCGTATTTAAAAGTATTCTTTTTATTCCGAAGGGTCGTTCAACCGAAACAGAATATAGGTCAGTAGCAAAACCTTTAGGGCGGCCGCAAAGTAATCAGGTAGTCAGGTAATAGGCTGCTGTACACGTAGAATAGGGAAAGTAGCGTTACTAATCGTAGTACTAAACTGTTGTGTTACCTTTCGGAATTGCTCCGTAGTAAACATTTCATTTGGCAATAAATTTAATTTATTTTTGTTTGGACAGTTTTATTAGTTTATTAGTTGTACGTAAAGGTTAACAAACAAGGATTTTTAACAGGGCGCGTTACAATCATAAGAGATATACTGAAAATCCCCGATGCTAAAAGTAGTCTATTTCGGTTGAGTGCAATCCATTTTAAGTTATGGAATTGTAGCCTGGGGTGAGTGTTGTAAAACAATTGTTGACAGATTACAAGTGCTTCAAAAATCAATCTTAAGAATTATATTGTAGAAGACCGCATATTTTGCAACTCGGATTTTTTATTTAGGGATTCGTGTATTTTTGACACTAGACAGTTATTTATTTTGAATGCATTGAAATATTATCATAAATAAGTTATTAATATCGCACCAACATGAAACAAGGCTTAAACTCAATTCAAATGTAGTAACCAACAAAGTACGTTAAACTAATACCAAAACTTCATTTCATTATATTGTTTCTCGTATCTATAATCTACTATCCAGCGACACTAAGATTTCAATTTGCATTGAAATATTATCATAAATAAGTACCTTTTTTTGCGATAAATAATTAATTAAATCTAACTTCGTATTTTTGTTTAACGTAATTAGCTCTTTTGTTCTCTCGACTTATTTACCTACGCACCAAGAAGAACCGGTTATCACAACGTAGGTCCAGATTAGCAGCGATCAGGAGCCGTATTAAAAAGTATTATCATTCTTTTTATTCCGAAGGGTCGTTCAACCGAAACAGAATATAGGGTCAGTAGCATAACCTTTAGGGCGGCCGCAAAGTAATCAGGTAGTCAGGTAGCAGGCAGCGGCACTCGTAGAATAGGGAAATTAGCGTGACTAATCGTAGTACTAAACTGTTGTGTGACCTTTCGGAATTGCTCCGTAGTAAACATTTCATTTGGCAATAAATTTAATTTATTTTTGTTTGGACAGTTTTATTAGTTTATTAGTTGTACGCAAAGGTCTACAAACAAGGATTTTTAACAGGGCGCGTTACAATTATAAGAGATATACTGAAAATTCCGATGCTAAAAATAGTCCATTTCGGTTGAGTGCAATCCATTTTAAGTTATGGAATTGTAGCCTGGGGTGGGTGTTGTAAAACAATTGTTGAGAGATTGCAAAAAATCAATCTTAAGAATTATATATAGAAGACCGCATATTTTGTAACTCGGATTCTTTATTTAGGGATTCATGTATTTTTGACATTGGGCAGTTATTTATTTTGAATGCATTGAAATATTATCATAAATAAGTACCTTTTTTTGCAATAAATAATTAATTAAATCTAACTTCGTATTTTTGTTTAACGTAATTAGCTCCTTTGTTCTCTCGACTTATTTATCTACGCACCAAGAAGAACCGGTTATCACAACGTAGGTCCAGATCAGCCGCGATCACGAGCCGTATTTAAAAGTATTCTTTTTATTCCGAAGGGTCGTTCAACCGAAGCAGAATATAGGTCAGTAGCATAACCTTTAGGGCGGCCGCAAAGTAATCAGGTAGTCAGGTAACAGGCTGCTGTACTCGTAGAATAGGGAAAGTAGCGTTACTAATCGTAGTACTAAACTGTTGTGTGACCTTTCGGAATTGCTCCGTAGTAAACATTTCATTTGGCAATAAATTTAATTTATTTTTGTTTGGACAGTTTTATTAGTTTATTAGTTGTACGCAAAGGTCAACAAACAAGGATTTTTAATAGGGCGCGTTACAATCATAAGAGATATACTGAAAATTTCGATGCTAAAAATAGTCTATTTCGGTTGAGTGCAATCCATTTTAAGTTATGGAATTGTAGCCTGGAGTGGGTGTTGTAAAACAATTGTTGAGAGATTGCAAAAAATCAATCTTAAGAATTATATATAGAAGACCGCATATTTTGTAACTCGGATTCTTTATTTAGGGATTCGTGTATTTTTGACATTAGACAGTTATTTATTTTGAATGCATTGAAATATTATCATAAATAAGTTATTAATATCGCAACAACATGAAACAAGGCTTAAACTCAATTCAAATGTAGTAACCAACAAAGTTCGTAAAACTAATACCAAAACTTAATTTCATTATATTGTTTCTCGTATCTATAATCTACTACCCAGCGACACTAAGATTTCGTTATCGAATCGTGTTGCGGGCGACACTGACCCAGTGACCGTGACATTTGCGGAATTTATCGTTTTACGATGTGTTTATAAAAGCAGAGGTTTCTAAACAAAAGGCGATGTACTCCTGTGTTAGGTCAGTTTTCAATTTTTGAGCAAAACCATTGATATTTGCAGAATTAATTCCTTATGTGGTGAAGAACTTAACAGTATTAATAGGTAAAACTTATTCGATTACACCCTGTATTGATATACTTAATTTACAAAACCTGATTTCACGAGGTAAACATTTTGTCATTAAAATAATACATTCTGGGTCATTGTAGGTCTGCACAGCAAAACAAAATTTGCTCGAAATTTATTATAACCACTTGCAAAAGCCTGTTCGCAGCATTAAGCAAGCGTTTTGCGATTGAAATAAATTTGCAGTCGTTATAGGTCTGTTATGTTTGGTACGTTCACGTGCGTCGAGACAATTAATTAATATCGAAACTTTGATGGCTTGCCCCGATATCAATCTAACATACTGCGGTAAGCTTAGAAAGTTTCCCTAATCGAGTAAACGCAACGAAACGAGCGTGTTACACAAAGGATCATTACGAAATGGATTTTTTCATCGCCGCATGCACTACGTTGAATACAAGCTATTTATTTTACAAACGCTGACAGTGAAACTCAAATTTACTTTCCACATTTTTGACTTATTAACCCTACCCTAACAGGGTTAACCAAAAGTTACACAAAAAAATATTTCTGATTATTTTTGGTTTTAATCGACTATTTTACGTAAGTAAATTCTACATCACTTTAGATTTTCTTTGAGAACGTGAAACGGAAATTACACACACGTGAAAGTGCATTTCGAAGGTGAGCGATCCATTACCGTTCCGGCGTCAATCAGTGATGATAAACGCAGACGAGCGTAATTAGGATTTAGTCGTAAGTCGTAATTAATGACGTAAAACCAACATTTGGTTTGGGAATTTGGTAAACGTCTTATCGCGGCCTTAAACGACTTTTAAAGCCCGCTCGTTGTTTATTAGGAAAGCTATTTAGACCGTCTTAAAATGTTCCAGTTTAACAATATCATTTGGAAAATTCTCTGGTTTCATTTTGTTTTTTTTTTCTTTCCTTACTGATTATCACAATTTTTAATTAGAGGGGTGAAATAAAGAGGTTTGCCCGGCCCCTATCACCCGAACTGACTCATTTCGTTAGCATCCAAGGACCTCACGGCGGCGCAATAAAATATCGATTTACAAGAGAGCCAAATTCCTCAAACTGGTTAAGGCCCGACCTATTCGTTTATAATTATTCAAGTTGACGCCGCGCCATCGTCATGAAGAAATTAATTAGACAACACGGGATTCGGTATTTTTGTAACGTCTTAGTCACGCAGGAATTCTTTCGGGTTAGTCATTCTTTCGCACCCTCGGGTGCCCTGAAAATATTTAATTTAGCCGAGTGGTCAGTGTAATCGTATTATTACTCACGACCGCCGCCAGGCAGAACGTATTCTGTTTTGTGTTCGTGGGAGCTTTCGTGCGTGCGCTCTCGCGCGATAGGAAACGGTAGTCCCCTATGGTTTTATTTTTATTCGAAACAAATAGGATCGTAAACTCCGCGTTTTATTAATACTTAATTCGGAAAGGTGCGCGTCTACTTTTTTTTCGCACTGCCGGCAGTTTTATGTTCTTTTTGTTTATAGAGGAAACAAACTGCAGCTGTAGCTTTTCATGCATTGAAATATAAAAAATAATCTATGTCCTATTAATTTCATAGATTATTCATTACTTTCTCTTTTTTTATATTTATTATATTTTCTTAATATTTAATTGCCAAAGTTTGAATACCATTGATCTACAGTATGTTTGCAATAAATGAATAGGATTGATATGTACTGATTAGGAACTCGCTTCGTCTTTATTTAAATTCTTTTCAAAGGATTGGGTGGGTGGATCAAGTTGCCTCCTCAAAGAAAAAGAAACAAAAAATGAAATTTGTTTTAGTACATAACGCTACATTTTTTTGTGTTTTCTTTTTTTGAAGGAAAAGAACGAACGTTATTGACACACTTTGCAAGTTGAGTGAGACGTGGGTGTAGAAAGGCATCAGATAGACCTGGCCTCTGGGCGGACTTGCAGAAATGCGAGGAATTTATTTCTCTTCTTCTTCGACGACGAACAATATCTAATGCCGTGCGCATAATATCAAGACGGTTTGCTTGTGTCCAGTGATCGCGGATATCCGGTTGGCGTACATCCGTCTCTCTCACCGGTCTCTAGCGTTAATCTACACTCACGTACTGTGTCGAACAATACAGACGCTACGCGGACGCATCTCGACATCGCATCGGTCCGTCTAGCTGAGCGATTACAGGGAATAGAATGGACGTACGACAAGTAGAGAATACGATAATTAATTAATCATAAATTATTTATGCGAGTGTTACGTCAGAAGATGTATGGATTTTATTCATGACGGATTACTCGCTTTTTATCTATTCGAAAACTTAATAAATTATTTCGCAAACTCTTGACACCTAGCACCTATGAAGAAGAAGAGAGGGGATTGTTTTGGAAGCTCCACAAAAAAATCTACAACATCTTTTGGATCTTGATCTGAAGAAAACAGACTTCCTCGCAGGTTCTTTTTAAATTGTCGAAATAGGTAATAGTCGCAGGATGCCAGATCTGGATTGAAACGGTCGCGGATTTGTTTTTTCAAAACAAATTCGGGTTATCCTTGTTTAATTGTAAATAACAAACACACGTTCAGATTCTCAGTAGAATTGCCACCGGATGCGATCCTGTCCGGGCACCGCGGTCCTTTTCTGAGTGAAACCTCCCAGCGTGAGTCATAAAAATTTGTAACGTTAGGCCTGCTCAAATAGCACTGCCGGTTCTCTGCCATCATAAACAAGTCAGCATGTGCTGGTTCAGATTTTTGCATGAATTGGTCACACTAAATTTTAGAATCGGTGAGTTACAACAACGTAAGGCCAGGGTTTGCACTGAGGATCACGAGGTATAAATATTATAAGGTTATTGCGGGTTCCGCAAGGGTTGCATCAAAACGGATATTCCCTTTAGCGCTGGCAGTAAATTCTAGGTAGCCCGGTAGCCGAGTGTCTAGACGGGTAGGGTAGCGCATGCCTAATTGAAATAATAAAACCTTTTGGGTAACCCTTTTGGAAGTTCTCCGCAAGTAAACTTTTCAGTTCAGCTTTCGGTCCAGTCAATTAATTTGGCAATAAGTTTAATTTGTTTTTTGTTTGGACAGTCTTATTGGTTATTTAGTTGTCCATAGAAGTCAATAAACAAGGTGGCACGTCGGCGTGTTACAAGACTATATGGAGGATGGGTCTAGTTCAATAAAGCCAGTGGCGTCGATAAAGTCCTTAACTTTTCTTGCTTTATGTATCTTACAATTGTTGTGCAAGAGAAAGATATCTTTGCAGAGCCTTTGAGGTCGTTTTTGCTTAAGATGCGTTTTTAATTTTCGACTGAACCTTTTGGCATATATTCAATTAGAAGGATCCCAAAAAATCGTAGCCATCAATTTTTCCTGCAGAACTTGCCTTCTTGCCTTTCCGGGGATGGAGGACCTTTATGCATAGATTCTGGTTTTGCCTTTAGATTCCAAAAATGTACCCAAGTTTCTAAAGCCAAATTCTTGCGGCACTGGCCTCAACAGCCTAGGCACCCAGCGTGCAGACACTTTGCTAAATCTACCCTTTTCTAAATCTAAGTATGTAGGTACAATATTCCTAAAATTAAAGTTGCAGTTATTCCAACTTCTGTAGGAACTGATGACATTTTCAGACGTTGGTCCTTCATCACTAAAACTCAACACTTTTTTATCATTTCTGTAGAACTTCGAATTTCTAAGGGCCTTCTAGCTCTTGGATCGTCCTAAATGGATTCTCTACCCCAACGAAACTGCTTTGACCAAAATTTGACTTGGAAATACGAGGGGTAAACATGGTTATGCATTCTCCCATAGATATTTTTTTCTTTAGTCAAAAATTTCATTACACTTCGATGCTCAATAACTTAATAAGCTTAACAACTCCTTTTCCCTTGATCAAATGAATTGAATTTTTACACAAAACATGTGTTCAAACCTTGTCACTTAGCAAGTCACCACCGAGACAAATTAATTCAGATCCTCCGGGAAAGTTTTTGGAAGGATATGTGACAGTCGATGAAGCCTGGGCCCATCATTTTGATCCAAAGCCAAAAGTAGATGCAAAGTACGAAATGACGGCAGAAATTCACGATGACGCAAACCACCCGTTGATGAGATGCTAACGATGATAGCTTCATCTCCACCCTTATGAGTTGGGAGGTACTTTTCCAAGCCTGAAACGAAACCCATCGCTATTTCCTTTTCCCACTCGCTACCCTTGCAAATTCCGGCAGAGTTTATCACTATTTGAGCATATCCTCTGTGATTGCCCTGCACTCGCCTCGATCAGAGGTGCCATGTTAAGGGAATTCTGGCCTGACATGGCTGGAATTCGCAGTGTCCCTCTGTTAGACGTTCTCGGCTTCATCGAAAGAGTGGACCCAACTGTGGCCCCAGTGCGTGTGAAGTTTCATTCACCCCCCTCACCAATCCAGAATTCAGAATCACTATGTCCACACTCTGAAAAACCTTGATGGTTGTTTTGAAAGCCTCTGAAATCAAAGTGTGCTCGGTTTTCATAAGTTGGAAATTCAGAAACCGATTAAAGAAGCTTCGACGTCTTCTTGCTGGGTGACGTCAGTTTTGATGAACCTTACGCAGTTTGCCCCAAATTCTTTCTACAAAAATTTCGGCTCATTTCTTTCACCAGCAACATGGCAACAACTTTTTGGGACTTCCTGTTGCTTATTTACCACGTGGGCACCCCATCACAGGCCAAGACTGTACGGATCTTATACGGAAAGTTCGTGAAGGCAAGAAGCAAATTTTTCCAAAGACATCGAAGCAATTCGTCGGTACGCTAAGGCCCGATTTTACAATCGTCGGAGTAGCGTTATTCTTAGAATAACGTGACGTGGGTTTGACGTAAATATGGAGGAACGTTAAAGGATATTCGGTCACCAGATTTTCGTACCAGTTTGTAGCTTTGCCTCTTTTTGAAGAACAGAAACAGTTCACACTCTCGAAATCTGTCGACAAACATCATGATGAAATATTTCCTTTTGCATCCCAGTTTCGGATCCAAAAGGAAATATGGATCCCAGTTTAGGATCCAAAAGGATCCTAGTTTAGGATGAACTCAAAGTTATAAAAGCGCAAGTGGCAAAGGTCATGTAATATTTACAAAGTCTGAAGGCTATACATTCCTGGTTGCTTTCAGTGGGTGGTAGGTTACTCCTCTCAACTTTTCCTGTGTGCCTTCCTAAAGATTTTTGTGCTTATTCGCTTCCTCTGTTATCTTTTTCCTTCCTTTCTGTTTATTATCTTCTTTCTCCATTCTACAATTTCTAATCTTTTAATATCCCAAATAACCTGGTCTTCCCATCTCATTTTCGGCCTCTCCTTTGGTCTACCTTCAGGTGGTTTCCTTATTATGGCATCACCTTCTCTTCTACATAAGTATATGACCGCACCTTAATATCTGTACGAACCATCCCCGGCAGGGGGGTTACCCTGCTAACTAAAGCGTGGATCCAACGGCCTCGGCCGTAGGTGAATATTGTGGACATTTGATAGAGTTCCTATGGGTGTGACGAACCCACCGACCCGAGTTGGCGTACCAGCGTCTGGTTTACACGAAACCTAATCTGCAGGACGCGTCTTAGGACGTGGCCGAACTTCCAACCACTGAAGTTAACTGGTACCGTGGGGACCGGTTAGCTCGGAGGATACCCTCCCCTCCCCTGGAGTGGAGTGTGTAGAGGGAGACCTCCGCTGGTTGGCTAGGTTGGACTCACGGGGACAGTGGTTGCAAGCCCGCATGCTTGGGCTAGGGATGATGTCCATCCATCCCGACGAGTAAACTGCGGATCTCAGTTTCGGCACTAGCCTGGTTAGCTAGTAGAGATTAGGTAGGTCTCCCTTGACCAGAAGGGGCGAGGGGCGTGCATCCCGGACCACTCTGGTAGCAATGTGTTGGAAGTCACTTTTAAGTGCCAGCCACCGAAAGGTAGGCCCGCCCTGCGTGCTGATTGGGCGTATCTCAATCCGATGGCTCTGGTCGGGGCCCAAGCGGATAAGGGCTAACTCGCCCAGGAACCGCTTGATAAGCGAACGGTGCGAATAGGGGAAACTGGCCTGGTCTGGTCTGGTCTGTACGAACCATCCTTCTTTGGGATCAACAAAGTGGGTGAAGACCATGGGCTTTTGGATTCCTCAACCACACCTAACGCGAACATTTCATCGAGTTTTTTGGCGACGACTTTCTGCGTTGCAGGCGAGATCGGATAGTATCTTTGCTTAATAGGTGTTGCTGTCCGTGAGGATTTCATGCTCGACGAGAGTTGTACAACGTAAAGTCTTCCCTTCATTGCTCTGAAAATGAGCATTCACCATGTCATCAGCGCAATTTTTTGCTCAGACGACAAGAGAGGATGCGATACCACAGCGATTTTACTATTTTTACAATATCTTCACCTTTTAATATTTCACCTACTACCAGAGGCAATAAAAACTAAATAATTCGTCGCTTCATTACTTCAGTGTATCATGTACAATATAAATTTTTATAAACTTTACAAATTAAGTACACCCTTATGTGTTATTTGTTCGATTTTCATAAAGGAGGTCAGTTACACTTGAGCAAAAACTGGTCAGAAAAGAAATTCCTGAAAAAGTTCGGCCGCGTTGAAAAGGGACAGAAATTTTCTTCCTGGAATGATCACCGTCAACATCACGTCCCGATGTCCTTATAGGGCCAATATCGATCTTAAAGGATTCTGATTGGACGAGGCTAACTACGTCTGCGATCACTCCGCGTCATTGCATCTCGTTTTGTTTCAAGGCGTCATGTCACTTACTTGTTCAGCGTTGGTCATGTTGTGCCCGTGTGTTTGAATTTAACGGATTTAGGAAAGCTTGTATTCGACGTACCATTGAACGAGAAGATGGAAGAATTCTTTGAGCCTTTTGATTATTCAAAAAAGTTTGGCCGCGTTGGCAAGGGACAGAAATTTTCTTTCTGGAATTATCACCGTCGATGAGACTTGTGTATAACACTGAACAGGAATCCATGCAATCGGTTCACGTATATAAAGGCTCTCCACCACAAAAAAAAAGCACACACAAAACATTGGGATGCTGAAGCAGTCTTGCTTATTGAGTACATGCCGAGTGGGTCTGACATGAATGGAAACACAATCCAAAATTTGATCAATGATTGTAGGTTTACAGAGTTAAGCACTTATAGCACTGACTTAGCTCCGTCAGATTTGTTACGTTTCAAAAATCTCGCACGGACTAAGTTGGCAATAAATGAGAACTTCTGTCGACTTAAAGTTTATTGTGGAAAACCTGATCATCCCGGACGCAGGCTTGAAATTATTGATCGTCGCGAACAACGTGTAACGATGTCCTTATAGGGCCAATTTCGATAATGAAGGGTTCTGATTGGACAAGGCTGACTACGTCTGCGATCACTCCGCGTCATCCTATTTCGTTTTGTTACAAGGCGTCATTTACACGTTCAACGTTGGTGATGTTGTGTCGTATGTTTCAATTTAACGGAGTTTTACCTTTCACCTTTGGACATATTATCTTTTCGTCCTGATACCGTTTACCCTTGCGCTTTCGGAACTCATCATACTCGTACCTTCAATGTAAAAGTGAATAAACATAAAATCTCCTGGATTTATTGCAAAAGCTATTGCGAATGCGATATACCTTGGGAGCAATATTTCACATTAACTTCATCAGCTGGGTAATTGTTCACCCTGGCGCCTAAGTTACATCTTTAAAAACCACGCCCACCTTCACTCAGCTTTCTGGGCCAACAGCTGATGTGAAGCAGCGCCAACTTACCACCTGTTTATGAGTAAGTAAACTAATTTTGAACTTTTTAATTTTTGTATATTTAATTTATGAGATGTCATACGTCAACAGTTAAATATATTTTATAAAAAAGTGCTTTCGTTGTCGTCTGATTAAAAAGTTTCGCTCATTTCTTACTTAATACACGCGTTCGCTTACAATATGTATGACATAACTGCTTCGCGTATTTTCTTACGGTTTTAGCGCGGCGCGAGCGCCTTTAATTCACTTCTAAAGGTTCGAAAAAACGAGCTCGGCCACAGAGAAAAACTGGTCGATTTTACATCTGTTCTGTTTTAGCCACGGAGGCTAACGACTGAAAATAAAGTAAGCACGCGTAGCAGCACCGTTCCGATACAGTTAGTCCTTAAACGCGATACGTCTCTTTCCGACACAAGAGAGAGAGAGCGAGAGCCGTGACATTTTCCCAAACAGTTTCCCCCTTCGTTTTGGTCTTATCGTTTGAATGAATGTCAATTAGCGACGTGTTTTTAGCTGCTTTCGAGTAAACACCTTTCGTTGCTAAAAATTATACTGTTAGATGCATTGACTTTTACACCGAAAGCGAGTAACGCAATGTTAACTTCATTATAACAGTCAGACAAGTGTGCAGTTAATTAATTTTTATACATTCATTCATTCATTATAATAATATAGTTTTCAGCCTAAAACTTTTTCGAATTCTTTCAGAACTGAAAAATCTATGCGATAGTGTCATAGTATATCACTTGATTCCGATCTAGGTACTAGTTCTGGAAAAGTCGACGCAGATTCGTCAAAATTAACGTTGCATTACATCGCTAGTAACGAGAGAGGGAGAGAGAGAAAGAGACAGAGGAGTTATGCGCAGATGGACGTCGTTAATCACGCTAATTACAGAACATCTGGATTAATATCAATAAATACAAGTGAGTAATTGATTGGCGCAATCGGCTATCTAATTAATGTTATTGATGGTAAAACAACATGTTTTTTTCTCAGGGTAGATCGTGACATAAGAAAGTTACTGCGAATTTTCTTTTACGTCCTAAGTGTCCCGTTAAGATCGCAAATAAAACGTTCAAAAGGAGAAGAACAAAAGAAGGGGGCTGGGGCGAAAAGATGTGAACTTTTGGTTTGGTGTACAATTTCAGAAACCGGAATCTCTGGAATCTAGACCATGTAAAAATTGGTAGAGCTGAAATAAAGGCATTTAATATTATTATTATTATTATATGTCGGGCATGTGAGGGGAGAAGCTAGATGCCCAGGTTTATACCCGGAAACTCCGATTGCGAAGCCATGTTTTGGCCAGATTTGCAAGAATAACAAAACAAGTGGTTAAAGACCCACAATATTCCGTTTGTACCGAAAACGGACGATCCCCCAAATGTTCCTCAAGCAGGACCAGTAGGGTATTTTTGGGCAGTGTTGGCAAGAAGAGTATACGACAGTGGTTGGTAGGCACAAAACAATGCAGACTTAAGACGGAAGGTATACCTACCAAAAATTCCAAGAGATTCACGTGAATATCGTCCAAGCCTCAATGCGAAAGGTTCGGACACAGTTGCGTGCATATGAACAGAATGAACTCCTATCAATAATTTAACTTTTATTTTACAAACTATAGACTTAAGTTATCATGTTGTTATGATTACAAATTTATTGCAAGTCGGTTTAAATAAAAAATCGGCCGCGATTCGGAACCTAATGTAAGTAATGTATATTGGCGGTTTTGTGAAAAACCGACCAAACCTATAAACTTCGACTCTTTAAAGCTCCGAACTTCTTGATGATATAAATTTGTTTGTGCAACTCTTTAAAATTTGAATTAATAAATAGTAATTTTTACGTTCGATTCTACGAAATATCTTCTTATTTATTCACCTACACACGCACACAAACACACACATACACACCCACACTGATAATTTTGAATGGGAAGGCCCGTGAGTGCTATCTGCATCCAAAATTTATCACACAACAAATACACTCTACGAACAAGAATCAGTCGACGAGATACACTGCAAATGACATCATTGGAGCAGGAGCCGTCTCAAGGAAACAAATAAGTAAGAAAGCAAATAAGAATAACAATAAACAAATAAGATCTTCAAAATAAAGATTTGACAAATTAACCTGAGAGAAGAGAGCAATAAACGAATACACAAAAAAAATAAACAAATACCCAAACCGGGGCATAACACAGCAATACGTTATGTAGACTTGCGTTACCACACATCATTTTTTAAAATTATAAACCGATCAATAATTTTAAGAACTTTTATATAGCCTAAGTACCTCCTTTTAGCTTTCGTGAACAGCTTTACCTTTCGCAGTCGGAGGTCACGTTGTATTCTTAACCCAGATTGATCAGATCGGCATGCAATAAAAAAATGACATATAGGCATTTCGAGGTACAAGTGCAAATAATGTTTTCATATTTGGGTTTCTTTTTTCATCTTGTTTTAGTTGTTCTGCAATTATAAACCTCTGATGATTAAGGGGCTTTAAAGTTTCAAGCTCAACTGCGGCAGAAACCTCTTTAATGTCAAAATATGTTTTTGGTGATCATGCTTTGTTACGGTTGAAAAATCCATTCAAGTTATTCATAATAATTTTCCGTACACCCTGTATCATCGTGGGAAATTTTAACGTTCACACGGCCTACGTCTAAATTCAAATTTCATCATATTTCACAATGTGGCGTGATGTTAACTATCCGCTGTTACTTCAGGCATTCTACATAGCTCCATCTCACTTGGTTTCCGGGGTAAATCTGTCTCGATCGTAACGACTTCTGTCTGAACCGGCGTTAGGGGAAGAACGCGGCATGCATTCGCAGCTAGTCTCATATCGCAAGCTCTCCCGTTCGCATCGTTCATTTTGTGCGTAAGTGAGTACAGCTCCTTTGTGCTTCTTTTTCACTGGATTTTGTGGAGGAAGTGGTACCGGATTATTCCGAGATCTGTTATCGTACGAGGAGAGAATTTTAAGCTTGCTAAACAGCTTTCCAAGCCTGTCGTCGAAATACGAAACAGGTATGTCTTGCGACTTTGTTCTGACTGCGAAGAATCGTAACGCATATTTTCTTCCATTAGGCTTTAAGTACAAGTTTTAGTACGAGTAGAGGCTTCCTGTTGAAGTTTAAGTTTGAGACATTAGCCCCAGTTCAATTCAGCTGGCGGAGGTAGTTCTATTTGGGTGAGAAATATCGTCGTCCCCTTGGGTGCAGAAGCCCGGAGTTGGCTTTCGTCAACGAATTGAGCCACGCCACCTGGCCTTCCTCGTCGTTGAGAATAGGCTCGCCCTGCAAGACGACGTCATTTCTGGCGGTTTTCCCGCTTACCGCAACATTGGCCCACTTCGCTAACCACCGCGAGAGGACGCTCCGATCTGTTGATGTTGAACAGCTGACTGACATTGACGCTGGATCTTAGGAGGCCAAGGTCGGAATAGCCCCTTTATTTTTTTTGTATTTGCGGGGTTTGTTTATTGTTAACCCGAGTCTGAGTATCATTAATTGCGTTGTTCGTTTATCGTTACCCGAGTCTGAGTATCATTAATTGCGTTGTTCGTTTAAACTGCATGTGTAACCGAAGCACAGATCTGTGGTACGGATTTATTTTAATGTGTTACTTTTTTTATTTATGCTCCGTTGCTAGATGTTCGTTATTTGAAGTTCTTTGAGCAAGTTAAATATAAACAAGTGTGCACAGCTGGTGCGTTTTATTTTAAATCATTTTTGCCCACCCTTTTGCATTGGGGTTTCGTCGAACCCTCCCTTCTCCACGAGCTACACCGAGCGGTGTGGAGACTTAAGACAGTCCGCACACAATTTGCAAACCTACAGGTAGGTAGCAGCTTTAAGCCGAGTATTCGAACGATCTAATTTCAGAGACGTACAAAGATCTGATAGGATTGCCTCCAGAAATGGTAGTCCACATGATAAATGCACGAACTCAATCTTTAACACGAACTGGACTTTGTAAGGTAGGTAGCCTTGGTGGTTGAAATGAATATTAGATTATTATCTATCTGCAGCGAAGTTTCCGTTTCTTGAACGGGAACCTAAAAGAGTTCAAACTCGAACCTCCAAAAAATAGTCAGAAAGATCCTAATTTCCCATTCATTCAAGTTCACAATAGATGAGGATCCCAATCCAAGCAGCTATCTTTGCGTTGAAAGTTCTCATACATTCCACGATCAAAAAGAACATACCAAGTGTGCAGCAGTATCAAGTGCCTATTAATTGATACTCAAAGCTTCAGTTCCATTAATGAGAAGTTTCATCATAAAATTGAGATAGTTCAAGGAAAACGTGAAGTGTAAACGATTTGAGATTTGGAAGAGCAAAAGTTTGTTACCTTCAAATCTCCCGCCAAAATATCGTGGCGATGCAGCATCATTCAACTGCGTATTAACACAGTTGGCTACACTGTCCCCCCTCATTTAGGGGAAACCTGCGAGATGCGAACGCTCAACATCCATAGGCTATGAAGGCACCATGTGACTACCCGGTAGTCCATCGTCGATAATTTTCGCGCGTCTTAGCGACCTTCTCCATCTTCAACCTGGTCGCGTCCTTTCTTGTTCGGAACATCGTGCCGGTTAGACGTAATTTACGTGTGTTGTGAAATTATCGGAGTTTTCGCTCTTTGTGACCTCCAGGTGGCGACATAATCGGCATTGACACTTCATGTCAAGTTTTAGTTTTAACCGAAGAGGTTAAGGTATTTATTTATTTTATTTTATTACGTTTTGGCATTCCGTGAGTTGGTATTTGCATAAACAAAGAGAGCGAATCTCGGCTGTGCGGACACTGCGGAGATATTTAGGCGTAGTACGGTAATGTGAATGTTATCGATCGTTTGACGTGTACTTTAGTCGTACTTATAGATCGGTCTAGAGGTTATGCCAAGTTTGTAATGTAGTGTAACATTTGGTAGTTTAATTAAACGTTTATAATTTATGTAAGTCTCGCCTCTGTATTTATTATTGATTCAATTTTCTGCGCGATTTGGTCGATTGGAGACGTCAACTGATCGATCACGTTTCAGCTGAAGAATTGTCTTCTGGCGCTCTTAATAATTTTACCACCTTGATTAACCCGCCCCTTTCTTTACTGTTGCTAGCTGGGGCACAGCTGATACGGTCTCGTCGGCAGAAGCTTGTCATCTTAGCAGTGGCAAGTAAGAGGCAAGTAAATTAAATTTAAAATTTGGTGACAAGTCACCTCCTAGTTAAAATACAAAGTACGTGAAACCATCTCTAGAGACAAAATGCACACTTTCACAATGTCTGTTACGTCACTGAACTATCGTAAGGGACATGCCAACACATAATAATAATAAAAATTAGAAATGACCCTAATTTCCCATCTCTATCCCATAGTAGTTAGATATCCTATGGGGGTTCGGCGTCGTGTCACTCTCTCATGGAGAAATTACATGACGTATTGTCACGAAGACTATTGCGGGACAGCTGTACATAATGGTTAAGGGTCTTCTTCCTAAGCTAAGGATATTGATAGGCGCGCCGATCGAAGATCGATCGGGTAAAGGCGAGTCGGTTAAGGGAAAGCAGCGCAGCAAGGTGCCCCGACTAAAGAAGTGTAAGGTGTCCTCAATAAAGCCCTTGTGTGGAAAAGTGTAGTTTCCTTTTTCGGAGGCGGCCCCATCGGCGATTTCCGACAGGACCGGTAGGTACTTTTAGTAACTCTTTTAATAAACACCGAGAAAGCGCATCAAGCCTTACCGAGTTGGCACTCCCGTACCTCAGAGTTACGAACTACCCCCGAGCTACTTAAGTGTAAAAACTTGAGGAGCGTGACAGTATCAAACTCGCATGTATGGTTGCCTATCGTCACTTTTGCTAGGCGTTTCGAAAGAGAGGGCGAGGTCCGTTGCAGTTTACAAATAGCAGGTAATAACAGGTAGCAGTTTATAAACGACAGCTAAATAACTGCTACCTGTTATTTGAAGAGAGTGGCGTTTACCACCCATAGTACATCTACTTAACATAATCATGAGTGTATCTTTATGTCTCCGAAGCAAAGCTAATGGATATCGCCATCTTCTTCCCGACCAAACTTCAAATCACTTCAAACTTAATCAATTCAAATTTGAAGTTTACGCAGCAAAGCCATGCTAAGGCTATTGTTATTTTGTTACGTTTCTGATATTCAAGTCACTATGCATATGGAATTTGTTAGACAAAGTGAGGCGTACAAGATAACATAACATAGACTTGGCGCTGCACGAAGCGTAACAATACCACAAGCTTTTCAGATGGTATTGTTGGATTGTTTGCCAATTTGCACATAGTTTTTGCTCTTTATTCAAATAAGTCTTTGTACACGTCAAACGGTTATGCAGTTATTGCAGTGGAAGGTCACCAGTAGTTAAGAATATGACAATTTTAGGTCTAGGAGCATTATTATTACGGCTCATTCATATTCTGCAACATGGAAAATTAGTAAAAAAATCGTTATACGCTGGACTTCACAAAAGTCGCTTAAATTTAACCATCGGTTAAGACTATACCTTCAACACACATGTTTGTGAAATCCACCATTAACGTATTAGTTCCGTTCAAAGAATCCGAAATTATTTCTTGACTGATTTCAAATTTCTCAACTCAGGATTAGATTGAGTTTCGGATTTTATAATCCGCCAAGTATTCTTAATGACATATTTTGTACTAAAAATTATTTTATTGACATAAAACACGTAGAAATTAATTTTTATTAATTATTCTTCTTATTAAACAGCAACAAATTTTGTTTACTTACCAAAACCGTAATGTAACAAAAAAAACTTTGTCATGATTTTTACAAAATATTGTATTTAGACACTGTAGGTGTGTATTGGTTACACTAAATTGCATCAATTATTTAAGAAAAAATATAATACACGTTTGTTACGTTTAAATTTGCCGCTAAGAAATCGTCTCAGCCGCATTTCGGTACAGTTGGCAACCCTGTTCCTCCTCGTTTACCTCGCCAGAGAGGAAAACTCGCGTTAGGTGAACGCGCAACATTCATTGGTTATGAGGCATCACGTGACTATTTTTTTGGTCCGGTTTTTGGTCCGTTGTTTACCGACCAACAACTCGGCTTCGCATTTCTAGTTCACTTGTTGTTCGGCTGTTGCAAGATTAAGACGTGTTGTAGTGTGATCTCGGAATTCTTGCTTTTTGTGTAAGGAGAATTCGTTAACGGCGCTGCCGGCATTCCTGTCAACACCACCGAACGATTTGGGGTAATTTTAATCCCAATTCCAAGCCTGGGAACTTATTAGCTCTCAGGTAAAGTATATCGAGCACAATGGCGGACGCCATGATGGACGCTAACGAAACTGTTTCCTTTTATATTCAGGTTCTTTCTTATCCCCGCAAGTTTTCACGCGAGGTTTCCCGTTTGGTTTTGTATTGAGTCTTGGTGCCACGACGAACTCCCTCTGTGGTCTACCGTGCCGTTTAAGTTAGACTCCGATCGAGTCGACCCCGTTCTACGAGAAGCGTGAGTCCGCCATCTTGCAGCCTTTGTCCACCCAGTTTAAACCAGTTATCGGCTTGGGCAGGACCACCAGATGGCGCGATGACCGCCAACTTCACAGCGTAGACTGTACCACGACTGTACAGGGTGTCCCATTTTCGATGGTATCTTCGTTAATAATGGAAATAGAAAAAAACCGAGCACGCAATATTGGGTCAACTTTTTATGCTAATTTGAATGGCCAACTTAAAACTTTGCTGTTCCTTGCCATTTTCGCGGTACAGTTGAAAAACGAAAAATTCATCAAATTTTCAAATGCGCATATTATTTTTATTTTTAAAGATATCGAAAAATGATAAAGGCATTTTTTATTCGGCTTTTAACGTAGATCATAAATAAAAAAATAGAAATAGTGAAAAAGTGCAACTTATAAACATTAAGACGTCAAACAATATGTAATGTAATGTGACACTTTCTTTTTCTGATTTAAAATCGATCAAATCTGAATATTATTGAAGAATCTCCTCTCCAAAAATTAAAAAAAAATCTCCAGTAACGCTGGCCGAAAGAAGACGATTTAAACTGAACCGTATCATCACGACAATATAAATTCATCACGAATGATTCTAAAGCCATTCATTTTTATTAAGTGACGTTAATTTCGACCCGAATCATAATTAGCCCGGCACGAATTTAATCGAAAAATACTCTCACTCGAAAACTAGGTCGGATATTAAAATTTATTGGGTTTGATTTATGTAACCATTATGCTGATTAGAGCATGCGTTACTTAAATTAAAAACGACGTAAAAGCATAACGATCAATTAAAATCGGCTGTTTAATAATCGTGACAAAAAAGCCGCCCGTTACAAATTTGTTGAGTACATTACAGGACTATGATCCTATTACGAGGAGATGTTGACCATTGACAAGATTCTTCATGAGAACTGAGCAATCATGAAGTTGTTGTAAAATATAAAACAAACAACAAAAGATGATAAGATTTACTGGAATCATAAGTCTGGTTTTGTCCTGCCTTAGTACATCAATCATTTAAAATTTTTCTTAAATATTATACTCCTAAAATAATAGTTGCAACAACATCAATTCACAGACTTCTTAAAATAGACTAAGGCCCGATTTTACAATCGTCGAATAAGCATTATTATTGGTATAACGTGACGTAGGTGTGACGTAGATATGGAGGAACATTAAATGATATTTGGCGAACAGTTATTCCACGATTGTAAAACTGGGCCTAAATGTCTTATTGTTCGAGAATGTTGTTCCATACTGTAGTTGCTAATCATCCGGTGGCGTAGAAATCTGCACGAACCTCAAAGCCTTTAACACAACGACCATGTTATTCAAGAAGTAAATGCGTTTGTTAGAAAACACTGCGGTTTCGCGGTTTACAGATCTTGCCCACTCGGTCATTTTTTTGGATGAAATTACGACGTACGCTCTTCGTTCTAATTTCATTCTACTTTCGTATACATGCAAAAATAAACCTACATTTTCATCGACATTCGAGTAGCATTTGATTTAAGAAAATTATTTGAAATCTTTCTATTATTGTTTCTTTTATGCTATTTCCATCACAGGATGTTTACAATAACATTTATTCATTTAATAATTTCATTATGTCACTCACTACATAAATAAAACGATTACTTTTAGTTGATATGGATAAGTTGGTTTCAATCATCTTATTTTGAGCCCGAGAATCTGTGATTAAGCCATGTCCACGCGTTTCAGCGACACCATGTACTTTTATTGTTTACCATTTACTGTTCTTTTACTGTATGCAAATATTTAAACCTGTAATACATCACCATAAATGGCAACGATTGAACTCGCATGTCCTCAACAAAAGTTTTACACATTTCGAGAAAATCGCAGTTGAAAATCGGGCAAGAATTAATCGCACGTTTATGTCTTCGAGGTAGGTCAAGAAAAGGAAATTTTATTGTGTCCGCAGAAAGCATCTGTTGGAACAAAAACAGAACTGCAATCGAGCAGTGACCTTTGCCGAAGTCGGGCGGCCAATAAAAACATTTTTTTTTCACGTCGCAGTAAGTCGTATCGTAGCTAAGGAATTTGCTTCATTTTTTTATGATTATGACACACAATTTATTGTTCCGTATCCTTTGGGATCAACAGTTTAGTTTGTGAAAAGTGGTTGAACGAGTTAAAGCTAAATACGATTACTATTTTTTGTGCTTCGTATGTACTTATTAAAATACCGCAATTCACGAACGGCGAGAGAATTCATCTACGGCAAAGCTCGAGCAAATACTGAAGAAGCACGGCGGATTTATGGAAACACATTTCCAAATCCATGCAAGAACATTTACAGCTAATGTCCCAGCATTTACACGATTATGGAACGTTTCGTGTGTGTGTGTTGCTAATGATGGATGCCACTTTGAACAGTTGTTATAAACATTCCTAAATTACTGCAGTGAACTTTTGGATGTGTTCTTCCGCACAGATATTATTCGGTGAGTGAGTGCGCCTTTGCATATTAGTCACGCCTGCGATGTTTACTGCCTACGCTCAGCGTAAGTTTTTTGTTGTTTCATGACCGTCGTATAAGGGGCGGATAAAATAATTTCCCCCCCTGTTATGAAAATTTTTCCGTATTCTATGTGCTCTCACGGTAACGTGGTTAAAATTTCCGCACTTATTTTACAAACACCCTGCATATCGCAAGTGTTTAAAATTTGAAACCCCAATTTGTAACAGTAAGTAATTTATTTGCTTTCGTTGTAAAACACATTAATGGTTTAATCTCGTCTAGACAGGACGTTCTTGAAACGAACGTAAAAATCTCTGTACTTTCCAAAAACAACAAGAACTGGGTCGTTAAGATAATTAGGACGCATCGACGTTTAAAAAATAATTAACTCAATTAACGATACTACACGCAGATACTGTTCTAAAATAAAGAAACGCCAAATGTTGCTTGAAAAGTTATTTGAATCGTAACTAATCCTACTTTTCAAATCAGAGAAACGAAACTTAGTGCATATTTTGTGCGGCTTGAGCTGACGCTTTATTTATTGCTCAAATTAGGGATCCTTTCATCGGAGAATTTATCGGGCTTATAAATTTAAATGTGAAAGAATTTAGAAAGAGCGGTGGCCCTCACGAGCCGCGAATTTTTCAGTCTCGAACCGTCCACCTTGAACGTAAAAGTCATTATTTTGCATATCGACGGAACGTTTACATTATCTGACGATCTGGCCTTGATTCGGCCGATTGATTAATACACTTCCGGACTTTTTTTCTTCATAAGAAATTTCAATAATAATAATAGTACCAAAATCGAAAGGCGCACAATAACATCACGAACGCGATTTTTATTATTTCAGTTTTCGGTTTACTTTCGAGTATCCTTGGTTAACTTGCTTACAGTTAAACGAAAGAAAAACAATATAACAGAGGTAACAGTACTATCGTGTGTTCGTTTAATATGCCGGTATCATTGGCTATGGAAATATTTTGTTTTCGCAAGGGCATGTGTAGTAGAGCTCAACAGCAAAGAGGATAAAAAGTAACGATGACCTAAAAGTAAAAGAAAAAGAGAAATACAAACAAGATTAAGACAGATAGAAAAAGAGGAAAGGCAGAAAGGAAAGGGTTCCAAAGAGTGATGAATGATCAACAAATTTGGAACTGGAACGAGAAAAAGGAGGGGATGTTCAAAAAACTAATGATACGAAAAGATAATATGGAAACAAACATAACGAACGAATGATGAACGAAGATGACTGGGGACTAGGAACCCTAATAGAATTCAAATCAATTACTGGAAGAATGTGTTACACGAGGCTAAGAGGAAAATTCCAAAAAATAAACGTAATTAAGTGCATGCCCCAACGGAAGGGAAAAGTATGGCAGTGAAGGAAGAATTTTATAACAAACTGAATGAAGTTATGACCTGAACATTGTAGTAGGGGACTTTAATGCAAAAATAGGGAAGGAAACAAAATACTTCCCCACGGTAACACGGTTCAGTTTACACGAAAGGACATCAGAAAACTAATAGATTTTGCTGAAGAGAAAAAAATGGTAATCAAAGAAAAGAGATACATTAAAGGAACTTGGATGAACAGGATAATAAACCAAACCGACCACGTGCTAATAGAACGAATTGAAGAAAATAACATATTAAGTACAAGGAGTTAAGGGGGCCCTGACATGACCTCTGAGACCACTTCGTAGTAAGAATCGAATCAAAATAAAACAAATTATTCCAACAAAAAAAAACATTAAGGCCCAGTTTTACAATCGTGGAACAAGTGTTACAGTTTATTTTCCGCTTGTGCACAAACACACCCTGTATAGGACATTCCAACGCCGCGATCTATTTTTAGCACGCTACGTTTTGTTTCTCACATTACGCGTAGGAATTTACAATTCCTTGTTCGTCTAAATTTACCCAAAACTTTCTTTTTAACATGCTTTTCGCTAAAAGCTTCAGATCAGACGAACAAGTTCATTATATAAAATTAGCCCCATCCTTGCTTAGGGTTGGAATTGCGTTTACGCGGTGTTTATTTGTCCAATTTAAAGAGTACTACTTTGTGACGCGGACGACGACGGATGGTCGGTTTCTTTTTGTCATTTTTCCGGAATTACTGCGTTTGCTGACATGACCCTTGCCCTTTATTTTGATTGGTTTCCGCTGATGTCACATTTTTATGTTATTGGTACAATTCAAACAGACCATCGTTTATCTCATTTTATGCCGTTCTCTACCCTTGTCGATTCTGCAAAGCTTTGGGACCGGTCATTGTGGTTTTACTCATCAGGCAAATCGCGTCGTCTTGACCTAGAAGTTTCCCGCTCTATTTGTCCTAGGAGGGTGTGAATAGATTTTTATGGCCCCGTCCGTCTTTGAAGGATTTGCCTGCACGAGAGGGTTGAGCGTTTGTCAACTCGGGTTCAGCTTAAGTCACAGCCGACTTAGGTAAGTTTCTCCCATCGCTTTGCACAATCTTGCCGTTCACACTCGTTTCGTTCCCCCCCTTCAGGCTTTTACCTTTTGGTTTATTTTGGGTTTACCTTCCGTACGACTCTTTGGAACACCTTACCACCTGTAACGAAGTACCGGCGCCAGTACACGTGCCAGTAAATTCCCTCTTGAAGAGTCCGATCGCCGCGGAGCACCGACGCCGCTTGCAGCCTCGCTTCGGTGGAGCCCCTTGACGTGACGGACGTTTACGCCACATAATCAGGTCGGATTTATACATTTTATTATTTTTCGGTGGTTACACTTTTGTCGCGATTGTGCACGTAATTTTGCGTATTCTTACGAAGTAAACCTCGTCTCGGAGGGATTATTAATATTATCATCTTACGAATTACGTTCAACACTTAACTCGTCGGCCAGTTTACATCTGCGTTAGTTTAAGTGAACTTTAGCTTTGTATGACCAATTTCGGATCCGAATATTTAGGAATTGTCGATTAATATTTGATTTATCGTTGACTGTTTAATTTAAGTGCTTATATTTTTGTGAATTGTTTAATAAACCTGTGTTCATGCTTTGGACGTATCGTGTTTTTCTTAATTTTTACGCGAATTCCTTTCAAAAAAAAATTAAGTGGCGCCTATTTTGCATTGGCCTTCGCGTTATGGTTTAAGAACCCATTCCCGTCCCACTGAAGCTGCCGGCGACACTGGATTAATTTCGCTCCGGTGTTAAACTTCTACTTATCTATACAGGTAGGTAGCACAAGAACTGTTCGCCAAATATCCTTTAATGTTCCTCCATATCTACGTCAAGTTATACCAGCGTTATACCAATAATAATGCTTATCCGACGATTGTAAAATCGGGCCTAAAAGAACAAATAGAACGGTAGCAATAAGGCTAAAAGAAGAGGGAAGCAGGAAGAAATATCAGAAACTGCTAAATAAGGAAATGGAGATGGTAAAGGTAGAGGGAAATATAAGAGGAAGTTTGGGAAGAAATAAAAACAAAAATGAAACAACGTGCAGAAAAATGCTGAAGAGAAAAGGAGGAAGTCAGGAAAAAGTGTTTTGATGAGATCTGCAAGGAAAAAGCGGAAGAAAGAAATAAGGCAAGACTAGACATGATCGTGAACGGTACGGAAGAAAATAGACGAAAATACCGTAAATAAAAGAAACAATGTAAAAAGATACTAAGATACAAGAAGATAAGCCATCAAGAACAGAAGACAATGGAACTAGAAGAATATTTTTAAAATAAGGAGATTAGGAATTTATAAGAGGATTAAGAGAGGAAAAAAATGAATACAAAGAAGATATCAAATTCTGCAGAGAAAAGAGGACAAAATAGTGAAGAGGTGGAAGGAATATTTCGAAAAATTGTTGAATAACACGACAGGAGAGACAGAACCAGGGCAAGAGAGGGAAACGGAGGAAAGACAGGGAACGTGGAATGAAAAAGAAAGGCAGGGGCCATCTAAAGAAGAGATCAAGGAAATTATTAATAAGCTAAAGAACAATAAAAGTGCAGGAGGGGATGAGATAACGGTAGAAATGATAAAACACGGTGGAGAAAAACTGGTAGAAAAGAGTAACAGACAACATACGGCAACAAGAACAGATGCCAGAAGAATCGAGTGAAGCAACTGTGTGTCCAATTTACAAACAGAGGGAAAAACAAGATGTGAGAATAGCTTTACTGAACGTGATGTACAAAATATTGGCCATTAGTATAAAGAATAGACTAATTAACGAAATAGACGGGTTAATTGGAGAGTACCAAGCAGGATTCAGAAAGGAAAGAGGAGTAGTAGACCAAATATTTGCACTAAGAGAGGTACAGGCAGAAAGTTTTGAACACAAGAAAAAACGCATGTGCTATTTGTGGACTTCAAACAAGTATATGACAGGGTGGATAGGGAACAACTGTTCCAGGCACTGAGAAAAGTTGATGGCAATGATAAACTTGACGCTCTACCGATCTGAGAGTAGAATAAAAGTCAAAGAGAAGATGTCAGAAAAGTTTCGAGTGAAGACAAGGGGACTGTCACCAATTCCATTCAACTTAGCACTAGAAAAGGTCATACGCCAAACAAATGTTAGCAGGACAGGGGGTTAGTATACCACAGAAGACTTCAGTGTGCAGCTTATGCAGATGATACAGCACTTATTACAAGAAGTGAACAGGAAATGCAAGGGGTGGTAAAGAAATTGGAAAAATCAACTATAAGTATGGGACTTGAGATAAATAAAACAAAAACAAAATGCATGTATCTTTAAATATTTTAAGAGATAACCACAGAGGGAAGGAAACAATACGATTTCGAGGAGGTTGACGTTTTAAATATCTTGCAACTATTTCCAAAAGACAACCGGACGTAAGTGTAGAAATAAAAGCTAGGATTGTGGCAGGTGACAGGTGCTAAACTTAGTAATTTAGAACCAAACACCATCAAGGAAATTGAAAGTAAGAATCTACAACACTGTAATTAGACCGACAGTAATATATGGAAGCGAGCTGTGGGCACTTAAGGAAGGAGATGCACAAAGACTCGAAGTATGGCAAAGAAAGATTCTGGAGGAGGAAAGATAGAAGATGGCGTATGGAAAAGAAGAACAAACAAAGAGGTATACGATCTGTTCAACAAACCAAACATAATAGGAGTAGTGAAAGCGCAGCGCATAAGATGGATGGGATATAAAATAAGGAAGGATGACAACAGAATCCCGAAGATGATGATGACACATAGTATTAGAGGAAGGAGACGGTTAGGTAGACCAAGATAAAGATGGAAGAAGGAAGTAGAGGACGTGAACATCAGAGGAAAAGGCAAACGATAGGAGAAAATGGAAGATGATCGTTAACTAAGCCCTGGGTCAACCATAAAGGCATGTCATACGTACGTACAGATGTTCAGCTCCATCCTTACCGCATTATTGAGGCTGTCTTTCTGAGAATCTTTTATAATAAAATACATTTGTGAGTGAGTAATTTTATGATTTATGTCATGCTGACATTTGAAAGTCAGGTTATGTACAATTTTAATACTGCGACATACGTTTTCCAAAACAAAGGTAAAGCTACCGAATTATTACACAAGAAAACAATAGTAGTAGTAGCAGGGCTTTTAAGGGCCGTTTTCATAATAGAACTTTAAATTTAAAGTGACTTTAACCTATAAAAATACATTAGTTTTCCTATGCTTAAAGTGACTTTAAATTAAAGTCTCCTTTAGCACTATTATGAAAACGGCCCTAAGTCTCTAATTAAAAAATGGGAGCTTTAATTAAGCAGCATTTATTTATTTATTTAATTAAATTCCAAGCGGTGGATGAATGACCATGAATGCCACTAATGAAGAGTTTATTACTATCATTGCAGGAATCTACAGGTTTATAAACTGTTTAATGTAATAAAGTAAATTATTCGTTTACGGAGTGTACCGACGCTGAATTCTCACGGAGTTCTCAATTTAATTTATTGAGTCTTCAAACAGAACAACAATTTTCATTTTGGTCTCGTTCGGTTCGCGTTAGTTCCAAAATTTCGCCAACTGATAAATAGCTATCGCGAGAATGAAAAATTTGGCCTTGAACGTGTCACAGTAGGTGGTAACTTAATTTATAACACAAAGAACTGTCACTGGCACTGGCGACATTTATAGAAGAAATTAGTTAATTATGGTGTTCGATCAAGTACGTACAAAAACTCATGGCTAGCAGAAAGTTATTTCGGAAACCTTGAAACGAGCCGGTTATGATTTAGGTGGAGAGTTCCGAATCGAATTTGCGAATCGTCGGAAACAAAAAATTCTTTACTTTTCATATTTATTTGACATATCTAGAATTAAGAAAATACAACCACAGAAGCGAAACTCGTCTTCCCGCGCGGAACCGATTTTCTTTGCGCATGTGCAGGTTTTGGTGGATCTTCTGTCAACCTCAAAATTCTTATGTAATTAATGTCATTGCTTAATACAATTTGTGTACGGTTTGTAAAGTTTAAAGCTTTGTTTTTAATTTGTTTAGTGTTTAGTTTGCAGTTCCCACTTTCACAAATAATCACGTTTCAGATTCTTTCATTCTGTGTTTACAAATTCATATTTCGCGCTTTCTTTTGACGTCTAATCCACCGAAACGATGGCGTCAAGGACACAAAATCGGGACCCAAAAACATCAAAGGATCCGACACAAGTGTCGCTTCTGGTATTCTGTGATACAACTACTATTAATAGATAATGTTGTAACATTAATTATTGGTACGACTTCGGGGTTCGCAAATTGTAATCGTTGTTTATTTTAAAAACACTTTGATGTCTACGATCATTTAAGAAAATGAAAGCACAATCACTTTTCTAACTTAATCGTTATATTAATTCGCTAGTTACACACATCGCTTTCTAAATAAAACTGATTTAAATATCCCACTGGTTCGGGCTTATAAGTATAATAACTTACGCTTATTCTAGAATAGCGGCGAACAAAGCTAGAACATTCCAGCAAATACTATCACCATTCGCTGCGAGTCTGGAATACACTAGAATCTTGTCTGCATCATAGGTGGCGCGACCACTCTAAAAATGGAATTTACTTCACGGAATGTGATACCACAGAATACTAATCTATACAGAAGCATCACTCGAGGCGGCACCTTTGATCTTCCGCACAACCTGCCGATGACCTTGGGCATTTAAATCAGTGGTGCAGTAGAGATGCGTGCGTGCTTTGAAAATATTTAGAGATGAGGTGGAAATGGGATTATAATCTACGCTATTAATTTTAAAGCGAGTTCCACTTGTGGCATTGGTGCGCACTCAATATCTTTAGGTCTGTTTCTGCAGCAGTCCCTGACTGATCAGAAACTGTCTGAACCATGCGCCGAACAAAGTTTCATTTTTAACGCAGCACTTAAAAGCGGTAATTAATTCGACGGGCGAATATATTTAACAATTTCAAACTAGTCCGAAACGCTGCAGAAACAGACCTATTTTCATGCACCTAATAAAACGTATTCCATATTTTTCGAATAAAATTTGTACTCGCAACCCTTATAAGCACAAGCGGTACCCCATTTCGTTTTCTCTGCCACACGTTTATCGCTCATTTTAGATATTTTTACTGTAAATGTTATTCAGTTATAATTATTATTATTAAAATTTTCTCTCGACTCTTACTAGGTCGCACTTGGGTAGTTCTCGTTACGAAATTTTACTCCGCCATGCAGAAGAATCATAAGCAAATTTTTCCATCCTGTGTTTCTCTCTCGCGTTACGCCTTCAAGCAACGCGTCGAAGGAAACACGTGAGTGTTGCCGAGTGGACACGAAAGACATTTAAACTGGTAGTGCACTTCTTACTCTTTCTAATTATTAATCTCCTTTTCAAGTGACGCTTCTGTTTAGATTAATATTCTGTGGTGATACTATCTACTTACAAGTATTTAGATGCAGTATCTAGATACATACTTTCAGTCTGATTATGTAACTATCAGGTGATTAACGGAATTTATACTTAGAGGAGGCTGTGATGTGTGCTATTTTATGCTGTGTGATTGAATATCACTGAGAAATGAATAATAAATTGGCAATTGTTATATTTGAGGTTATATTGTACGATCTTAGTAGATATGCAGCAGATACTTGGCATCGGTAACTGCCTGTAGTTATGTTTATGTGTATATCTGAGCATTTAAGATACACAAACACATAAAAATACAAATATTTATTTGAATTTGGTTTCTCTGCATATGTCTAGGTATTTTCAGTTCTATTCAAGTCCATATACTGACCAAGCACTGCTTGTAAATGAATCGCTAATAATTTTTTTGGTTAATGTGAGCTTGTTTCTGCTCGTACTCACATGCGCCCAAGAACTCGTTTTCATTATTCTATCTTGTCCAACACGAGGGACGCGATAAGCATCAGAATTACAAAAATCACTACATAATTTGCCTCCAACGTAAGGGGCAATAACACCATATTTGTTCAGTCTTGACGACTTTTTGCGATAGAATGAAGACGATTATTCCATAAATTTGCTTTATTCGAAAAAACTCGTGGCTTCTTTTTTTTATAATGTTTACATCTATATCGTTTTTTTGTTTACATTGGCCTACTCATTATTACATGCTAAATATTACAAATCACAACTATTTGTACAATTCCGCCGCCCTTGAAAGGTTCCCTTTCAAAATATATTTAAACAATATAACAAATAGTAAGAAAGTAATCAACCTTTTACAATCTAATACATTATTCTAAGGGCAAGATACAAATTTTTGTTAAAGGGCGCTGATAAATTCCAGCATGAGTTCTAACACTCACAATTCTAATTATATCATCTTTTCCAGGATGAACTTTAATAATTCTACCTAACCGCCAGTTCAAAGGTGCTACATTATCGTCCTTTACAATAACCATAGTGCCTATTTTAATGGAAGAATCTTTTTGAGATTTCCACTTTTGCCGTGGTTGTAATTGAGTCAAATATTCTGTCGACCAACGACGCCAGAATCTTTGCCTCATTTGCTCTAAAAGTTCAAATCTATTTAAACGATTTGACGGCGTATTTTCAATATTTTCACTGGGAATAGAAGTGAGGGGCTGTCCTATTAGAAAATGTCCGGGAGTTAATGCGGTTAAATCAGAAGGATCACTTGTTAATGCTATTAAAGGTCTAGAGTTTAAACATGCCTCAATTTGTGTTAATAATGTGCTTAATTCTTCAAAATTCAATAATGTTAAACCTAGTACTCGGTTGAGGTGAAATTTCGCGGTTGATTTGACGGCAGCCTCCCAGATGCCACCCATATGGAGGAGATGCAGGAGGTATAAAACTCCATTTAATTGATTGTGCTGATAAAAATCATGAACTTCGTTTTCTTCATTTTGTATGAATTTGTATAATTCAGATAAATGATTACTAGCTCCTACAAAATTAGTTCCTCGATCTGAGTGTATACTGATGCACTTGCCCCGTCTAGCAATGAATCTTTTCAAAGCATTGAGAAACATATTAGTGGTTAGATCTGAGACGAGCTCAAGATGAACCGCTCTAGTTGTTAGGCAAATGAAGACACACATATATGCCTTTCCAGTTTTATTTCGACTCAATTTAATCGAAAAAGGTCCAGCATAGTCCAACCCGGTATAACTAAATGGACGCGCCGGTTGAACCCGTTCTACAGGCAAATTACCCATAAGAAAATCAGCCGTTCTAGGGCGAACTCTAAAACAAACAATGCATTTATGTAAAACCTTACGTACAGTATTTCTCCCTGAAATGAGCCAGTATCTGTTGCGAAGTGAACATAAAACAGCCTGTGGTCCTGCATGTAAGTTCTTTAAGTGTTCATCCTTAATGATTAAAGTAGTGAGATTACATTTATTACCAATTATTATAGGATGTCTTTGAGAATAATCAAGTACAGCTTCTTGAAGTCTGCCACCGGTTCTTAATAATCCTTTAGAATCAATAAATGGATTTAGTGATAAGATTTTGCTTTTAGAAGATATAGGTTTCCCAGACTTCAGTGTCAGAATTTCTTCTTTAAACTCATCTAGTTGTGACATTTTAATAAGTACTTCCATGGCATGATCAATTTCTTCTACAGTTAAACAACCTACTAACTTGGTTTTCGGTTGTAAAGTATTATTTTTAAATCTGAATATCCATGCAGTAATTCGTTTCAGTCGATTCAAAGAAGAAAATTTAGATAATAAATTCAAGGGTTCCGTGACTGCTGTTGTTAATGTAACAATGGACTTTCTTTTTTCAGGTATATCTTCAAATGTAATGTTTTGTTCATCACTATCATCTGTTGAAAATTCTTCCTTCAAAAACTTTGGACCATTCCACCAAATTGAGCTTTGTTGCAAATTATTAAAAGTAGAACCTCTAGATAAAATATCAGCTGGGTTATAATCAGAGCGCACGTGATGCCAGTGCATAGTATCTGTTAATCTTTGTATGTCTGCTACCCTGTTAGCTACAAATGTATTCCATTTATTTGGTTCACCTTCTATCCAAGCAAGAGCAATTCTTGAATCTGTCCATAAATGTACACCTGTAATGATAACTGTTAATGCTTCTAAAACTTCTACATAACTTGGCTAAAAGTAAACAACCACATAATTCCAATCAGTAATGTAATCCTCTTTAAAGGTGCTACTCGCGATTTTGGTACATAATAATGTTGTTTGATATTTAACAGCGCAATTATTTACACTTTTCAAATAAATACATACACCGTATGCAGCTTCGGATGCATCGCAAAACCCATGCATTTCTAAAAATAAAAATTTTTTGACAAATTGCTGGACGAGGAATTGTAAATCATTAACTCTTTTAATTTCATTACACCATTCCATCCATTTTACGTGAAGTTCTCTTGGCAGATGTTCATCCCAATGTGACTTTGCTTGCCATAATTGCTGTATAATCAATTTAGCCGTTACTACTATCGGTCCAAGCAATCCTAATGGATCAAATATTTGTACTATAGATGATAGTATCGATCTTTTGGTTACCTTCAACGGAATATTAGGCATATCAATTTTAAAATGCAAAATATCTAATTCTGGATTCCATCTTAAGCCTAAAACTTTAGTACTTTGACCAATCGTAACTGATGGTTGACTTGCTTGTTTAGAGTCGTCATATATAGATTTACTATTTGACGTCCATTTCCTTAATTCAAATTGTGCAGATTGCAATACATTCGTGATGTCTTTTTTCAATAATAACAATTCCTCTTCAGTTTGACTACCAGTCAGAAGATCATCTACGTAAAAATCTTGTAATATTACGTCGTGCGCTTTTGGATAGTCTTCTTTGAGATCTATAGCAGCTTGATGCAAAGATCTTATCGCCAAAAATGAAGAACTTGCTTCTCCATACGTGACTGTTCCAAGTTCATACCTTTCGATTTCCTGTGTAGGTTTCCCATCTCCAAAGTATGCACTGCAATTTTCGTTTGTTCCTTTTAAGTTCCACCTGTCGATACATCTTGGCAATGTCGGCGGACATAGCAAATGCGTGCTGTCTAAATCTCACAACAATGTGGAAAAGTTCCTGTTGAATTTTAGGACCTACATAAAGAACATCATTGAGCGATATACCAGAACTTGTTTTACATGAAGCATCGAATACAACTCTTAACTTAGTGGTAGTACTTTCTTCTTTTATTACAGGATGATGAGGCAAGAAATATGTAGGAAATGTAGAAGATTCGACTTTATCAGTTATTTTTTCGGCGTGACCCAATTTAAGATACTCTGATATAAATTCATGATATTGTTTCTTTAATTCCAAATTTCGATTTAATTTTCTTTCTAACAAAAAAACCTTTTTGTAGCAATTTCTGTCGAGTCTCCTAAATTAATATACTCATCTTTTAGAGACAATTCTACCACAATCCTACCATCTTTATTTCTCGAATGTGTCCTTTGAAAGTGTACTTCACAATATTCTTCTTCTCTTGAATTATGCTGTGTGTTTGGAATTTCTTCCAATAACCAAAATTTTTCCATTTTTTCATGTAACATCGCGTCTTGATTAAAATAGCATTCAACCTCATTCTGTACTTCATTTGATGTGCAAATTGATCCAGAAATGATCCATCCTAATTTTGTTTTCTGCAATACTGGATGTCCTGCTGTTTTCTTGATTTGATCTGTGTACATCAAATCCCAAAATATCTGTGCACCCAAAAGAATATCAATATTATTAGGAATATGGAATTCAGGATCTGCTAAATATATTGATTTTGGAATTTTAGTACATTTAAATTCAATCTCATTGTTGGCAAATTGTCTGTAATCTTGTCTAATGTCAAAAAGATAAATTTATGGAATAATCTTGAAATCTGGACTGTATGCATGTTTGTACTTGAGTTGAAGAAAATGTGTTTGTTTGAACTATACCTTTGATTCTTGTATTAATTGATTGATACTCCAATTGTAATCGTTTGCTTAAATCTTTACTAATAAAATTTGCCTGCGAACCGGAGTCCAACAGGGCCCTAGCTTTTATGTAATTTACCAAATTTATCTGTTACTAAAACAACAGCGGTTTAACTAATACCTGCGAAATCTCACCTGCCGAACAGCAAAGTATTTCTGGTTCATCTGAAGTTCGTTTATCTTTTCAAAATTTATTTCATTGCGAGCTAATGAGACCGATACATTTGAAAGATTTTCTTTTTGTGTTTTGGTAAGTAAACCAGCGTTAGAGTTAACTATTTTATTATGGAAATGCAATAAAGTATTGTGAAATTTTCCGCATGTTTTACATGAACCAGATTGACATTTAATACCATGGAATGGCTTTTAAACAATTGAAACATAATTTTAAATCCCTTTGCTTTTGCATATCTGTCCTGCACACTTAATGATTTAAATTGAGAACAATCAAAATTTTATGTTTTCACTACAAATTGAACATGTGCGTTCTCCTAAAGAAACGTATGATCCTGTTTGAAGAATTCTTTTGCTTCCAGCTAGTTTCATTGGCTCATGATTAAACTTACTGAAGTTACCACATTTTGCTCTAGAAAGGGCTTCCAAGAATGAACATCTGGTCTTTAAAAATGTCATCATATCTTCTAACGTAGGCAATTCACTCTTGTCAGCTCTTTTAGATTCCCATTCCCGCTTAGTTACAACATCAAATTTAGGCAATAATATATTAATCAAAAGAGTATCCCAATAATAAACTGGTTCCCCTAATTTCTCTAATGATTTTAAATGTTGTTGAACAGAGTCATATAGATGTTGTAATTCTACATGTGATTCTTTTGTTATGTGGGGTCTATTTATTATGGATTGAACATGATGTTGCACAATTACCTTTTTATTTTCAAATCTATCTTTAATTAATTCCCACGCAACTTCATAATTTTCATTTGACAGATCAAAAAATTCAATTAATTTTGCTGCTTTATCTGTTAACACTGATTTCAAATAGTGTAATTTTTGTACCCCATTTAGCATTTTGTTTTCATGTATAAGTGACATAAAAATATTTTTGAATGCCATCCATTTTTCCCAACTTCCATCAAACTTGGGAACCTCTATAATAGGCAATTTGATTGAACTTTGCTGAGTAAGCACATTAGATTGAAAATTGAGATTAGGTTTAGTAACTTGTTGATTAACAATTGGATTCATTATGTATCTGGCTTTTGCAATTAATGAATGAAATTTATTTTCAAATTCTTCGCGTTCATCTTCTTGCTCTGTTTCGTCATTAACAATTTCGATTCTTGTCTGAACTTTATCAAAATCATCCCATAAAGTTTCAATTCGTTCAATGCGAATTGGAATTTCAATATTTTTTGATGGATCTTCCTGACATTTGTCTAAAAATATTTTGAATCTAGTTAACTGAGACTTAATGATAGATCTTTTACGTCTTAATTGCTCTAATTCCTCCATTCTAATTTTTACTATTATGCAAGCGATCTATGAATAAATTGTAAAAACCAGATATCACAAATGAAATGTAAGTACTGTTTATGAAACACAATACAATATAAACTTGCTATTCTACGAATTCCTACAAATGTAAGTAACTTTTTTTTGAATGTACCTACTCTTGATGTAATTAAATGAATACTAATCCGATGAATCCAAATTTGCTGTGGCGATGTTCAATTTAAATGCGACGTGCCGCTACCTCTTGTCTTCTATCCTGCGCTGACGTCTGGTACTGCTTGTACCGCGCTGACGCCTGGTACTGCTTGTGCCGCGCTGACGCTAACCGCTTCCTATTGCCTGATACTTGTTGCCAAAATGTTGCCTTTTGCGACGTGCCGCCGCTCGTGACCTAGGATTCTGGCTGATGCCTTGTTGTGTATGACTTGCCTGATGACTTGCTGTCACTTAATCTTCCGCGTCGTGCCGACGCTTTTTAACTTGATATGCAATAACTCACTAATTTCTGCGCCGTGCCGACGCCTCTTTACTTACTGCAACGTGCCGCCGCTTCTTGAATTTGACGATATGTCTTCAACTTGATTTTTCTTTTGTGATTCGAACCAATTATCCAAAATTGTCGTCGAATCCGGCTCGTATGGACCAATGTTCAGTCTTGACGACTTTTTGCGATAGAATGAAGACGATTATTCCATAAATTTGCTTTATTCGAAAAAACTCGTGGCTTCTTTTTTTTATAATGTTTACATCTATGTCGTTTTTTTGTTTACATTGGCCTACTCATTATTACATGCTAAATATTACAAATCACAACTATTTGTACAATATTACTACATAAATTGGCGCCCAACGTGGGGCATGTTGTTTTCAGTTTCAAGTTGTCCTTTGTCTCTTTGATTAGCAAGAGTATGATAATAACTTGTACATAAAACATTTGTATGTATCCGAAAGGTATCTAGATACGTTTTTACCCCTATCTGTATCTGGTTCTAGTTAGTTTTAAAAAATTAGTGTATGTTCCTGCATTTAGTGCAACCCCCACTCTGTCAAAATTAAAATCAAGAGAGTTATCAGAGGATCGGGGGATAAAACCCCCTAGAAAGTTACAGTTTATGGTAATTTATTATCTGCACTACAAGTGAACACCGGAATTCCCCAAGGCTCTCTCCTTGGTCCTGTATTGTTCACTTTCTTTATCGACGACCTTCCTTTACGTTGTTCGTCTTCATCATCACGTTCATAATCTCAAGCAACATAGCTTTGAGAAACTGATACCGAATTTACTTCTACGGCACAGAACAAGATCACGAAAAGGACATACAAGAGTGTAGTGAATAGTGTGTGGCTCTTAAGCGTGACGTGTCAGTAAGAGCAATAGAAAAAAAAAAGTTAATGGCAACAGAAACGGACTACCTCAGAAGTAATAACCGAATTAAACTAGACGGAGTAAGGAATGACAACATCCGAACCAAAATGAACCTTCAGAGGACTACATTAGAAGAGAGAGATAGGGTATAAATTGACTTGGTTCGGACACGTTAAAGAGATAACTCCAAAAAATATTTGAACGGATATAGTTTATTCGTAGTGACATACGATCCACGCTCAGGTCTGTCAAGACCAGAAGACCAAGAAGTGGCTAAAAGCCCACTGACCAACTCGTCTTAACTGAAAATTTGGGAAAACGAAAGGCCTGCGCTCGCTTTGTACCACAGACATTGGTTGACGATCAAAAAGACTGAGCAGAATGGAGCTTTACAAAAGCATGGAAAAAAAAACAGCCGACATGGATCCAGACTTCATGTCAAGCACCGTAACCGGTGATGAACATGGTGTTTCCAATATGAGCCACTCGCCAAGCGCCAAAGCTCAGAATGGAAGGGTCTCCAGAAGATCTCAAAGGTATTGTCACGAAAGGGATTTTCTAAAAAAACCACGAGGGGCTTTCTGGTTGTATTCCGCAAACAAATAATTTAAACGCGAACATGTGTAATCGAGGGCACCGCAACCGTGTCGAGATAAACAGGTAATCGGTTCAAATTCCACAACGATAGAGCTCAGCGAAAATTACGATCAACGAGGCCGCACACATATGAAATCGATGGGCGAAACACGGGGCAAGAACAAAGAGATGCAACATGCAAACTAGCCAAAATCGGTGTATAAAAATGCGAGCCAAAAATTAGGAGGCAGTCGTTCTACCGAACCGACTCCGTGGCCTCTAGTGCCGACGCACCGAGATGCTGTCCTACAACTGAACGCCACTCCATCGAGACGCTGTCCTACAACTAAACGCTACTACACCGAGACGCTGTCCTACACCGGGACGCCATGCACCGAGACGCTGTCCTACAACTGAACGTCACTCCATCGAGACGCTGTCCTACAGCAGGACGCTACTGCACCGAGACGCTGTCCTACACCGGGACGCCACGCACCGAGATGCTGTTCTACAACTAAACGCTACTGCATCGAGGTGCTGCAACCCTGCTGGCCGACTACAGTACCGACCCCCAGGAACGAGGACCATCTTTCCCCGCCAGCCAAGGGAAACGATACCCGAGTCCACCAACCCGTCAGGGAAGAATCTTGTTCCATTCCGGCCAGAAAAGGAACGACGTGAGCTAACCGTCGCCGTGAACACCCGGACCGCATTCCCAACAATTCGAGACGAACCCCCGCAAGTAAATTTATTTAATTTCCTTTAATAAAGAGGTACTAATTCCTTTTTTCTAAAACGCCTGTGTTTCAAGCTCTACCATCTACTACCTCTGCTACAACGCCCCAAACGGACCAAACCCCGGGCCCGTGACATGGTGGAGGCAGCCGGCCTTCATCGCGACAGTATGCAAGAGAGCCGAATAGCTCATATATAGTTTTCTTTGATTCCAAAGGAATTATCCATAAATAATTTATACCAGCAGGCCAAACGATGTACACGGACTATTACTTGGGTGTTCTGAATAGTGTACCTTATTGCTTAGGATTCTCCAAGTTTGACCCAAATACCGGAGGCAAGGGATATGGTCTCTGTTGTACGACAATGTCCAGAAGCAAGATTGTACAAGAATTCTTGGCCAATTCCACTAATATGGCTCCGTGCGACTTCTGGATATTCCCAAAACTAAAACTGACGATGCAAGGAAACCGTTTCGACACGATTCTGAAAAACTGATCAATTTACGTCCGCTTGCAGCATTATGTTGACTCTATATTTTTTATTTCAAATCAGTTACGTTTTCCATTGGACACAGTATGTACGTGTATGACTTTTGATCCATATTTTTAAAAATTGGGTTTGATCTTTTCTGGAAGAGTATGACACATCTGACGCTAAAATTTTTTGATTTCTCTTTTTTCGAAGTAGCAAATTAATATTAAGAAAAAGCTTAATTCGACGTAACGTAACTCTGATTTAATTTCGATTATTTCAGTAACATTCTTTTTGCAAAATGATAAAATAAAATAAATAAATAAATTTAATTAATTTACTTCAGGGTTATTCACGAAACAATTTCAGGCGATAAGGAGACCAAGTGATAAACTTTAGCCACGATAAAATACGTTAAAGTAAATAAGACTCGAGCGCGTGAGAACCTCACCCACGCAAGCTAGCGGAGCCGATTCAAAAACACCTCGCAATCCCTTGAGGATAGGCAACTTAAGTCACTCCGGTGACCTAAATCAGCCGAACCAAAAGGGAGACTCGCACAGATGCCGCCACCTCGCAGATAACAAAAGGGGTTGGAGTTTTCAAAATGCAGACAATATTATTGTTTTTTATTATAAAACGATTGAAAAGGAGAAATTATTAAACGCCTAAAATTTGTTAGGCTGCCTAAAAATGTGTCTACTTATTTCTTAGACATTAATTACCTATTTGCTTGCCTAATTTAGTGCCTAGAAATCCAGGTTTTACTAACAAAGTTCTCCAAATAATCATTCTGAAAACCAAAACGAAAGATGAACTAAAGACTAAACTTAATTTGTTTTGCTTGTTTAAACAAGAGCCTCAGTTTTGTTCTCGTTTATTCTTTCAGGTTTATTTACACGCTCAACGTTTTTTTTTTTTTATAAAGGTCAAGTTCATTTTTTTGAATTTGTTTTTCTTGTCAGTCATTTATTTAAGTAAGTCGCGCTCACGTTTCCGGTACACTCAAAAAATACTAATTCGCTTCCAGATGGCGGAATGACTAAATAGTAACAAACAACAGTTGTGAAATTCTGATAGTGAACATGCAGCAGATACGTCTGCGGGTTTGAAATAACCAAAGAGTCATTTTTAGTAAAAAAAAGAAGAATTCTTAGGTATACCTACTGTGTGGGAAACGCATTAAAAATTTTCTGGTGTTATTTAGATATTTATTGACGACTGGTATGAAAATCACGTGTTCTTTCCAGATTATGCCGCGATAAATACTGAAAACTTTCCCTTCAGTAACAGTTACAAGGCTTGCAAACAAATAGCGGAATGATAATTATTGTTGAATAACTAACTCGACGACGACAATACTGAATGATTCAACAACTGGAACGAGTCTTAATCAAATACGTACGGAAAGTACGGCTTAAACCGATAATAATTAAGTCTGGAGGCTTATCTGTTTGTTAAAGTCCGTCGAAACGTGAGCGCTAACGTTTTCGTAAACGCCGGAAAAATTTTTACGACTTCCGTAGGAAAAATCACGTAGAATTATTGCGAAAGTTCAAAATGAATTGGACCTCTATTAAATTGCTTGAATAATTGCGTAAGTGGTTTGTCGTTGTACATTATTTATGTTCGATATCCTTCGCTTACATATCGTGTACGAGTTCAACGAGAGGAAAACAAATTTTATAAATCACTTCCTACTTAAAAAAAAAAACATTCTTTTGCGTAATACTATAGGAGTCAATTATTTATCTTAAAAATATAGGCCACACATTTGATGGCACAAAAATTAGTAAGTTCCAGTGAAAAAAAAGAGCATAGAGAGAAGCACAAATAAAATAGAAGTCATAAGGAAAATGACAATGGGTGGTATGCATAAAACGAAGTACATGCTAATACTTCAAGCACCTACTTCGAAACTGAAGTACCTACTATAGTAACGTAGTATTTACTATGCGATCTAGTAGATACTACAGCACAAGAGCACATAGAAGTTTTTACTTCGCTGTAGAAGCACCTACTTTAGTATCTACTTCAAAGCATCAGATTTATTTTAATAGTAAATACTACTGCAGCGTAGTATTTACTACGTGCTGTAGTATAAACTTTGCTTTCGTAGTATATGCTTCAGAGCTGCAGTAGGTACTTTATGTAATAGAAGATACTTCGAAGAATATACTAATAAGAGAAGTATTAGCATCTACTTCGTTTTATGCATACCACCCATTGTACCGCAGGTAATAGGGCTTAATAGATTGCGCATTAAATTTGACGCCCCAATTTGGAGCTAAACTCTGTGTTAGTTTGGAGCTAGCTCACCAAATACGTGGTGGCGCTACTTTTATAAGTACTAGCATAGTGGAAAAACGAAACCTGTAAACATAAATAACATGTAGCGGGTCGACCCAGCTCATCAACGGACAAATCAACTCGCATTTCATCAAAACCCAACTGATCAACGCGACATAACATCAACGACCCAACTCATCAATAGACATTTCATCAACAGACGATAAATAAGTATCATCTCATGAGATGATTAGTTTTTAATTGAGTTATACATTTATTTTGGTTCAGTTCTTAATTACGGTTTTGCTCTTCGTAAATTAAGATAGTACTATGATAATTATAATGTGAAATAGTAAAAAGTGAGCAAATAAAAATCAGATTAGAGTAGGCGGTGCAAAGAAAATGTATGTCTGTGATTGACTGAATTAATTAATCTAATACATTCATGAACTGTCAGATCAGCCTAACGCCGCGTTAGTAACAGACATACTTTTTCTTTGCACCGCCGACTCTAATCTGATTTTTAGTTGCTCACAGGTTATACAGGTGTAGGTAAAATATTTTAGCGTTTTCTTTTTGAAGTAAACCTTGCTTAAGCGATAGGCGATACATTTTTATAACTATTGATAATTCGATATTTTTTTATGACATTTTCTGATGTATCCTTAGATTTAAAAAAAAAACATGGTCACTGACAAAAATATAAAATACAAGAAATATGAAAGATTTTATTTAATCTCTTTTGAATTCCCACATTAATAAATAATAAAAAAAATCAAAACGCTGTCGATTATTGCCGAAAAAGGATTGCACAATATTTTTAAACTGCAATAAAAATAATACGGTTGACGAAATGTTTGTTGATGAGTTGGGTCGTTGATGTTATGCCTCGTTAATCAGTTGAAATGTGAGTTGATGATTTGTCTGTTAATGAGTTAGGATCGACTCTTCTCTAACCAAGTTGTATGATGCAACGTTTCTCTTTCTTTCGCTTTGCGCAGCAATGCTGCATTCATTGTCTTACGGCAATCACCCTTCCAGACAATTTTCTATGTTTGGTAAAGCTGAGTCTAAGTTCATGCACAGCACAAACATCCATGGCTAATGGTAGGATTCGAACCTACGCCGCCGAGCGACACGACTTACTAAGTCGGCTAGGCTACCGCTGAACCATCCGGCGACCCGATGCAACGTTTAAAAGGAGAATTAACAGCATATTATAGCCGCATCCTAGCCCCATTTTATACTTATTTCTCAGTTATTTAAAAGAGACATCTGGCGGTAAATAAGCCCATTAGCAAATGGTTTGCGACAATTATTCAGTTTGCGAGTTTGCTAAATACTCAATAGATGTCACTAGTTTGCGTAAACTATTTTTAGAGCGTCCATTAATTCCTACCTTATTGGCTATATCTGGAAAGATCTATTATTACCTGTTATGGTACTCACGAAATATATTAGGAATAAAAAATTACCTAATCAATTAAAGCAATTCATTAGAAAAAGTCTACAACAAAAAGAATTAAAATATAACAAAAAATAATTGTTTGTTTTAGCAGGAAGACAGTCAACCTCCTAAAGTAAACATAATTTGTTCCCTTAAGTTCGAAGTCGCGATATCAGCAACATTTTTAACAAATAATAATAATAATAAAAGGTTCTTTTGATTTCTATATAAGTGTCTAATTTAATGAAAAGTAGTTTATTTGCAGTTTTGCTTCAAATTATACAAAAAGATTTTCAAATAATTTTGATGCAAAAAAATTGTTATTCATAATATCACAATTAATTTTTTTTTAATGTTTGAATATGAATAATTTAATAATAATTTAATTAACGTTTGAATTTGAATATGAATATGAATAATAATAATTAAAGTTTGAATATGAATACGAATAATTTAATTAATTTTTGAATTAGAATACGAATAATATAATTAGTATGTATGTATATGAATAATTTAATCAATATTTACAGTTGGTTCTTGTCCGATGAAATTTGTATCACAAAATCTTTTAAGCGGACACTAAATCGCGCACTATACACATAACGTTTCGCAGTCGTTCGACAGTTTCGTCAGAAGTAAAAAATATTTTTCACTTCTGACGAAGCTGTCGAACGACTGTTTCTCCAATATAACATGAATTACAATTTAAACATTTAATTTCATAAACTACGTTAGGTTGTTTTAGTTTTGGTGTTTTGGTTTTTAAATTTGAGAAAATACTATTTAAATTATTTACAGATTTGCTAGCTAAAATTAAATTGTGTTTTTTGAATATGTGTTTAAATGTGTCATATAGTGGTTCAATGTAAGGTAATGATATGTATTTTTTGTTTGAAGTTTGTTTATTGTTATTGTGGATTTTTGAATTTTGTAAATATTTAACACGATTTTTTATTACTGATTCTATAAGATTTATTGGATAAGAATTTTGAACAAGAGTCTTTTTTATTAAATTTAAATTATCGTAAATGAAAAGTTTATCAGAAAGTAAAACAGCTCGATCTGTTAAAGAAATAATTGTTGCAATTTTATAGTTTTTAGAAGTATACGAATGAAAATTAATATATCTACCTGACCACGTAGGTTTATGAAACCAATTTGTTATTAATTTGTTATTACGTCTGATGATATTTACATCTAGAAAACTTAGTGAATTGAACTTTTTCTACTGTAAATTGTAATCTATTATGAAAAGAGTTAAATCTACTTAAAACAAAGTCTACTTTATCTGAAGGCAAAATCAATAAAATATCATCGACGTAACGAAAATATAAAGTTAAATTGAAAGGTAATGAGTTAATGACACTTTTTTCTAGTTCCTGCATGACAATTTCAGCTAAAGCAGGCGATAAAGGAGAACCCATTGCTGTACCGAAAATCTGTTTATAAAATTTATCATTGAAAGCGAAAATAGATGTTTCAAAACATAAAGTAACAATTTCTAAAAAATTTTCTTTGGAAATGTCTGTAAAATCTTTAATTCCTATCCACCTATCATTAATGCTTTTTAAAGCTAACTCTTTTGGAATGTTAGTAAACAAAGAAACAACATCTAAGGAAATTATAATACAGTTATTTGGTATATCTATCTTTTTCAATTTAACTACAAGTTCATAAGAATTTTTTATAAAGTATTCTGATTTACTAGTAACTTGAGTAAGAATTTTTGAAACAAATTTTGATAAGAAATATAGAGAAGAACCTATAGTAGAAACTATTGGCCGAAGAGGTGTGTTAGGTTTGTGAATTTTTGGAATGCAGTATAATTTAGGAAATGTGGGATGCTGTACTTTAAGAGATTTAGCAATATTATTACTAATTTCAACAGATTTTTCTAACTTATTAATAATATTGAAAGTTTTACGTTGGAAATTTTCTGTGGGATCGTTATTTAATTCTACGTATGTATTATTGTCAGAGAGCATGGTTTGAACTTTTGAAAAATAGTCATTTTTGTCAATTAAAACAGTAACATTGCTTTTATCTGCTACTGTGACAATGATGTTAGGATTTTCTTTAAGAAATTTTTTACAAGCCAAAAGATCTCGAATAAGAATTTTATATTTTGATTTTTCAAAAGTCCTATCAATATTCCTAATGTAATTTAGAAACAAGCCAAAATTTAAAAAAACGTCTAGACCAACATAAATATCATATCCAAAAAAATAATCAAAATCATTCAATGCTTGTAGAACATTCATTAGAAAATGACCATAATTTTGATTTTGAAAATACTAATATTTTATATTACGAGTCTAATATTTTCATAAGACGTTTTATAGAAATGTGTAAAATAAAAATGTCGTCGAATTCTATTAATAAACGTACTGATTTTGCAAATTTAAGCGATAGATTTTGTAGTTTTCTCGATTCCTTAAATAGAATATAGATCTGTCAATTTTTTAACATTTATAATGTTCAAATTATTTTTAGATTTAAAAATTATATATAAAAAAAAATCAAGTTACTTTTTCAGTTTCCGTTGACAACCTTGTTTATTTTGACAACATATTTTTCACTTCTGACGAAGCTGTCGAACGACGGTGAAACGTAAAGTGTATAGTGCGCGATTTAGTGTCCGCTTAAAAGATTTTGTGATACAAATTTAATTAGTGTTTGAATATAAATAGGAATAATTTAATTAATTGATTAAAATGAATAAGAAGAGGAGAGTAATTCCTAATTTGATATTTATTTAATTTGTCTACCGGTTTCGATATAAAACTTCATCAGGCAGTTATCGTCATAATATGAAATTTTGAAAACACCTTCATTGGAAAAAAGAAGGAGAAATACTATTATGTATTTCAATACAGTAATTCTCCTTCTTCTTTCGAATGAAGGTGTTTTCAAAATTTCATATTATGACGATAACTGCCTCATGAAGATTTTATATCGAAACCGGTAGACAAATTAAATAAATATCAAATTAGGAAGTACTCTCCTCTTCTATTATTAATTTCAATTAATTATTACACCTAATATGGACTTTCAACAAGATCAATTTAATTAATGTTTGAATATAAATAATTTAATTAATGTTTGAATATGAATAATTTAATTAATGTTTCAATTTGAATAATTTAATTAATGTTTGAATATGAATAATTTAATTAACGTTTGAATATGAATAATTTACTTAATAAATAAATAAATTAAGTAAAGAGGTTGTTAGACTTGTTAGTGAATAATATATAATTAAATTGAAAATAAGCACTAACACAAATTTTGGCGGAATAATGTTTCCGCGGCAATCGAGAATCGAACTCGAGTCTTTTGCTTACGCGGCAGATGCTCTGATCATTGAGCTAAAACATAGGTTCTCAAACTAATTTCGTCTACCGCCCACTTTGAGAGTCAATTATTTTCTAGCGCCCCCTAACATTTTTAACTTTACCACATCTTAAAAATCACTTTAAATTACTTTAAAACTTTAGTTAAATTATAGCCTGCCATATATGAGTCTTATCTTGTTTCCCCCAATTTTCTCTGTGCTCTTTACCGCTCCCCTGTAGGCCTCTAGCGCTCACAAGGGGGCGTTATCGCCCACTTTGAAAAAGACTGAGCTAAAGCGACACGGAGTTCAGTTATCGTCTAATATAAATTAGAATCAGATGGTAAATTTTTGATATTTATGTTTGTCCTGCTTAAAGGCAATTTAATTTAGTTAATGTTTGAATATGAATATGAATAATTTACTTAATGTTTGAATATGTTTTTTTTTATATAAATTCTTCGAGTTTTCAGTTTATATTTGTTATAATAAATTCTTCTCCTTCAGTGTATAAGTTTATAAAATTGAAATAATTTATAAAATTAAAGTGTCAAGTACATAAAATTTTTGACAGTAAACTATACTTTCTACTCATTGTGGGGGGTAAATTCCAATTTTCAAAGATATACATAATTTTTTTTATTTCCTAATATTATGTGGAAATCAGAACTAGAAACAAGTTATCCATATTTAGCCTCGGTCTTTTCATATCCAATTATCTTTATCTGGCGATTAAATTCACATAGTAACTATTGTGATCACAATTGTTACAATGAGAATATACCATCAGATAAAGTTAACTGGAGATGAGAAGGCCGGGCCTTAATCTTTCAAAACTAACAAGTCGGACTTAGGGCCAGTTGTTACAATGGCAGTTCAAATTTAAGCTGAAGCTTAAACCCTTAACAACCATTATTTCAACAATTGTTGTTAAGGGTTTAAGCTTTGGCTTAAAGTTAAGCTGGAATTGTACAACTGGGCCTTATTTAGATTAGAAATTTTATGTAGTGTTTCGTATTTTGAAAATCAGTTTGTGTGTTTATATTATTTAAATTTGTAGTAAGGTGTAAATTTTCTACTATTAATCTTATGTATTTATTATTTTCATAATGTATTATGCTCAGTTGCACCAACTTTTTAAGCAGAGCTTAAATTTAAGTGGTGTTTAGACTATGACATTATTTACAGATTTGACAAAATGTTAGTCACAAACTAATTGATACTTAAGTTGAAGTTTAAATGTCAATCAAAATGTATTTGACATTTTACTGACTATTCGTAAATATCACATTCTAAACATAATTTAAATTTAAGCTCTGCTTAAGTTGGTGCAACCGGGCATTAATGTTTGAATATGAATAATTTAATCTGTAGAGGCTTGCACGTTGCTCAGCGACAACAAAACGTCAAGATGACGGATGTCAAGATAAGAAACATCAATGTGACAGACATCGGAAAACGTCAGACTGACAACGTCAAACAACGGCGAGTAAACAAATTGGGCGAATCTTCACATAAGCAATTCTTTAACAAGCAAGGATGACGATCGATGTAAATAAACAAACTTTAGATCGCCCCCCCGACGAGGAACGTCAAGACGGGAAACGTCAAGGTGACAACTGTAATTTTAACGTTTCTGACAGCTGTCATATTGACGTTTCCCATCTTGACGTTCCTAGCATCCGTCATCTTGACGTTTTGTTGTCGCTGGGCAACGCGCGAGCTCCCACAAATTAATGTTTGAATATTTGAATATGACTAATTTTAAGCCAAACAGAGATTAACATTTATATTTCAAACTATCTGTGCGACATAAAATAACGCTTCCTCTTCAATTTTTGTAAACAAGAAAAAATTTAAAATAGATATTTTTGCTGAATTGAAATTGTTAGAAATTTAGGAACAACATTTAACATTCCAGAATTAGAAAAGGGGACAAAATTGCCTGATTTTACAATCGTCGGATAAGCATTATTCTTAGAATAACGTGACGTAGGTGTGACGTAGATATGGAGGAACATTAAAGGATATTGGCGAACAGTTATTCCGGCCTTATTCCACGATTGTAAAAACTGGGCCTTGAAATTTGAAGAACGTTTTAAGAGAATAAATTCCCGGTAATTTTTCTGTTATACAAAGTGATTAATTAATTCACTCAAGCTTCTGCAAAAGAAGAAAAACCATTAATCAATTTACGTTAGTAATTTAATGATTTAAATTAAATAATTAATTTTTATTTATTTACTATTTCAATCAATTGATTTTCTCTTTTCATTAAAACCAATTCTTCCTTTTTTTGTTCTTCCAGTTAACAACAATGAATTTTATCCCTTTTATGAAATATGTACGTATTAATTTTTTTTTATTTAAGTTTCAAGGATTATATCGTCAACCAAGTATTACTCTCCATTAACGAAATACAATTGTTTTACATAATTTGAAAATTATTAAATGATAACTTTACTTCCCCTATCTGCAAACTGTTCTTCCTCTTTCTGTAGTTACGTTTCGTATTTCTCCCTTTGTTACTTATAAAATAAACAGTACGCAGTTACAAATACCAAAAAATCTGCTGTGCTACGTAAAAACAATCCAAGTGATTTAACTGTTCAGTTGTTATATTAAGAAAGTCATCCTTTTAAATAAGAAATAGAAACGACCTACAAAAAGCGTAAAACGGGATTTTCTGCTTATCATTCAGAGCCAATGCTTTTCTGGAACTGTTTTGAAATTTAAAAATCAAAGAAATTTGGCGAGTTGGGATCTTAATTCATTCGTTAATATTTTTTTCTCTTGGTTTTTTTTAACTAAATACAGACAAACCCCTTTCAGGGGATTACTTTATTATGCAACTCGGTCGTTTCAGTTTTCACAAATTAAAAATTCGACTTATATTAATGTTATTGAAAGTCAGAATTAAATATTTACATGTTCCGTCAGTAAACGAGATTTATTATAAGCAAATTAAGTATTGCGAATATATCGGCGAAAGATTACGAAACGTTTAAAGGTTTTCTGTTTACATTATCCTTGTCCTTTTTCGCGATCTCGAAGAATATACATATGGGTACGGTCATTACTGCCCTTTAAGGCCGGTCAACATTCGATCTACTAACCGTGAATTGGAAACTCACGCACGTATTCAGGTCTGAATTGCGTAACAGAAGCTGTTACTTACATTTTTTATTCTGGTCTTTCCCCGAAAATTGGCCCGGCGTGATCGATGCCCCGCGTGTCCTCATCGACGAAGAAGTCAGTCGGATTAATCCAGGTTGAAAAAGAAAACAGCACAATTGGTCACGTAATTAAAAAAAAAAAGAATACATTCGAGTTTGTGTTTCGTGGTCTTGAACTGAATCGACGTCCTTTCTGAAACCTATAAATATTTACACAGATTCGTTCTTGAACACTGCGCGCGATTCGACCATCGACTTTCGAGCGGAATATTTTTCCGACGACTTTAAGATGAAGGAAGAAAAACCCCGCGCACTTTACGCACACACGCACGCACACGTCCCCTGTTCCTGTTTACGTTTAAATAATCACTTGAACAGGACCAATGCTCCACGCTGAGATAGTGGGACGGTTATCGCTGTTTAATTTCATTTGTTGGCGAGAGCTCTTTGTTTTTTTTTTTTTTTCTGTTCGGTCGTGTTTACTATATCACACGTTCTGGTTGTGTTTCTTGTTATCCGACTTCGATGTCAACAGACAGACTGAATGTATATATTGTGAGAATGGTCGACCCCAACACGGTCTATGTCCTACTACAAGCAGGTGCATTTTTGGTGGGGAGAACCACCTTTATAAAAACTCTTCTCTCATCTCCCTTCTTATTCACGTTCGGTGCCTTTGCTTGCAATCGATACTGTCACTTGTACACATTGCACACACACACACATACTATAATTTTTTTTTAATAGATACACTGTTTTGCCTCATTAATTCTGCTTGCATGTGCCTTACGATTTCATTCATTAAAATTAATGCATCGAGTACGATGGTAGTTGGGTAATCCCTATCCAACTCACTTTATGCAATTCATTTTATACAATCTGTATATGTTACGTAGAACATACAGTATGTAAAAGTGCATACTTAAATAAGACAATGAAACTAAAGAAACAAGCAAAGTAGTTCATGATATTTCCATATGAATCTTGAATCATGAAAAGAAAATGGAAATATGTACAGGGTGGATCAATTTCGGTGGGCATCTCTGCAGCTATAAGACATAGAAGAAACTAGTGGCCAAGTCTCGATCTCTACATATCAAACAAATGAAAAAATAAGCACGTAATTAAGAATATCTACTAAATACGAACGAAATGATCGAGACAAAAAAATTAATATTATATGGTACTTTTTTTAATCATTACGCTCTGTACCTACCAAAGCATCCTTTCTAAAATGAATACATTCATTGTATTGAAAAAAATACTATAATAACAGTTCTCTGATAATAATAAAATAGGATACGTCAGTCACGAACTTTCAAAGAGAGAAAAAAAAACTTAATTTGGAATTTGGAGAAGTTTCAAAATTTATTCACTTCTTTAAGGCCTAGTTTTGCAAAGGTGGAATAAGGACGGAATAACTATTCGCCGAATATCCTTTAATGTTCCTCCATATCTACGTCATACCTACGTCACGTTGTTCTAAGAATCATGCTTATCCGACGATTGTAAAATCGGGTCTAAGTCGTCTTCATTCGGAATGGAACTCGTACGTGTTTATTTTATAAGAAATATTTTAAAAAATTATTCCGTAATAA